>JASDDO010000024.1:837942713-838539418 GCA_030015575.1 Agapanthus africanus | reverse complement strand
TTTGAGCCGTGGTAGGGTAGTAATCAAAGTGCAGTGGGAACACACTCGAGGCGAAGTGACAGTGTCAAGTCAGCGGACTAAGCTGTACTCATGTCACCTGGGAACTGATAACTGACGATAGGTATATTACCAACCAACAGTTCCCGACGAGTCCTGTCCAGTGTACTCGTAACCTAACGAGCACCCGCATACTATCCCAAGTACGACGTACTAACGGCTGTGGGACAGACCGTCTCCCACACTGGGATGAGAAGCGCATACGCTAGTCTACTCCGGAGTATCGATGCCCTGTCTCGATAGTCCAACGACCAGGGACCTGTATAAGGATGTGCTTATAGATTACCCAGCTCCCACGAGTGCGAGCGCCATCACAACGCTGGTAATCAAGCAAAGATCCTAAGGGCTCTACTAATATGTATACCAGCAATATGCTAAAAGAAACACATGCACATATTAAAGCAGAGACAAACCAAGTAGCATACTACCATTTCGAGCAAGATTGTATATACAACTGTGAATATCCCAAGCTTCCATTAAGTAATATACAAACTAGTATGATACAGTAATGGCCTCTAGGGCATATACACTAACAATCTCCCACTTGCACTAAGGCCATGTACTGGCGTATCGAAGACCTATCATCTCGATCAGCCGCTCGAACTGAGTCTGGGGTAGGGCCTTCGTGAATGGATCTGCTGTGTTATCCTCTGATGCAACTCTCCGGACCTCGATCTCCTGGCGATCTACGATCTCCCTGATCAGGTGATACCGCCTTAAGATGTGTCTGGATTTCTGATGGGACCTGGGTTCCTTCGCTAAAGCTATAGCCCCGTTGTTGTCGCAATACAGAGGTATTGGGTCAACAATGGACGGAACCACCTGAAGTTCTTTCAAGAACTTCCTCATCCAGACAGCTTCTTTTGCGGCATCAGATGCAGCGATGTATTCCGCTTCCATAGTCGAGTCAGCAACGGTTTCCTGTTTGGAGCTCTTCCAACACACCGCCCCTCCATTGAGGGTAAAGACAAAACCCGACATGGACTTGGAATCATCCTTGTCACTCTGGAAGCTGGAGTCAGCAAAGGCCTCAACCTGCAGGTCTTTTCCGCCATACACCAAGAACATCTCCTTAGTCCTTCTCAGGTACTTGAGAATGTTCTTTACTGCTATCCAATGTTTCTCCCCAGGGTTTGACTGATACCTGCTTACCACACTCAGTGCATAAGCCACATCCGGTCTGGTACACAACATCGCATACATTATAGAGCCTACCGCAGAAGCGTAGGGTATAATAGACATGCGATCCCTCTCCAAATCAGTCTTGGGAGACATCTCTTTGGAGAGGGTGATCCCGTGACAAGCCGGTAGATTACCGCGCTTGGAATCTTCCATACTGAATCTCTTCAGTATGGTGTCGATGTACCTGGACTGCGAGAGTCCTAATATCCTCTTGGATCTGTCACGGTAGATCCGGATACCCAGAATGTAGGAGGCATCACCCAGGTCTTTCATGGAGAACCTGTGTGACAAGAACCCCTTGACAGATTGTAGCATAGGAATGTCATTTCCTATTAAGAGAATGTCATCCACGTATAAAACGAGGAATACTACAGTTCTCGCTACAAATCTACAATAGATGCATGGTTCATCTGGATTTTTGATAAAGCCAAATTCTTTGACCGTCTCATCAAAACAGATGTTCCAACTCCGCGATGCCTGCTTGAGTCCATAAATGGACTTGAGCAACTTGCACACCTTTCCGCTGCTCCCACCCTGAATGAAACCCTCTGGCTGGTCCATATAGACACACTCCTCTAAATGACCATTTAGAAAAGCTGTCTTTACGTCCATCTGCCAAATCTCATAATCGTGGAAAGCAGCGATGGCAAGAAGGATCTGAATGGATTTCAGCATAGCTACTGAGAAAAGGTTTCGTCATAGTCCAAACCAGGTCGCTGACGAAAACCCTTTGCTACCAGTCTAGCTTTATAGGTCTCAACCTGTCCATCTACACCAATCTTCCTTTTGAAGATCCACTTGCATCCTACGGGTTTTACCCCGTCTGGAGCAATGTCCAACGTCCATACTTTGTTGGTGTACATGGACTCCATCTCGGTCCGCATTGCATCCAGCCATTTTACCGAGTCGACGCTCTGAATGGCTTGCTGGAAGCTAGTAGGCTCATCACAATCTATGATGCAATCCTCTCTATCCCCGTCAATGAGAAAACCGTAGTACCTCTCGGGCGGATGAGACTGCCTACTACTCCTGCGGAGCGGCATAGGAATGTCCTGTTCTTTTGAACCTTCTGGTTCCACTAAACTTTCAGTAATAGTTTGTGGTTCTGGAATTTCTTCCAGTTCTATTGCGCTCCCACTTATTTCTTTTTCTATGAACTGATGTTCTAGAAAGTGGGCATGGCTGAGAAACAAGGACTTTTTGTTCCTCTTCGCAATAGAAGTAATATCCTTTGGAGTTCTTTGGATATCCCACAAACTTGCACTGTACTGAGCGTGCCTCGAGCTTGTCCGCATGCTGCTTTTTTACAAAAGCTGGACATCCCCATGTCTTAATGTGATTAAGATAGGGTTTCTTCCCACTCCATAACTTATATGGTGTGGTAGGCACAGTCTTAGTGGGAACACGGTTCAAAATATATGCAGCTGTTTCTAGCGCATACCCCCAGAATGATCGCGGTAACTCAGCGTTACTCATCATGGACCGTACCATATCCAATAGGGTTCGGTTCCGTCTCTCCGATACACCGTTATGTTGCGGAGTGTATGGAGGAGTAAGCTGAGAGAGAATTCCATTCTCTTTTAAATAGTTCAGGAATTCGGCACTTAAGTATTCTCCTCCTCGATCCGATCTTAGGATCTTGATACTTTTGCCTGTTTGTTTTTCTACTTCATTCTTATATTCCTGAATTTTTCAAAAGCCTCGGATTTATGTTTCATTAAGAAGACATAACCGTACCTTGAAAAATCATCCGTAAAGGTAATGAAGTAAGAATAACCGCTTCGCGCATTGTGTAGACATTGGACCGCACACGTCGCTGTGTACGAGTCCCAAGAGCTCGCTCGCTCTTTCTCCGTGTCCAGAAAACGGAGCCTTGTCATCTTTCCTTTGAGACAGGATTGACAAGTTGCATACGATTGATATTCGAACGAATCTAAATATCCTTCAGTATGTAACTTAGTCAATCTTCTCTCGTTGATGTGACCCAGTCTACAATGCCATAAGAAAGTTTTATTAATTTCTGGAGACTTTTCTTTTGTGTGTATTCTGGATATTGAAAATCTGTGGTTGTTTAAACGTATATACCGTTGTTCAATGTACCTGACCCAATCAACACTTGATTAAGGTGAATGTTCACTACATTACTTACAAATGCAAATTCATAACCTTCTTTAGATAATAAAGATACAGAAATGATATTACAGGTTGCATTTGGTACATAATAACAACTACGCAAAACCAAAAGTGTCCATCTGATAATCCCAGGTGATAGTCCCCCACGGCCTCAGCATCCATTGCTAGCACCGTTCGCAACTCTGAAGGTCATGGTCACCTGCTTCAAAACTCTACGCTTTCTTAACGCCTGCAAAGAATTACAGATATGAGACCCTGATCCGGTATCCAATACCCAGGAAGTAGAGTTTATTGATAGACAGTTTTCAATAACATACACACCTGAAGCTGAAGCTGCAACTCGCTTCAAATCCTGTGTTCTGGCTTTCCAAGCCTTGCAATCTTGTTTCCAGTGACCACTTTGTGACAATAGAAGCATTCTTCCTTCCCCACCAGCTTCCCCGCTACCTTTGTTGCTTTACCCTTTCCCTTCGTATCCACTTTACCGACACCGCCTCTTGGTTTGGCGGGGGCTTTCTTCTTCTTGCCCTTGGCTTTCGCCCTGGACCTAGAAGAGGAAGATCCTCCTACAAACAAAGTGGATGTCTCCCTACCCTTCTGTAGGGTGCCCTCAGCAGTCCTCAACATGTTCAGAAGTTCGGCAAGTTCAACCTCCTTTCCTTGCATGTTGAAGTTAAGAATGAACTGGGCGTAAGTGGAAGGAAGGGACTGGAGAATCAAATCGGTATAGAGTTCATTCTCCAACGTGGTCCCAATGTCCGCGAGCTACTCTATGTAGCCGATCATCTTAAGCACGTGGTCCGCTACCGATGATCCGACGGCCAACCTTGCCTAAAAGAGCTTCTTCGACACTTCGTATCTAGCGATACGAGACTGCTCTCCATACAGTTCTTTTGTATGGAGAAATATGGACTCTAGGTCCATATTCTCGTGCCTCCTCTGATGTTCGTTGTCCATCGAGGCTAGTACGAGGCATCTGGCCCTCGCGCAATCTATCTCCCATGTCTTACGGATTTCAACATCCGCGACACTGGAGGTGGGACCTGGGACAGGGGGAGCTTTGGTGGTAAGTATATACCCCAGCTTGTCATAAGTGATAGCCATCTTGACATTCCTGAGCCAATCTTTGTAGTTTGGCCCTGTCAATATGTTTTTATCTAATAGTAACTTAAGTCCGGTCATCTTGAATGGTCGCTGCAATTTAGGAGAGAGAAAAGAAACACTTTAGCATGATGCTCTTGCAAGTTTAGAGTGGTTTTTAGTTTGTCTAAACTGGATGGCTCCCACTGTCTCTCGAATCCCTTCTCAAACCGTAAAGAAAAGGATTAGCCGGGATCATTCTCACCGTACAATACTTGCTTAACCGTTCAGCCAGGCCAGTGTCGGTACTTCGAGGGAGGTTTTCCAACGCTTTCGCGAAGTTCCTTAATTAAGTAACCTCTTTTCCCTGTGGGCGTAGCCCCGCTAACACCTTTCTAGGCACCTACTAGGTTTATAGCATTGATCGTTAAGTGAGAGTTTTCCCGAGGAGTAGCATATACTCACAGTAGGATCGGGATCCAAATATCATCGCGTGATAAAACCGAAGGAATCCTACCAGAATCATCACACTCCAAATGGTATGCAAATCTAGCAATTTTCAGTACTTATGAAACTCCCGATGTGGATTTTTGCCCCATGCTCTTATGACCTTGACTTTGGCCAAAATATCATAAGTCACATGTCAAGTTCTATCCGTCATTCTCCTGGTTAATTTGGACCCACCCGTACCTACCCTTGACTTTGGCCAAAATGCCAGCACGACTGTCCCAAATCAACGCATCTATCTATGCTGCACATGAATACCCAAACGCTACCAATCACTATGCCTTGACTTTGGCCAAAATACATAGCTTGAATACTTTTGACCATTCATGTGGAATGACGGAGGGCTACGAATGGTTTTGGCGAAACCGTGAACGTAGTGAACTTGATATAATCGATGGAACGAGATAGCTTTTAAAAGGAGTGGTTCAACCTCCGCGTTTAAAAGTTTAGTTTTAAAAAGAACCGAGTGGTTTTCAAAGTGTTCCAATCGACTTTTACTTGGTTTATTTCTTGCATTAGTTCTTTTAATGCGTCCCATCATTTAATCCTACCATTGCAGAAAACAACCAAAATATGACGTACGCTTATGCCATTCGCATTCGCCACGGGGCCCCGTCATCACCCGTTAGGTTACTTAACTAACGACAGAGCGGGGGCTGGGCTAGCGCGGCTGTAAAACATAAGCAACGCCTAAATAGTTATTATATATAAATATATAGCAATGATAGACATTACAGATCACAGATGAATACATTGGATATACTAGGAATCCGCAATGCGTTCGAGCCTGCAACGCAAAGCGGATTACACGGTCGCGGTGAATAGCCAATACCCCACCCAAGACCCCTACGGGTGCGGCAAACTACCCGCCAAGCACCCGAAGCGAAGCAACCTCCCTCACCACCGTGAGTAGGCCACTCGGCACTTCGAGATATCCGGTAGTTTGTGCACCCCCTCCATGGGTCTATCCTAGGAGCAAAAACAGTAAAAAGAATTATACAATGACGGCTACAACCCCGACCCGGTTGTGCGGCCATACAAAGAATATTATTACATCAATTTACATGTTACAAATGAATGAAAGAAAAACAACGCTCATCTCACATCCACCCCGGCCATTCACCCGCGACAATCCAATCCATTCATATCCACAAACCAATAACAATCACAGATCATGTATAACCCCGACTAATCGTCTTATAGCGATTAGCCGACGTTCAATACATGCAAGCATTACAGATATAACCGATGTAGTTAAAGTGTAGTGAAGTTCCGAAAAATACGGATTTATAGGCCCCCAAAAGTAAATTTTAGTTCTGGAAAATCTGGGCACATATAACATATCCTAAAAATCCTAAAACCAACACAGAAACATACTGCACCAAAAACGATACAGAGAGGGGACAAGACGGCCGCGCTTCCGCGGCAAGAGCTTCCTTATGCCGCGGAAGCGCGGTCCTCTAGACTCCTCTCTGGTTCGTCTTTGGTGGTATTTCACACAAAACCCTGAGATAATTTTTGAAGTATAAAGTTTTTCATTTTGACCAGAAAAAAAATTAACAGAAACTAGGGTTTTGCGAGTTTGGTTTTTCGATTTTCCGGTTTCGAAACTTCGTTACACTTAACTACTTAGCTAGTTTAGGTTTAGTTAGGCTCTGATACCACTGTAAGTCCGTGTTGCCCACCCCGGTGCTTACGGGAGGCGGAAAACATAATAAAAAACGGATTTTTAATGACTTAGGCAACATGGACTTTGCTTGTGAGGATCTTTGCTAAACGAAAACTAGCTAAAGTAAACTAACAACTAACTAAGTTGTAGAAAGGTTATACCTTGAGCTCGAACTCCTTCTCTCCTTGCTCGTCGGAATGGTAGAAAGGCCTCACCTTGCTTGTCTTCTTCCGTCAAAGAAAGATCCACTTGAAAGCCACCACCTTTAGCTTCAACTCCAAGCTAGGAGTAACTAGAGTGCAAGAAATGCTAAGACTTGAACCCTAGAAGAGAGTAGAGAGGATCAAGTGAAGGTTTTTTTCAAGCTTTTTGTTTCTCAACACATGAGAGGGAGAGAGCTTGAGGGAGAGGATGAACAAGAGAGAGAAATGATATGAGAGAATGAGAAAACAATAGAGCTCTTCTCACTAATATGTGTGAATTAATTTAATTGAATAATTAGCTAGATAATTATCATGGTAAATCATGACATGACCATTATCATTTCAAATTGCAAAGATCAAAAAGCATCTTCCAAAAGAAATTATGATGGTCAAAGTGTCAACCTAGGTCAACAAGTCAAAGAAGTCAAATGGTCAACAACCACAACCATGGATAATTATTAAACTAATTACTAATTAACAATAACACACACATAAATATTAGGGTTAATAAAATGACAATAGCCATTAACCCTAATCAAGGTCCTCTCCCTCAATCTCAAGCAACTGTGCATACGCACCCGCATTCGTGATCCGAGGAACACGAACACAATGAGAAAAACCAATCTCAAATCATATACTAGGATCCGGCTTAAACCAAAGCCCGCTAGTATAAACTGTCCGGACAGCAAACGTGCACAAGTGCGCGGATGCGAACGAACCCTGTCGCAAAACCATGCGACCTCTACTCATTTTGCCTAAAGGCGAATAGCTCTCTGTGTGGGACTCTAAAGACTCGACACTACGCTGGCAGTGGGTTTAACCACAGACCGCAAGCGGCACTAGCTGTACGTAACGGTCCCCAGGTAGATGTCGATAAGAAGACTGACGAGGTGAACCCCATCGGCACTCCTACTGAGCCTGCATGTGACAGTCTCCGTACAGTCCGGTCTGTTCGTCTGATACATCGCATGGCGGGCCTAGGGGGGCGGTGAACGTCAGTCCCCTAATAGCGGTACAAGTCGTGTCGGAGTGTAGCCCAGAACACCCTGAGATAACACTGGAAACCTACCAGTATATCTCGCTTGCCCTGGCCAGGGACTACTCGTGTAATGGCTCTCCTAGACACAGCGCGATATCAACCCCCAATACCGGGAGAGACGAATCCTGTCTAACCGTCACTGCCTCCAAGTGCTTCGGGACTGCACCCAAAAACTACCTGTTTGCACAGCTCCTTTGAGCCGTGGTAGGGTAGTAATCAAAGTGCAGTGGGAACACACTCGAGGCGAAGTGACAGTGTCAAGTCAGCGGACTAAGCTGTACTCATGTCACCTGGGAACTGATAACTGACGATAGGTATATTACCAACCAACAGTTCCCGACGAGTCCTGTCCAGTGTACTCGTAACCTAACGAGCACCCGCATACTATCCCAAGTACGACGTACTAACGGCTGTGGGACAGACCGTCTCCCACACTGGGATGAGAAGCGCATACGCTAGTCTACTCCGGAGTATCGATGCCCTGTCTCGATAGTCCAACGACCAGGGACCTGTATAAGGATGTGCTTATAGATTACCCAGCTCCCACGAGTGCGAGCGCCATCACAACGCTGGTAATCAAGCAAAGATCCTAAGGGCTCTACTAATATGTATACCAGCAATATGCTAAAAGAAACACATGCACATATTAAAGCAGAGACAAACCAAGTAGCATACTACCATTTCGAGCAAGATTGTATATACAACTGTGAATATCCCAAG
The DNA here is from genome assembly GCA_030015575.1 of Agapanthus africanus. Lineage (NCBI taxonomy): Eukaryota > Viridiplantae > Streptophyta > Magnoliopsida > Asparagales > Amaryllidaceae > Agapanthus > Agapanthus africanus. The sequence goes on along the minus strand of JASDDO010000024.1, from coordinate 838,530,828 downwards.
CTTCCATTAAGTAATATACAAACTAGTATGATACAGTAATGGCCTCTAGGGCATATACACTAACAACACTCCTGTGAATCCAACCAGTAACACTACCGTACAGTCCGGTCTGATCGTCTGATATGTCGCATATCTCGCCTAGGGGTGGTAAACGTCAGACCCCAATAGCTCGATAAGTCGTGTAGATATGAGGTCTATAACAATTCGAGATACTACTGGTAACACTTACCAGTAAATCTCAGCAACCCTGGCCAGGGATTTCCTGTTATAGCCAATCGAACACAGCGCAACATCAACCCCCTATACCGGGAGAGACGAATCCCCTCCTATCGCTCATTGCCTCCATGTGACTCGGGACTGTACCTAAAAACCACCGTTTTGCACGCCCTCTTGGACGTGGTAAGATGGAAATCAAAGCACAGTGGGAACCACACAAGACTCTATGACGATCTCAGGTCAACAGACTACTCTGTACCAGTGTCACCAGAGAACTGCCATCTGACGTGAGGTATAATACCATCTGGGAGTTCTCGGCGAGTCCGTCCAGTGTACCCAGTCTCTACTGAGCACCCGTATATCATCTCTGATGTCAAACACCAATGGATATGGGATCATCCATCGCCCAACTGTATGGGTCGAGAAGGTACACACTAGTCTACTCTGGTATATCGATGCCCCGTCTCGATACACCCATGACTAGGGACTTTGAAGGATGTACTTATGGACTACCATGTCCCTACTAGTATGATCCGCATCATAGTCCAGGTAGTCAAGTATAGATCCTAAGGGCTTTACCAACATGTAACAGAGAGACAATCAGTATACACGTTAAGGTAAAGAGCAACCAGATAGCATACTATCATGTCGAGCAAGAAAGTCCTCCCTATATATGTCCCGGCATCCACTACAATATACATCCTATGTATAGTAATGGCCTCTAGGGCATACATATAACTAACAATCTCCCACTTGCACTAGGGCCATCTGTAGCAGTAGTTGTAGTATCTCATACTCAACCATCCCATAAAAGTCTCTCTCTGGGAACAGGCCTTTGTGAGTGGATCCGCTGTGTTGTCCTCTGAGTCTACTCTCCTAACCTCGATCTCCTTGGAGATCAAGCATCTCCATGATCAGGTAATACTGCCTTAGAATATGTCTGGATCACTGATGGGACGGGCGTTCCTTGGCAGAAGCCACAACTCCATTGTCACACAATAGGAGGAACTAAGTTCATCTCATGAACTAATATACACCCAGACAGCCTCTTTGGTAGCATCTTAAGTAGCGATGTATTCAGCCTTTATCGTCTAGTATGTCACGGTATCTAGCTTGGAACTCTTCCAACATACCGTCCCTTTACTGAGGGTAAAGACAATGCCTGTGACTGACTTTCAGTCGTCTTTATCACCCTGGAACCCTTCCAGTGATTCTCCCCAGGATCGATTGATACCATCTCACTACAACTAGTGAGAATCCTAACATCCATTTAGATCTATCTCATAGATCCAAAACTCAGGATTAAGGAGGTATCATCTTGATCCTATGTGGAGAATCATTGTGATGAGCGGAGATTGATCGAGCGTAGCATAGGAAACTCCTTCCCTATCAAGAGTATGTCATCCACGTACTCTACGAGGATCATCACCATACTCCCTACTACCTTTTTGTATATACAAGGTTCATCTACCATTTTGATCATGTCAAACTGTTTGACTTATCCATCAAAACAGATGTTCCAACTCCGCGATGCCTGCTTTATCCTATAAAACATCTTACACACGTTTCCGCTGCTCCCACTGTCTACGAAGCCCTCTGGCTGTGTACTTATAGACGCTCTCTTCCAAATCATCATTTAGAAAAGCAGTCATGGCACCCAACAGCCAGATATCGTAGTCATAGTATGTAGCCGTGGCAAGTAGGATATGGATGGACTTAAGCATAGCTACTTGAAAAGGTTTCATCATTATCCACAGCTGGTCAATGATGCAAACTTTTAACAAGTCTAGCTTTGAAAGTCTCAACTTTTCCATCTACACCAAGTAATCTTCTCAAGATATACTTGCTCCTGATGGGGATTTAACCCTTCAGATATAGCAACCAAAGTCCATACTTTGTTGGTGTATAAGGATTCCATCTCAGATCACTAAGCATCCAGCCATTCTTATAGAGTCTTACTCCTGATGGCCAGCTCGAAACTAGTTGGGTCATCATCTCATGATGCAATCCTCGCTCCCACTGTCATAGAGAAACCGAAATATCTCTCAGGTGGGTGAGGAACCCTACTAGATCGGCGGAGAGGATGAGGTTCGTTGGTCTCTACTGAATCCTTTAGTTCTATCAAATCATCAGCTGCAGTTTGTATGGCTGGAACATTTCCAGTTCTACATAACTGACCTTGCCTCGAGCTTGTCTGGATTTTGCCTTTTAGACATAGCCCGGACAACCCCAAATCTTAACCAACTTAAGATATGGGCTCTTCCCTTTCCATATCTCATATGAAGCGGTAGGCAACTGATTTGATTCGAACCCTATTCAATAGGTATGCAGCTTCTTAAGTGCATAACTCCCAAAAGAAAACAGGTAACTCTGTAGTACTCATCATAGAGCACACCTTATCATATAGGGTGTGATTGCTCCGCCCCGATATACCATCGTGCTATGGTGTATACGGAGGAGTAATCCTGAGAGAGAATCTCATTCTCCTTTAGAATAGTCCAGGATTTCCATGCTCAAGTATTCTCCTCCTTGATCACATCAAAGGACATAATACTTATACCCGTATTGGTTCTCTACTTCTAACTTATATTCTGTGAATATCTCAAAAGGTTCAGACTTGTGTTTCAACTGGAACATATGTCTGAATCTTGAGAGATTATCAGAGAATGTAATGAAGTATAAAGAACCGGTCCTGGCATATGTAGACAGGGGACCTTACATACATCAACATGTATCATCCCAAGAGTTTACTAACTCTTTCTCTGTTTCCAATAAACAGAGCTGAGGTCATTTTATCTTTGTGACATGACTCGCAAGTTTCATAAGATGTAAATTCAAACTAATTTAAATATGCATCTAAATGTAACTTCAGCCAGTCGGGTCGCATTGATATGACCTAGTCTACAATGCCTCAAGAAGGATTCGTTCATTTCTGAACTCTTCATCTTGTGTGTGTTCCGTATACTAAGAACTGTAGTTTGATTTAGAACATTAATGCTTTTAGATAACGTGCCTGAACCGATCAACTTTTGATATAGGAAATGTTCAAAACATTATCCAACAATACAAAATTTTATCATTTCTTTACTAATAAAGAGACTGATATGATTTTGTATATCAGGTTCGGTATCTAATAACATTTGTTCAGAATCAATGTATTGGTAATACAGGGTGACAGTGACCAACAGACTTGGCTGCAACTCTTGCCCCGTTTTCTGCCTCATGAAACTTATCACCCGTTCTCAGTTCTCTATCTTTCTGTAGTCCTATGTAACATATTACATATCAGGGATCCTGATCTGGTATCACATACCCAGGACGTAGAGGATACAGAGAAACAGTTCTTAGTAATGAACACACCCGAAGATGATGCATCAGCATGCACTCTCTTCGTTTGGGTGGCACGGGAATTCTGGTAATCCCCAATTTCCTACTCTGTCTTATAACAATTATAAGTTGGAGCGGGACCAACGTTCCCCAGCTCAGTATAACAAGCGGGTTCGGTCAATAATCCGTATTATTATCTTGATTAAGGCGTGATATGGTCGCTACCTGGAGAGAGAGAGAAGAAAACACTCAGCGTGCGCTCTGTCAAGAATAGATTGGTTTTTATTTTATCTAATCAGGATGGCTCCCACTGCTTTTTATCAAATCTTCCTTCAAACCCTAAAAGGAAAGACTAGCCGGGATTAATTACATACTACAAGTTCGCCAATCTTTCAGCCAGGCCAGTGTCGGTACTTTGAGGGAGGTCCCCCATGCTTTCGCACGAACCTAATTACTGTAAACCTCGTTTTCCCAGAGGCGTAACCTCATTGACACCTTTCTAGACACCTACTTGATCGGCTAATTGTAATGTATAAAACTCTCCCAGGAGTAACACTTGCTCGCAGCGGGTATCGGGATCCAACTATCTCATAGAAGGTATGCAATCTCATTGCAAATTTCAACACTTGAAATTCCCGATAATATTTTGCCCCTAGCACCCTATGACCTTGACGGAGGTCAACAAACCATAGGCTACTAGTCAAGTTCAACCCGTCATTTCTTGATCGAATTAAACCCACCCGCACGACCCTTGACGGAGGTCAACAAGGCCGCACGACTACCCTAACTCAATCTGCATCATATGCATAAACAGATAAATACTAGTTAGCTACCGCACACTACGCCTTGACGGAGGTCAACAAACGTAGCACGAATACTAAATAGGACTTATCTGAAATGACGGAGGGCTACGACAGGTTTTTCTGAAAACCTATTGCGTAATGAACTTGATATCGTTGTAGGATCGAATGAATTTTAAAATGGAGTGTTTTTGAGGCTTTTCTAGTTTTGCTAAAGGAGTCACTCCCGGTGAAGGGATCGTCGGTCCTTTCCTCGTCGAATGAGGTGCGGGATATATCACATATATCGCTGTGCAAAGCAAAAACTCTTAAAAGAAATCAAAAGACAAACCGAGTGTGTAGCATCTGCCAGTTATTGCTAAAGGAGTCACTCCCGGTGAAGGGATCTCGGTCCTTTCCTTATCGAATAAGGTGCAGGATATATCATATATACCGCTATGCAAAGCAAGAACTGTAGCTACCTGTTTTATTTTGAAATTCGATTCTACAACATCTTAGGTTTCTTTTATTTCATTAATCACATTAATGAAGTCCCATCATATAAGTACCTAAACATCACAGATAAATACGACGTACACTTATGCCATCCGCATTCGCCTCGATGTCCCCTCGTGCACCGTTAGGTTAGGTAACTAACGGCAGAGCGGGGCAGGGCTAGCGCGGGTGTAAAACATAAGTAACGCCTATATAATATATCATATATACTATATACTGTATCTATCACAGAACATCACATGATCACATCACAGATATCGCAGCAGAAGAATCATATGAAATATTGGATATACTAGGGCGTCCGTGTTTTCAATACGAGCCAGTATAAAACACGGATTCCACGGTCGCGATGAATAGCCAAACCCACACCCCTAGACCCCTACGAGAGCGGCAAGCAACCCTACCAATTCTAGAGTTAGGAGACCCGGCCTCGACTCCTCGAGTTGGTCTCCCACTGGACTCCAGAACCCGGTTACTTGTGCCCTCCTCCTTGGGTCTATCCTAGTGCGGAAAAGTAAATAATATACAAAGGGTGACAACTTCCGCAACCTGGAAGTGCCCCAATAAAAGAATATTACATACAGATTTTTACATGAATGAAAATGAAAACACTCATCTCACATAAAAAAAACCCGGCTATTCAAACACGACGATCCAATATAACATATCCAGCAACACATAATATCATATGCCATCAACGTAAGTAAATATGCGCATCCCAATTGTCGTTGACATATAGCAACGAAAACGGCGACATCACATATTACACTTACGGTCACAGAAAAGAAAGTGTAAAACTACAACAGTTGGAATCCGCAACCTGCATAGACATCGCATGCCTAATCAAATGAATTCCTTAGACATCACATGCCTAACAATTATAAACCCCGCATTTTAGTCTCAAAATCGAAAACACTTTTCAATATCAAGTCGGGCAATTCAACAAGATTCCCGACATCCTGATCGAATGCTCGTCGCAAACTTTAGTAGGCGGCCGCACCCCTGATACCGTCGACGAAGTGCACCAAGGCGGAACAGCGCTACCGCGAGCACCCGAACGGATGCCTTCGGCGACGGGGTTCTCCTACAGTCACTTGGTCGGGGCTATGGGGTGTAGCTGTCTATTAAGTTTACCCGGCGAGTATCCGCGTACGCTACGTGATTGCGACGGACTTTTGATCACATCAAAATTCCGTGGCAACCGATCAAGTGAGACTAAACCGCTAGATTTATAACATTCATTCAGTTATCACATAACTTTTGTGAATTCCAATTATTGTATCCCATTCCAGATAAATAGAAAATGTTAAACTTTCCGATCGAACAATCGAACACCCAATGTTTCCCAATATAGATCAACACATGAAATAAGTCTAACAACATTCAGTTCGTGTCTCAGTACCAACGGTCCAGCCGTAGAAGGGTCAAGCCAACGCCTCACATGTGGCACGCCGTACTGCCCCAAACCCGAAGGTTCAAAGGGCAGTTCAAGACGGTCACATAATCGAGTTAAGGTTTGTTGTCTTCTAGAGGGTCCATCGCGTTACTTGCACTACTTAGAACGTCGTTAAACTACGGAAAAATCCAACACTTGGAAATTTCCCGACAGGGAAAAATTGGGTATTTATATCCGATCGAACTTTTTAACATATTCTAATATTTATCCGGAAAGCCACATAGACAAAATCTGATACTCCGATCGAAACACCGAATCCCCAAAACAACTCCAGAAAATTCAACTCTTGAATAAATTTTAAAAATACCCAGAGAACTCAGCACCTGAAACAATGAATTACTGTGCAAACAGTAACGGCTGACGTCATGATTCTGCCGCGGAACCGCCGCATAAGCTAGGCTTATGCCGCGGTTCCGCCGCCTATTATACTGTTCATTGAAAACTTTTTGCGCCGTAATTCTTAGATTTCCCTGCTGAGTTTTCTGCATATTTTTAATTTGGAAAAACTCACTGTTTTCAAAAATGTACAAAGAGCATGGAAATATTGGACTTTCGGGTTCGATCGGACTTCAAACTCCGTCTAGACTTCGCCTAAGGCTCTAGCTAGGCTCTGATACCACTGTAGGGTTCCTAGGCATCCTAATGAGGTCTCACAAGGCATCAACCATGCCATTTTCAAAAATTATGGTGCCGAGAAACCCTAGTGTACGGATCGTTGGCTAGAATTCTAGGCGAAAAGTAAACTAGTTAACACTTAACTATAAGAATCGGAAATACAACCTTTGTAGATCCGGTGCTCCACCTCCATAGCTCCGCAATGAAGTCTCCTCGCTGTCCATAACAAGTCCCGGGCTCTAGCGTCGGCTTCATCGGAGAATGGACGGGCTAGGTCATCGATGTCCATGCCGAAGATGATCTACGTCGAGGCATCGCTAAATCAAGCTCCGACTTCACCAAGTCAAAAGCTTGTGAAGGAAACACACTCTACTACTTGGCAAGAGGTAGAGGATGAAGAAATAGGAAGTGGGTAGACTTTAGAATTGGATTTCTCACTCATATCCATCAATCACCATTGATGGAGCTTAGTTTCTCTTCTAGAAGAAGAAGAAGAAGAAGAAGATAAAGCATGATAAGTTAATTCAAAAAAGAAAAGAATAATCAAATCTTATCATCACTAAACCATAGTCAAGTGTAGAGTATTAATCATGGTTGAAAGGAATGGTTAGGGTTAAGCATGAGACAAAATGGTCACATAGTCAATACTTCATGAATCTTCATGAATAAAACAAAGAATGCCACCATTTCATCTTATGTTTATATTTTCCAAAAATAAAAACAAATGAATAAATGAATAATCAAATAAAAACCCCAACCATTTCTTTAACCAAGGTTTAATTCTTTACACAAACCCTAATTTGCATGTATCATTAAACATGATACAAACAAGTGCACAAAATTATATCGCATATGCAATGCGCACAAGCGAGCGAGAAAATCCGTTTAAAGTGAACCGATACTAGTTAATGCAAAGTAATATATCAAATATATAATTATGCATTAAATCATTAAATCAACACTTGATTCAATGATCCGGTCATGTCGCACATAACCGACTGGTATCATTAGTAACAACTTATCGAATCAACACTTGATCCGATAACCCGGCTATATCACATATAACCGATCAATGTCACATCGCGAGAATCGAATACAGTATCACATACTGGTATTATTCTCGGTCCCGCACATATCTCATATGCGCTCCTATTTCGTTTCTCTTGAGCCAGGAAACCTCTGTGTAGGACTCTAAAGACTCGTCAATACGCCGGCAGCAGGTGATGATCATATCAAACACCCACAAGCCGCAAGCGGTCTGCTAAACGTAACGGCCACCCGGGTATTGAGCGATCAGAAGATCGACGAGCAAGCCCGCTCACACTCCTGTGAATCCAACCAGTAACACTACCGTACAGTCCGGTCTGATCGTCTGATATGTCGCATATCTCGCCTAGGGGTGGTAAACGTCAGACCCCAATAGCTCGATAAGTCGTGTCGATATGAGGTCTATAACAATTCGAGATACTACTGGTAACACTTACCAGTAAATCTCAGCAACCCTGGCCAGGGATTTCCTGTTATAACCAATCGAACACAGCGCAACATCAACCCCCTATACCGGGAGAGACGAATCCCCTCCTATCGCTCATTGCCTCCATGTGACTCGGGACTGTACCCAAAAACAACCGTTTTGCACGCCCTCTTGGACGTGGTAAGATGGAAATCAAAGCACAGTGGGAACCACACAAGACTCTATGACGATCTCAGGTCAACAGACTACTCTGTACCAGTGTCACCAGAGAACTGCCATCTGACGTGAGGTATAATACCATCTGGGAGTTCTCGGCGAGTCCGTCCAGTGTACCCAGTCTCTACTGAGCACCCGTATATCATCTCTGATGTCAAACACCGATGGATATGGGATCATCCATCGCCCAACTGTATGGGTCGAGAAGGTACACGCTAGTCTACTCTGGTATATCGATGCCCCGTCTCGATACACCCACGACTAGGGACTTTGAAGGATGTACTTATGGACTACCATGTCCCCACTAGTATGATCCGCATCATAGTCTAGGTAGTCAAGTACAGATCCTAAGGTCTTTACCAACATGTAACAGAGAGACAATCAGTATACACGTTAAGGTAAAGAGCAACCAGATAGCATACTATCATGTCGAGCAAGAAAGTCCTCCCTATATATGTCCCGGCATCCACTACAATATACATCCTATGTATAGTAATGGCCTCTAGGGCATACATATAACTAACAGGTAGGGTGTCGTAGGGCACGGTGTGTGCGTGTATGCATGGAGTCTTATTGTAAATATATGATGGTAAGAAAGGGATGAGATATCTCATCTCTCAAAATCCTTCCCCAAAGCTAACGCTAAGCAATTTATCTACGGAAAGAAATTAAATCTACCTGGGGCAAAGAATTGAAATCTAAACTAGAGCAAGGAATTAAATCTACTTACAGATGCATCTCTCCAATCATCAACGCAGGTTTGTCAGATCTGAATTCATGAATTGAAAAGAAACACCGATGCTCTCCGTAAAGAGATCTGAATTTATTATTAAAAGGAGGCATAAGGAATTACAATGATTTGGGTTTCTATATATAAGGCATAGAAACCCTAGGTTACAATTGACCCGCATGTCTAAATTTACCAACATACCCGTAGGAAAACTACCAAGAGCCGCCAAAGAATTATGGTAAGATTTTTAACTTTTAAATGCCCTATACAGCCGCGGAACCGCGGCCACAGCAAGGGTTGGGCCGCGGTTCCGCGGCCCAGTGAAGAGATCAACTGCTGAGTTTTCTGCCTATGGCTCTGGGCTTTTTGGGCTTCTTGTTTCTTTGGTATTTTTCTCAAATAGGCTAACAGGTTTCTTCCAGATATTCCAGTGAAAACTTGTAGCGGACTTTTAACCGTTTGCCTTGACATTTTGGACCTTGCACTGCCTTGTTGATTGTGAACCGTTCTTCGTCTAGGCTTGACTAAGATCCTCCTATTTGTTGGTCAAAAATCCTTCTTTTGTGTCGTCTTTTGTCTTTTTCACTGTTTTCACTCCAAGAACCTGTAACATGTAACATGTAGCAGACATGCGTCAAAAGCACCTGTTTTTTTATAAAAAGAATAAGAATGGGGAATATAATAATGCAATATTCTAGTGTGAACATTGTTAGAGACGATCGAATGTCAGGAACCCATATTCCAAGTTTAAAGTATTCGAAAAGCAATGCAAGTAATTCAACGGACGCTCCAGAAGAATGAAACCCTAACTCGATATAATGATCATGAGAACGCTTCAAAACCTTAGGGTTTACAGCAGCTCAGCGGTACCATTAATGAGGCTTGGGTTTGTTAGTGTATATGCCCTAGGGGCCATTATTGTATCATACTAGATTGTATATTACTTAATGGAAGCTTGGGTTATTCACAGTTGTATATACAGTCTTGCTAAAAATGGTAGTATGCTACTTGGTTTGTGTCTACTTTAATATGTGCATATGTTTCTTGTAACGTATCACTTATACATATTAGTAGAGCCCATAGGTTCTTTGCTTGATTACCAGCGTTGTGATGGCAGTCACACTAGTGGGGGCTGGGTAGTCTATAAGCAACATCCTATACAGGTCCCTAGTCGTAGGATTATCGAGGCAAGGCATCGATACTCCAGAGTAGACTAGTGTACGCTTCTCATCCCAGTTGGGGAGATGGTCTGTTCCATAACCATCAGTACGTCGTACTGGAGATAGTATACAGGTGCTCGTTAGGTTACGGGTACACCGGACAGGACTCGCAAGGGAACTGTTGGTTGGTATTATACCCATAGTCAGTTAAACAGTTCCCAGGTGACATGAGTACAGCATAGTCCGCAGACTTGACACTGCTACTTCGCCTCGAGTGTGTCCCACTGTTCTTAGATTGCTACCCTACCACGGCTCAAAGGAGTCGTGCAAACAGGTAGCAGTTGGGTGCAGTCCCGAGCACTTAGAGGCAGTAGTGGTTAGATAGGATTCGTCTCTCCCGGTATTGGGAGATGATATCGCGCTGTGTCAGAGAGCCACTACGCAAAGTCCCTGGCCAGGGCAAGCGAGATATACTGGTAGGTTCCGGTAGCTTCTCAGGGTGTAATGGGCTTCGCTCCGACACGACTTATACAGCTATTAGGGGACTGACGCTTGCCGTCCCCTAGGCTTGATATGCGATAGTCTTAGACGAACAGACCGGACTGTACGAAGATTGTCACATCAGGCTCAGTGGGAGTTCGGATGAGTTTCCTCATCGGCCTTCTTATCGATATCTACCTGGGGACCGTTACGTACAGCTAGTACCGCTTGCGGTCTGTGGTTAAACCCACTGCCAGCGTAGTGTCGAGTTTTTAGAGTCCCACACAGAGAGTTTCCCTGCTCCAGGCGAAACGATATAGAGGTCGTATGATTTTACGACAAGGGTTCAGATGAATACGTGTGTTTACACACGTACGACTTTTCGGACAGTTTTTACTAGCCGGCTTTGGTTTAAGCCAGATTTTAGTATCGGGTTATTGGATTTATACAGTCTAAAGTTTTTCCGTGTTTTCACGAATTGGAGGGGCGTTCTCGTAAATTTTCGGGAAGCTTCTAGAAGAGTGGTGACTAAGGGGTTAAGGTGGCATGAGCATTAAATACTTAATGACTCATTTGTGTGATTCATCCTTTGTATTAAATGATGCATTAATTAGTTGGTGAGTCATTTGATGAATCACACTAAGTGAATGAATCTGACCATGATGATTAATCATTTATATTATTTATTTTGATAAATTGTTATGGTTGTTAAATTCACATGAGCTCATTATTCATTCTCATTCTTATCTTCACCTTCTCTCTCCTCAAGCTCTCTCATTCTTCAAACCCTAACCCTAACCTCTCATGAGTTGAGATCAAGGGGTAGCTAGACTAATACATCCATAACCTCACTCTATATCCCTAGTAGCTTAGATTAGCACTTTAAGCAACCTAGTTATCTCAAGTTTGAGATTAAGCTTGGCGTAGGAGCTTTCGGGTGGATCGTCTTTGATTCGAGAAGGCCGTTGAGGTGCCGATATTCCAAGGAGCCCACGAGCAGTGGAGGACAACGATGAAGACCCGAAGGACATGTAACGTGAGGTATAACTTCGAATCCGAGTAGTTAAACCTCTAGTAGATCGTTAGCAATGGTTTAGATAACGATTCATGTGCTCAAGTCCGTGTTACGAAGCTTTGATAATCGTTTTTCATATATTCCGCCTCCCTGCAAGTTCGTGGGGTGCGTGATATGGACTTACAGTGGTATAAAGAGCCAACTAAACCATTACTAGTTTGTTAGCAACTGATTAGAAGTTCGATCGACGGAAAACACGAAAACAAAAAACCGAAAACCCTAAGTTTCTGTTAATTTTAAAAGTGTCTGAAAAATAATTTGACATACCTTAAAATTCACAGCAGGAAATTATAAGAATACTGGGAAAATACGATGACCTAACTCGACTTGACGACCACGGAACCGCGGCCAAAGTGTGCTTTTGGCCGCGGATCCGCGGCCGAGTCAACTCCGAGTTGACTCGGATTTTCACAGTAATTCATATTTTGGTGTTTTTTGTTTTCCTGTATGTTCTGTTTCTACCCAGGTTACTTCAGTGCAGGTTTGCTTTTGGGGTAGACACGGAAAAGGGAAGTCGATCGATATTCTAAGTTATTTGCTAATTGGGTTTTTATCTGTAATGTTTAATGTGTTCGTAAACCTCCCCTAACTGCTAGTATGTCGGTTGGCAGGGGGTTGCACATTTCTGAAATATTTACTGTTTGTGTATATGAATTGTATTGGACTGTTGTGATGATTAGCCGGGGTTTAAGATGTGTTTAATATTCATTCATTCAATGTAAATGTAGTTTGATATAATATTCTTTTGCGGGGCACATCCAGGTTGCGGTTGTAGCCAACGTTGTATTATTTCTTTTTACTGTTTTTGCTCCTAGGATAGACCGAAGGTGGGGTGTACAAACTACCGGGTACGTTGAAGTGCTTAGTGGCCTACTCACGTTGTTGAGGGAGACCGCTTCACTTCGGGTACTTGGCGGGTAGTTTGCCGTACCCGTAGGGGTCTAGGGTGGGGTAATGGCTATTCATCACAACTGTGTAATCCGTCTTTTATTGCAGGCTCAAAGCAAATGCGGATTGCTAGTAAATCCAATAAAGTTCATCTGTGATCTGGAATGCTTATTATTGCGTCTGATGAATGTACAATATCTATATATGAAAGCTATTAGACGTCACTTATGTTTTACACCCGCGCTAGCCTAGCCCCGCTCTGTCGTTAGTTAAGTAACCTAACGGGTGATGACGGGACCCAGTGACGAATGCGGATGGCATAAGAGGACGTGGTATTTTCGTTGTTTTCTGCAATGATAAGATTAAAGATAGGACGCATTATTATAATGCAAAGAAAATAAACCAAAGTTAAATCGTTGGAAAAAATTTAAAAGAAACCACTCGGTTATTTTAAAAGAGCAGAATTTTTAATTGCGGAGCTTTAACCACTCCTTTTAAAAAGTATCAGGTTCCTTCAATTATATCAAGTTCACTACGTTCACGGTTTTTCAAAAACCAGTTGTAGCCCTCCGTCATTTCATATGGATAGTCAATAGTATTCAAGCTGTGTTTGTTTGGCCAAAGTCAAGGCACGGTGTTTGGTAGCTATTGGATATTCATATGTAGCATAGATAGATGCGTTGATTTGGGACAGTCGTACTGCCTTGTTTGGCCAAAGTTAAGGGTATGTACGGGTGGGTTCAAATTAACCTGGATAATGACGGGTAGAACTTGACATGTGACTTATGATTTGTTTGGCCAAAGTCAAGGTCATAAGAGCATGGGGCAAAAATCCATATCGGGAATTTCTAAAGAAACTGAAATTTGCAGAGACAGCATACCATTTTGGAGTTTGATGAATGTTGGTAGAATTCCTTCAACATTATCATACGATGATATTTTGGATCCCGATCCTACTGTGAGTATATACTACTTATCAGGAGATTCGTCACTTAACGATCAATGCTATAAACCAAGTAAGTGCCTAGAAAGGTGTCAGCGGGGTTACGCCCCCAGAGAAAAGAGGTTATTTAATTAAGGAACTTCGCGAAAGCGTTGGAAAACCTCCCTCGAAGTATCGATACTGGCCTGGCTGAACGGTTAAGCAAGTATTGTACGGTGAGAATGATCCTGGCTAATTCTTTTATGGTTTGGGGAAGGATTCGAGAAACAGTGGGAGCCATCCTATTTAGATAAATTAAAAACCACTCTGAACTTGCAAGAGCAGCATGCTAATAGTGTTTTCTTCTCTCTCTCTCTTAATTGCAGCGACCTTGTGACCACACATAGGTTACATCTAGATAACAATTTGACTGAATCTAACTTATATGACTGGCAAAGGTCTGTCCAAATGACTATTGCCTATGACAAGCTGGACCACCCTATTACTACTCAAGATCCCGCCGTCCCGGGTCCAGTTTCCACCGTCATGGATATGGATATCCGACAGACAAGGGAAAAGGATAAAGCGAAAGCCAAGTGCCTCGTGTTAGCTTCAGTTGATGGTGTATACCAGAAGCAGCACGAGAAGATGGACTCAGTTTCCATCTTTCTCCATAACAAAGATTTATATGGAGAGCAATCTCATATCGCAAGATATGAAAACTCGACCGAATTAATTCAAGCGAGGTTGGCCGTCGGGTCATTTGTAGGGGACAACGTCCTTACAATGACTAGCTATATTAATGAGCTCCAGGACCTGGAGACCACGTTGGGAAACAAGTCAGATACTGACTTGATTCTACAGTCTCTACCTACTACCCTAAAGGAAACCGGGGAAGCAGAAGGAAAGAGAAGGGCAAAAGTTTCGGGACTGAATGTAGTGAAAGAGGAACGTTCCTATTGTTATGGGATTGGGCATAGACAGAATGATTGCAGGGCTTTGGAAGCCAGTAGCCAAGATACGAAGCATATTGTGGCTTCAACCTCAAGTGTATTTGTAATTGAGAACTGTATGTCAGTTAACCCTACTTCCTGGGTATTGGATACCGGGTTAGGAACTCACATCTGTAATTCATTACAGGCTCTAAGAAACCGTAGGGTTATCGGGATAGGTGATATGACCCTCACGGTTGCTAACGGAATGAGCATGAACGCTGAATCCGTAGGGGAATATCATCTTGGACTGACAACTAGGCAGATATTGATTCTGCGTAACTGTTTTTATGTACCAGGTACAACTTATAATATCATATCTATACCCTTACTATCTAAGGAAGGATATGATTTTACTTTTACAAGAGATGTGGTTCACATCCACCTAAATCAAGTTATGATTGGATCAGGTGTTGGGTTAACCTAGCACCTCATGAAGGGTTTGGAAGCAACACATCTACCAAAGATTGAATTTTTAGGGTGCTAAGTTAACAAACAAAGAATCGTTCTTAGAAAAATTAGGGTTTCAAAACATTACAAGTAACAAAGGCTAGGGTTTTGAGAGTACAACCTTTGTAGCTCCCTACGCTAGACTCCTTGGCCACTTGAGGGTTGGAGGAGGGTTCGCTTGAAGTCTCCTAGTGTCCACGACGATCCACCCGAAGCTCCTGGTCCAAGCTTGCAACTTCACTTTTCAAGAGAAGAAATGAAGATAACACTCTAAACAAGTGGGCTAAACTTGTATAGAATGATGTTGTGGTGGCTTTTCTCACTTCAAAAACCTAACTTGATGAGTATATTGCTCACTACAAAAGTCTAGAGAGCAAATGGTGAAGGAGGAAGAAGATGATGGCTTTCTTTTAACAAGAGTGAAAAAGAAAAACTCTTGTGTGAAAAAGAAAAATATATGTATATATATTTTTCTCTTATCATCTCAAACCATGGTTAAAATTTTAAGATATTATTTAATTTGAGTTAAAGCACAAAGAGAAAGTTAACCCATGGTTAGAAGTAGGTGAGCATGGTTAGGTTAAGGAAGAGTGTAGAAACTAACCATGAATTATCCTTTTCTTTATTTCTTTTGTTTTAACAAAGATTAAATAATAACTCATATATTTAAACCATGGTGTGAGTCTTGTATTGCCACCATTTTCAATGTGTAATCATCCATGAAGGATGATGTATGTATGTATGTATACACATCCATATGTGCATGAAACTATAAGAAAGAAAGCATACATGCATGCATACATCCATCATGTACAAGAAAAGATTTCAAGTGAGAAAACTAATGGTTAAATGATAAATCAACACTTGATTTATCAATCCGGCCATATCACATATAACCCCACCAAAAGCAAGCCGCTCGATCAATATACGGTATCATATACGTGCATTTTAATCAAGTCCATGCGCACATCGCATACGCGCACCACAACGTTTCGCCTGTACTAGGTAACTCCTTTGTGGGACTCTAAGACTCGTCAATACGCCGGCAGTGAGTGATGATCATATCAAGCACCCCAAGCCGCAAGCGGTCAGCTAAACGTAACGGCCACCCGGGTATTGAGCGATCAGAAGAAAACAAGCGAACCTGCTACAACTCCCGTCGAGCCAACCGGCAACACTTCCCGTACAGTCCGGTCTCCTCGTCTGATATGTCGCATATCAAGTCTAGGGGTGGTAAACGTCAGACCCCAATAACTGATAAGTCGTGCCGATGTGAGGCTCATAACGGGTCGAGAAACTACTGTTAACACTTACCAGCAAATCTCTGAATCAGCCTTGGCCAGGGACTTTCCTGTTACGGCCAATCGAGCACAGCGCAACATCAACCCCCAATACCGGGAGAGACGAAACCCCTCCTATCGCTCATTGCCTCCATGTGACTCGGGACTGTACCCAAAAACCACCGTTTTGCACGCCCTCATGGACGTGGTAAGGTGGAAATCAAAGCACAGTGGGAATCACACAAGACTCTATGACGATCTCGGGTCTACAGACTAACCTACACAAGTGTCACCTGAGAACTGCCATCTGACGTAAGGTAATACCATCTGGGAGTTCTCGGCGAGTCCGTCCAGTGTACCCAGTCTCCACTGAGTACCCGTATACCATCTCTGATGTCAAACACCAATGGATATGGGATCATCCATCGCCCATCTCATGGGTCGAGAAGCGTATACGCTAGTCTACACTGGTGTATCGATGCCCCATCTCGATACACTCACGACTAGAGACCTTGGAGAATGTACTTATGGACTACCATGTCCCCACTAGTATGATCCGCATCATAGTCCAGGTAGTTAAGTACACATCCTAAGGGCTTTACCAACATGTAATCATAAGACAGTATAAAGAGACAAGTATACATGTTAAGATAAAGAGCAACCAGATAGCATACTATCATATCGAGCAAGAAAGTCATCTCTATATATGTCCAAGCATCCAATATAATATACATCATCTGTACAATACTGGCCTCTAGGGCATACATACAACTAACAATCTCCCACTTGCACTAGGGCCAGCTGCTGTAGTATCGCATACCGAGCATCCCGAAGAGTCTCTCAAACTGTATCTAGGGAATGGCCTTCGTGAATAGATCCGCTGTGTTATTCTTCGTGTCAACCCTCCTGACCTCGATCTCCCGGCGATCAACTATCTCCCGGATCAGGTGATACGGCCTCAGAATATGCCTGGATCGCTGATGGGACCTGGGTTCCTTGGCCAAAGCCACTGCTCCATTGTTATCGCAATACAAAGGTATTGGATTCTCAATGGATGGAACCACTCCAAGTTCAGTAATGAACTTCTTGATCCAGACAGCCTCTTTAGCAGCATCGTTGCAGCGATGTATTCAGCCTCCATCGTCGAGTCTGCCACGGTTTCCTGCTTGGAACTCTTCCAGCTAACCGCCCCTCCGTAAAAGGTAAAGACAAATCCCGACTGCGACTTAGAGTCGTCCTTATCACTCTGGAAGCTCGAATCGGTAAAGGACTCCACTTGGAGTTCTCCGTTACCATACACCAAGAGCATCTCTTTAGTCCTTCGTAAGTACTTGAGAATGCTCTTCACAGCTGTCCAGTGACTCTCTCCAGGATCAGCTTGATACCTGCTCACTACACTTAGTGAGTATGCTACATTGGGTATGGTACATAGCATCGCATACATGATAGAGCCTACAGCCGAGGCATAGGGTATCCCTTGCATGCAAGCTCTCTCCAAATCAGTCTTGGGAGACATATCTTTAGAGAGAGTGACTCCAGAGATCGTGGGTAAGTTCCCACGCTTGGATTCTTCCATACTAAACCTCTTTAGTATGGTGTCAATGTACCTGGATTGGGACAATCCCAATATCCGTTTAGATCTATCTCTATAGATCCTGATTCCCAATATGCAGGAGGCATCACCTAGATCTTTCATTGAGAATCTTTGTGATAAGAAGAGCTTGACCGATTGCAGCATAGGAATATCATTTCCTATCAAGAGTATGTCGTCCACGTACAATACGAGGAAGACAACCTTACTCTCTGCCACCTTCTTGTAGATACAAGGTTCATCTACGTTTTTGACGACATCAAACTCTTTGATAACGACGTCAAAGCAGATGTTCCAACTCCGCGATACTTTCTTTAATCCATAAATGGATTTAAGCAGCTTGCACACCTTCCCGCTACTCCCACTATCTACGAAGCCCTCTGGCTGAGTCATGTACACGCACTCTTCTAAATCACCGTTTAGAAAGGCAGTCTTAACATCCATTTGCCAGATTTCGTAATCATGATATGCAGCGATGGCAAGCATGATCCGGATGGATTTAAGCATAGCCACTAGAGAAAAGGTTTCGTCATAGTCCATACCTGGTCTTTGACGAAAACCCTTTGCAACAAGTCTAGCTTTGAAAGTCTCCACTTTCCCATCTACACCAAGTTTTTTCTTGAAGATCCGCTTGCTCCCAATGGGTTTTACCCCTTCAGGAGCATCTTCCAAAGTCCATACTTTGTTGGTGTACATGGATTCCATCTCGGACCGCATAGCATCCAGCCATTTCACTGAGTCCCTACTCGTGATGGCCTGCTCGAAGCTAGTTGGGTCATCATCCTCCATGATGCAATCCTCGCTCCCACCGTCAATGAGAAAACCGTAGTATCTCTCAGGTGGACGAGAAACCCTACTAGATCGGCGGAGAGGCTGGAGTTCGTCGAGTACTACTGAATTCTCTGGTTCTACTAAATCATCAATTGTAGTTTGTGGTGCTGGAACCTCTTCCAGCTCTACCTCTTTGCCACTAATTTCTTTTGCAAGAAATTCCTTTTCGAAAAAGGTGGCATGTTGAGCAACAAACACTTTTTGTTCCTCAGCTTGGTAGAAAAAATATCCTTGAGAATTCTTTGGATATCCCACAAACTTGCAAAGAACTGATCGTATCTCGAGTTTGTCCGGATTTTGCTTTTTGACATAGGCCGGACAACCCCATATCTTAATTCATTTAAAATATGGTCTCTTCCTACTCCATATCTCATATGGTGTGGTAGGTACAGATTTAAACTGAACCAGATTCAATAGGTATATGGCTGTCTCAAGCACATACCCCCAAAAGGAAATAGGTAACTCAGCATCGCTCATCATTGAGCACACCATATCTAATAGGGTGCGATTCCTTCGTTCCGATACACCGTTGTGTTGTGGTGTATAAGGAGGAGTAAGCTGAGAGAGAATCTCATTCTCTTTTAGATAATCTAGGAATTCAATGCTTAAGTATTCACCTCCTCGATCAGATCGAAGAATCTTAATACTTTTGCCCGTTTGGTTCTCTACTTCGTGCTTATATTCTCTGAATTTCTCAAAATCTTCAGACTTGTGTTTCAACAGGAACACATGCCCGTATCTAGAGAGATCGTCAGTGAATGTAATGAAGTAGGAAGAACCATTCCTGGCGTGTGTAGACATAGGACCGCATACATCACATGTACCAGTCCTAAGAGTTCAGTAACTCTTTCTCCGTGTCCACTAAACAGAGTTTTGGTCATTTTTCCTTTGAGACATGAATGGCAAGTGTCATAAGATGATAATTCGAATGAATTCAAATATCCATTCTTATGTAACTTAGCTAGCCGTGTCTCATTGATATGGCCAAGTCTACAGTCCCACAAGAAGGATTCGTTCATTTCTGAGCTTTTCCTCTTGTGTGCGTTTTGTATATTGAGGACTGTATTTTGATTGAGAATGAATATGCCATTATGTAACGAGCCTGATGCAATCAACTTTTGATCTAGGAATATGTTCATAACATTATCCTTTACTACAAAATTATATCCTTCTTTACTTAATAAAGAAACTGATATGATGTTGCACATCATGTTCGGTATATAATAGCACTCAATCAGAATTAGCGTATCACCACTTGGTAATACCAGGTGATATTTGCCAACTGCTTTGGCTGCAACATTTGCCCCATTCCCTACTTGAACGGAATGATCACCTTTTCCCAGTTCTCTACCTTTACGTAGCCCATGTAACATTTTACATATGTGGGATCCTGATCCGGTATCTAATACCCAGGACGTAGGGTGAACTGAGAAACAGTTCTCAATAACTAACACACCTGAAGAAGATGCATCAACATGCATGTTCTTTTGGGCGGCGTGAGAATCCAGATATTCTCCTATTCCCTGTTCAGTCTTATAACTCTTATAAGAAAGAACGGGTCCAACGTTCCCCTGCACAGTATAACATGCGGGTTCGGTCAATACATCCATATTATTATCTTGATTAAGGCATGACATGGTCGCTACCTGGAGAGAGAGAGAAGAAAACACTTTAGCGTATGCTCTTGCAAGATCAGATTGGTTATTATTTTATCTAATCAGGATGGCTCCCACTGTTTTTTATCAAATCTTCCTTCAAACCCTAAAAGGAAAGACTAGCCGGGATTAATTACACCCTACAACTTCGCCGATCTTTCAGCCAGGCCAGTGTCGGTACTTTGAGGGAGGTTCCCCGTGCTTTCGCACGGACCTAATTAAAGTAAACCTCGTTTTCCCATAGGCGTAACCCCGTTGACACCTTTCTAGACACCTACTTGATCGGCTAATTGTCCTGTGTAAAACTCTTCCAGGAGTAACAATTACTCGCAGTGGGTATCGGGATCCAACTATCTCATAGAAGGTATGCAATCTCATTGCAAATTTCAACACATGAAATTTCCGATATTATTTTTCCCCTAGCGATCTATGACCTTGACTAAGTTAACAAACCATAAATCGCAAGTCAAGTTCAACCCGTACATTTCTCGATTGAATTAAACCCATCCGTACGACCCTTGACTGAGTCAACAAGGCCGTGCGAATACCCTAATCCAACCACATCTCATGTTTTAATAGATAAACACTATTTAGCTACCGTACACTACGCCTTGACTAAGTCAACAAACATAACACGAATACTAAATAATATCTATCTGAAATGACGGAGGGCTACGCAGGTTTTTCAGAAAACCATAAGCGTAATGAACTTGATATCGTTGTAGAATCGAATGAATTTTGAAATGGAGTGATTTTGAGGTTTTTATTAGTTTTGCTAAAGAGGTCACTCCCGGTGAAAGGATCTCGGCTCTTTCCTCATCGAATAAGGGCAGGTCATATCATATATATCACTATGCGAAGCAAAACTTCAAAAGCAGTCAAAAGTCAAACCGAGTGTTGTAGTATCTGCCAGTTTTGCTAAAGAGGTCACTCCCGGTGAAGGGATCTCGGCTCTTTCCCCATCGAATAAGGTGCAGGGTATATCATATATACCGCTATGCAAAGCAAAACTGTAGCTACCCTTTTATTTGAAAATTTGATTCTACAACATCTTTTAGGTTTCTTTTCTTTCATTAATCACATTAATGAAGTCCCATCATTTAAGTCACCTAAACATCACAGATAAATACGACGTACACTTATTCCATCCGCATTCGCCTCGATGTCCCCTCTGTAGGGTTCCTTTGCACTCTCAAGAGGTCTCACAAGGCATCAACCATGCCAATTTCAAAAATTATGGTGCCGAGAAACCCTAGTGTACGGATCGTTGGCTAGATTTCTAGGCGAAAAGATAACTAGTTAACAATTAACTAAGAGATACGGAAATACAACCTTTGTAGATCCGGTTCTCCACCTCCATAGCTCCGCAATGAAGTCTCCTCGCTGTCCATAACAAGTCCCGGGCTCTAGCGTCGGCTTCATCGGAGAATGGACGGGCTAGGTCATCGACGTCCATGCCGAAGATGATCTACGTCGAGGCATCGCTAAATCAAGCTCCGACTTCACCAAGTCAAGAAACTTATGAAGAAAACACACTCTACTACTTGGCAAGAGGTAGAGGATGAAGAAATAGGAAGTGGGTAGACTTTAGAATTGGATTTCTCACTCATTTCCATCAATCACCATTGATGGAGCTTGCTTTCTTCAAGTGAAAAAAGGAAGAAGAAGAAGAAAGTGTTATGATAAGTTTTGAATTATTGGATAAATAAATCAATACTTATCATATATTAACCCTTGGTTAATTGTAGAGAATGGACCATGGTTAACTTGGATGGTTAGGGTTAAGCATGAGACAAGAATGAAGACTAAGTCAATGCTTCAAGAAACTTCAACTAAAAACAAAAATAGCAATCTTTCTTTTCTCATCTTTTCCAAAAATAAATAAACAAATAAATAAGTAAGAAAAAGAGAACCCTAATCATAAACTTAACCATGGTTTAATTCTTTACACTTAACCAAGTAAACATGTATCATCAAACATGATACAATCAAGTGCACAAAACTATATCGAATATACAATGTGCACATCCGAGTGAGAAAATCCATCTTAAGTAAACCGATACTAGTTGATGCAAAGTAATATATCAAATATATAAATATGCATTAAATCATTAAATCAACACTTGATTCAATGATTCGGTCATGTCGCACACAACCGACTAGTATACAATATATCGGCTTATCGAATCAACGCTTGAATCGATAACTAGGTAATATCGCATACAACCATTCGATACATTTATCGCGAGAATAGAATACGGTATCACATACACGCATTATTCTCAGTCCCGCACATATCTCATATGCGCTCCTATTTCGTTTCGCTTAAGCCAGGAAACCTCTGTGTAGGACTCTAAAGACTCGTCAATACGCCGGCAGCAGATGATGATCATATCAAACACCCACAAGCCGCAAGCGGTCTGCTAAACGTAACGGCCACCCGGGTATTGAGCGATCAGAAGATCGACGAGCAAGCCCGCTCACACTCCTGTGAATCCAACCAGTAACACTACCGTACAGTCCGGTCTGTTCGTCTGATATGTCGCATATCTCGCCTAGGGGTGGTAAACGTCAGACCCCAATAGCTCGATAAGTCGTGTCGATATGAGGTCTATAACAATTCGAGATACTACTGGTAACACTTACCAGTAAATCTCAGCAACCCTGGCCAGGGATTTCCTGTTATAACCAATCGAACACAGCGCAACATCAACCCCCTATACCGGGAGAGACGAATCCCCTCATATCGCTCATTGCATCCATGTGATTCGGGACTGTACCCAAAAACCACCGTTTTGCACGCCCTCTTGGACGTGGTAAGATGGAAATCAAAGCACAGTGGGAACCACACAAGACTCTATGACGATCTCGGGTCAACAGACTACTCTGTACCAGTGTCACCAGAGAACTGCCATCTGACGTGAGGTATAATACCATCTGGGAGTTCTCGGCGAGTCCGTCCAGTGTACCCAGTCTCCACTGAGCACCCGTATATCATCTCTGATGTCAAACACCAATGGATATGGGATCATCCATCGCCCATCTGTATGGGTCGAGAAGGTATACGCTAGTCTACTCTGGTATATCGATGCCCCGTCTCGATACACCCACGACTAGGGACTTTGAAGGATGTACTTATGGACTACCATGTCCCCACTAGTATGATCCGCATCATAGTCCAGGTAGTCAAGTACACATCCTAAGGGCTTTACCAACATGTAACAGAGAGACAATCAGTATACACGTTAAGGTAAAGTGTAACCAGATAGCATACTATCATGTCGAGCAAGAAAGTCCTTCCTATATATGTCCCAGCACCCACTACAATATACATCCTATGTACAGTAATGGCCTCTAGGGCATACATATAACTAACAATCTCCCACTTGCACTAGGGCCATCTGTAGCAGTGGTTGTAGTATCTCATACTCAACCATCCCTTAAAAGTCTCTCTCTGGGAACAGGCCTTTGTGAGTGGATCCGCTATGTTGTCCTCTGAGTCTACTCTCCTGACCTCGATCCCCTGGAGATCAACCATCTCCATGATCAGGTGATACTGCCTTAGAATATGTCTGGATCACTGATGGGACCGACGTTCCTCGGCATAAGCCACAACTCCATTGTCTCATAATGGTAGGAATGTAGTTCATCTCATGAACCAATATACACCCAAACAGCCTCTTCGGTAGCATGTTAAGTAGCGATGTATCCTGCCTTTATCGTCTAGTATGCCACGGTATCTAGCTTGGAACTCTTCCAACATACCGTCCCTTTGCTGAGGGTAAAGACAATGCCTGCGACTGACATTCAGTCGTCTTTATCACCCTGGAACCCTTCCAGTGATTCTCCCCAGGATCGATCGATACCATCTCACTACAAATAGTGAGAATCCTAACATCCAATTAGATCTATCTCATAGATCCAAAACCCAGGATATAGGAGGTATCATTTTGATCCTTTATGGAGAATCATTGTGATAAGCGGAGAATGACCGAGCGTAGCATAGGAAACTACTTCCCTATCAAGAGTATGTCATCCACGTACTCTACGAGAATCGTCACCATACCCCTACTACCTTTTTGTTTATACAAGGTTCATCTACCATTTTGATGATGTCAAACTCTTTGACTACTTTATCAAAACAGACGTTCCAACTCCGCGATGCCTGCTTTATCCTATAAAACATCTTGCACACGTTTCCGCTGCTCCCACTGTTTATGAAGCCCTCTGGCTGTGTACTTATAGACGTTCTCTTCTAAAACATCATTTAGAAAAGCTGTCATGACACCCAACCACCAGATATCGTAGTCATGGTATGTAGCCGTGGCAAGTAGGATCTGGATGGACTTAAGCATAGTCACTTGAAAAGGTTTCATCATAATCCACGCCTGGTCGATGACGAAAACCTTTAACAAGTCTAGCTTTGAAAGTCTCAACTTTTCCATCTACACCAAGTAATCTTCTCAAGATATACTTGCTCCTGATGGGGATTTAACCCTCCAGATGTAGCAACCAAAGTCCATACTTTGTTGGTGTACATGGATTCCATCTCAGATCACTAAGCATCCAGTCATTCTTACAGAGTCTCACTCCTGATGGCCAGCTCGAAACTAGTTGGGTCATCATCTCATGATGCAATCCTTGCTCCCACTGTCATAGA
Organism: Agapanthus africanus; assembly: GCA_030015575.1. NCBI lineage: Eukaryota > Viridiplantae > Streptophyta > Magnoliopsida > Asparagales > Amaryllidaceae > Agapanthus > Agapanthus africanus. The sequence goes on along the minus strand of JASDDO010000024.1, from coordinate 838,505,515 downwards.
GAAACCGAAGTATCTCTCAAGTGGGTGAGGAACCCTGCTAGATCGGCGGAGAGGCTGAGGTTCGTTGGAATCTACTGAATCCTTTGGTTCTACCAAATCATCTGCTGTAGTTTGTATTGCTGGAACCATTCCAGTTCTACATAACAGATCTTGCCTCGAGCTTGTCCGGATTATGCTTTTAGACATAGCCCAGACAACCCCAAATCTTAACTAACTTAAGAGATGGGCTCTTCCCTTATCATATTAAATATGAAGTGGTAGGCAACTGATTTGATTTGAACCCTATTCAATAGGTATGCAGCTTCTCAAGTGTATAACTCCCAAAAGGAAATAGGAAACTCAGTAGTACTCATCATAGAGCACACCATATCACATAGGGTGCTATTGCTCCGCCCCGATATACCATCGTGCTATGGTGTATACGGAGGAGTAATTCTGAGAGAGAATCTCATTCTCCTTTGGAATAATCCAGGATTTCCGTGCTCAAGTATTCTCCTCCTTGATCTCATCAAAGGACATAATACTTATACCTGTATTGGTTCTCTACTTCTAACTTATATTCTGTGAATATCTCAAAAGGTTCAGACTTGTGTTTCAACAGGAACATAGGTCTGAATCTCGAAAGATCATCAGAGAATGTAATGAAGTATAAAGAACCATTCCTGGCATATGTAGACAGGAGACCTTACATACATCAACATGTATCATCCCAAGAGTTTACTAACTCTTTCTCTGTTTCCAATAAATAGAGCTGAGGTCATTTTATCTTTGTGACATGACTCGCAAGTTTCATAAGATGTAAATTCAAACTGATTTAAATATGCATCTACATGTAACTTCAGCTAGTCTGGTCACATTGATATGACCTAGTCTACAATGCCTCAAGAAGGATTCGTTCATTTCTGAACTCTTCCTCTTGTGTGTGTTCCGTATACAGGAAAGAACTATAGTTTGATTTAGAACATCAATGCTTTTAGATAACGTGCCTGAACCGATCAACTTTTGATATAGGAAATGTTCAAAACATTATCCAACAATACAAAATTTTATCATTTCTTTACTAATAAAGAGACTGATATGATTTTGTATATCAGGTTCGGTATCTAATAACATTTGTTCAGAATCAATGTATTGGTAATACAGGGTGACAGTGACCAACAGACTTGGCTGCAATTCTTGCCCCGTTTTCTGCCTCATGAAACTAATCACCCGTTCTCAGTCCTCTATCTTTCTGTAGCCCTATGTAACAGATTACATATCTGGGATCCTGATCTGGTATCACATACCCAGGACGTAGAGGATACAGAGAAACAGTTCTACATAATGAACATACCTGAAGATGATGCATCAGCATGCACTCTCTTCGTTTGGGCGGCACGGGAAATCTGGTATTCCCCAATTTCCTACTCTGTCTTATAACAATTATAAGTTGGAGCGGGACCAACGTTCCCCAGCTCAGTATAACAAGCGGGTTCGGTCAAATATCTGTATTATTATCTTGATTAAGGCGTGATATGGTGGCTACCTGGAGAGAGAGAGAAGAAAACACTCAGCGTGCGCTCTGTCAAGAATAGATTGGTTATTATTTTATCTAATCAGGATGGCTCCCACTGCTTTTTATCAAATCTTCCTTCAAACCCTAAAAGGAAAGACTAGCCGGGATTAATTACACACTACAAGTTCGCCAATCTTTCAGCCAGGCCAGTGTCGGTACTTTGAGGGAGGTCCCCCGTGCTTTCGCACGAACCTAATTAATGTAAACCTCGTTTTCCCAGAGGCGTAACCTCGTTAACACTTTCTAGACACCTACTTGATCGGCTAATTGTAATATGTAAAACTCTCCCAAGAGTAACACTTACTCGCAGCGGGTATCGGGATCCAACTATCTCATAGAAGGTATGCAATCTCATTGCAAATTTCAACACTTGAAATTCCCGATAATATTTTGCCCCTAGCGTCCTATGACCTTGACAGAGGTCAACAAACCATAGGCTGCTAGTCAAGTTCAACCCGTCATTTCCTGATTGAAGTAAACCCACCCGCACGACCCTTGACAGAGGTCAACAAGGTCGCACGACTACCCTAAATCAATCACATCATATGCTTATGCAGATAAGCACTAATCAGCTACCGCACACTACGCCTTGACAGAGGTCAACAAACGCAGCACGAATACTAACCAGTACATATCTGAAATGACGGAGGGCTACGACAGGTTTTTCTGAAAACCTATTGCGTAATGAACTTGATATCGTTGTAGAATCAAATGATTTTGAAATGGAGTGTTTTTGAGGCTTTTCTAGTTTTGCTAAAGGAGTCACTCCCGGTGAAGGGATCGTCGGTCCTTTCCTCGTCGAATGAGGTGCGGGATATATCATATATATCACTGTGCAAAGCAAAAACACTTAAAAGCAATAAAAAGACAAACCGAGTGTGTAGCATCTGCTAGTTATTGCTAAAGGAGTCACTCCCGGTGAAGGGATCTCGGTCCTTTCCTCATCGAATAAGGTGCAGGATATATCACATATACCGCTGTGCAAAGCAAGAACTGTAGCTACCTGTTTTATTTTGAAATTCGATTCTACAACATCTTAGGTTTCTTTTATTTCATTAATCACATTAATGAAGTCCCATCATTTAAGTACCTAAACATCACAGATAAATACGACGTACACTTATGCCATCCGCATTCGCCTCGATGTCTCCTCGTGCACCGTTAGGTTAGGTAACTAACGGCAGAGCGGGGCAGGGCTAGCACGGGTGTAAAACATAAGTAACGCCTATATAATATATCATATATACTATATACAGTATCTATCACAGAACATCACATGATCACATCACAGATATCGCAGCAGAAGAAACATATGAAATATTGGATATACTAGGACGTCCGTGTTTTCAATACGAGCCAGTATAAAACACGGATTCCACGGTCGTGATGAATAGCCAAACCCACACCCCTAGACCCCTACGAGAGCGGCAAGCAACCCTACCAATTCTAGAGTTAGGAGACCCGGACTCGACTCCTCGAGTTGGTCTCCCACTGGACTCCAGAACCCGGTTACTTGTGCTCTCCTCCTTGGGTCTATCCTAGTGCGGAAAAGTAAATAATATACAAACGGTGACAACTTCCGCAACCTGGAAGTGCCCCAATAAAAGAATATTACATACAAGTTTTTACATGAATGAAAATGAAAAACACTCATCTCACATAAAAAAACCCCGGCTATTCAAACACGACGATCCAATATAACATATCCAGCAACACATAACATCACATGTCATCAACGTAAGTAAATATGTCCATCCCAATTGTCGTTGACATATAGCAACGAAACCGGCGATATCACATATTACACTTACGGTCACAGAAAAGAAAGTGTAAAACTACAACAGTTGGAATCCGCAACCACCTCAGACATCGCATGCCTGACCAAATGAATACCTTAGACATCGCATGCCTAACAATTATAAACCCCGCATTTTAATCTCAAAATTGAAAACACTTTTCAATATCAAGTCGGGCAATTCAACAAGATTCCCGACATCCTGATCGAATGCTCGTCGCAAACTTTAGTAGGCGGCCGCACCCCCGATACCGGCGACGAAGTGCACCAAGGCGGAACACCGCTACCACGAGCACCCGAATGGATGCTTTCGGCGACGGGGTTCTCCTACAGTCACTCGGTCGGGGCTATGGAGTGAGGCTGTCTATTAAGTTTATCCGGCGAGTATCCGCGTACGCTACGTGATTGCGACGGACTTTTGATCACATCAAAATTCCGTGGCAACCGATCATGTGAGACTAAACTGCTACGTTTATAACATTCATTTAGTTATCTCATAACTTATTGTGAATTCCAATTATTGTATCACATTCCAGATAAATAGAAAATGTTAAACTTTCCGATCGAACAATCGAACACCCAAGTTTTCCCGAAACAGCTCAACACATGAAATAAGTCTAACAACATTCAGTTCGTGCCTCAGTACCAACGGTCCAGCCGTAGAAGGGTCAAGCCAACGCCTCACATGTGGCACGCCGTACTGCCCCAAACCCGAAGGTTCAAAGGGCAGTTCAAGACGGTCACATAATCGAGTTAAGGTTTGTTGTCTTCTAGAAGGACCATCGCGTTACTTGCACTACTTAGAACGTCGTTAAACTACGGAAAAATCCAACACTTGGAAATTTCCCGACAGGGGAAAAATTGGGTATTTATATCCGGTCGAACTTTTTAACATATTCTAAAAATTTATCCGGAAAGCCACATAGACAAAATCTGATAATCCGATCGAACATTCGAATCCCCAAAACAACCCAGAAAATTCAACTCTTTAATTAATATTAAAAATTCCCAGAAAATCCAGCATAATTTAATAAGAGTTACTGTGCAAACAGTGGAAGATGACGTCATCAAAATGCCGCGGAACCGCCGCAGAAGCCAGGCATCTGCCGCGGTTCCGCCGCGGTTTGTACTGTTCACGAGAAACTTTTTGCACCGTAATTCTTAGATTTCCCTGCTGAATTTTTAAGGATTTTTAATCTGGAAAAATCCCAGTTTTTGAAAAAAGGACAGAGAGCAAATTTGGGTTTGGGTTTTCGGGTCGTTCGGACATCAAATTGCGTCTAGACTTCGCCTAAGGCTCTAGCTAGGCTCTGATACCACTGTAGGGTTCCTTTGCACTCTCAAGAGGTCTCACAAGGCATCAACCATGCCAATTTCAAAAATTATGGTGCCGAGAAACCCTAGTGTACGGATCGTTGGCTAGATTTCTAGGCGAAAAGATAACTAGTTAACAATTAACTAAGAGATATGGAAATACAACCTTTGTAGATCCGGTTCTCCACCTCCATAGCTCCGCAATGAAGTCTCCTCGCTGTCCATAACAAGTCCCGGGCTCTAGCGTCGGCTTCATCGGAGAATGGACGGGCTAGGTCATCGACGTCCATGCCGAAGATGATCTACGTCGAGGCATCGCTAAATCAAGCTCCGACTTCACCAAGTCAAGAAACTTGTGAAGAAAACACACTCTACTACTTGGCAAGAGGTAGAGGATGAAGAAATAGGAAGTGGGTAGACTTTAGAATTGGATTTCTCACTCATTTCCATCAATCACCATTGATGGAGCTTGCTTTCTTCAAGTGAAAAAAGGAAGAAGAAGAAGAAAGTGTTATGATAAGTTTTGAATTATTGGATAAATAAATCAATACTTATCATATATTAACCCTTGGTTAATTGTAGAGAATGGACCATGGTTAACTTGGATGGTTAGGGTTAAGCATGAGACAAGAATGAAGACTAAGTCAATGCTTCAAGAAACTTCAACTAAAAACAAAAATAGCAACCATTCTTTTCTCATCTTTTCCAAAAATAAATAAACAAATAAATAAGTAAGAAAAAGAGAACCCTAATCATAAACTTAACCATGGTTTAATTCTTTACACTTAACCAAGTAAACATGTATCATCAAACATGATACAATCAAGTGCACAAAACTATATCGAATATACAATGTGCACATCCGAGTGAGAAAATCCATCTTAAGTAAACCGATACTAGTTGATGCAAAGTAATATATCAAATATATAAATATGCATTAAATCATTAAATCAACACTTGATTCAATGATCCGGTCATGTCGCACACAACCGACTAGTATACAATATATCGGCTTATCGAATCAACGCTTGAATCGATAACTAGGTAATATCGCATACAACCATTCGATACATTTATCGCGAGAATAGAATACGGTATCACATACACGCATTATTCTCGGTCCCGCACATATCTCATATGCGCTCCTATTTCGTTTCGCTTGAGCCAGGAAACCTCTGTGTAGGACTCTAAAGACTCGTCAATACGCCGGCAGCAGATGATGATCATATCAAACACCCACAAGCCGCAAGCGGTCTGCTAAACGTAACGGCCACCCGGGTATTGAGCGATCAGAAGATCGACGAGCAAGCCCGCTCACACTCCTGTGAATCCAACAAGTAACACTACCGTACAGTCCGGTCTGTTCGTCTGATATGTCGCATATCTCGCCTAGGGGTGGTAAACGTCAGACCCCAATAGCTCGATAAGTCGTGTCGATATGAGGTCTATAACAATTCGAGATACTACTGGTAACACTTACCAGTAAATCTCAGCAACCCTGGCCAGGGATTTCCTGTTATAGCCAATCGAACACAGCGCAACATCAACCCCCTATACCGGGAGAGAAGAATCCCCTCCTATCGCTCATTGCCTCCATGTGATTCGGGACTGTACCCAAAAACCACCGTTTTGCACGCCCTCTTGGACGTGGTAAGATGGAAATCAAAGCACAGTGGGAACCACACAAGACTCTATGACGATCTCGGGTCAACAGACTACTCTGTACCAGTGTCACCAGAGAACTGCCATCTGACGTGAGGTATAATACCATCTGGGAGTTCTCGGCGAGTCCGTCCAGTGTACCCAGTCTCCACTGAGCACCCGTATATCATCTCTGATGTCAAACACCAATGGATATGGGATCATCCATCGCCCATCTGTATGGGTCGAGAAGGTATACGCTAGTCTACTCTGGTATATCGATGCCCCGTCTCGATACACCCACGACTAGGGACTTTGAAGGATGTACTTATGGACTACCATGTCCCCACTAGTATGATCCGCATCATAGTCCAGGTAGTCAAGTACACATCCTAAGGGCTTTACCAACATGTAACAGAGAGACAATCAGTATACACGTTAAGGTAAAGTGTAACCAGATAGCATACTATCATGTCGAGCAAGAAAGTCCTTCCTATATATGTCCCAGCATCCACTACAATATACATCCTATGTACAGTAATGGCCTCTAGGGCATACATATAACTAACACCCTCGTGCACCATTAGCTTAGGTAACTAACGACAGAGCAGGGCAGGGCTAGTGCGGGTGCAAAACATAAGTAACGTCTATATAATATATCATATATGCTATATAATGTATCCATCACAACATATTAAATAATCGCATCACAGATATAGCAGCAGAAACATAGATATAATGTGGGATATACTAGGACGTCCGTATTTAGTATTTAGCCAACAATAGAAAATACGGATTCAACAGTCGCGATGAATAGCCATGCCCACACCCTGGACCCCTACGAGAGCGGCAAGCGACCCTACCAATTCTAGAGTTTTGGAGACCCGGTCTCGACTCCTCGAGATGGCCTCCCACTGAACCCTAGAACCCGGTCACCTGTGCTCCCCTCCTTGGGTCCATCCTAATGCGGAAAAGTAAATAATATACAACACTGGTGGCATCAACCTCAACCCGGAAGTGCCCCAAATAAAAGAATATTACATTACATTTGAATTTACATGAATGAAAATATAAAACTCTCATCTCACATAAAACCCCCCGGCTATTCAATCGTGACAATCCTGCACATCATATCTCAGCAACACATAATATCATATATCATCAACGTAAGTAAGTATGCGTACCCCAATTGTCGTTGATGTATAGCAACGAAACCGGCGATATCGACATACTACACTTACGGTCACAGAAAAGAAAGTGTAAAACTGCAATATCTGGAATCCACATTCTCTTTAGACATCGTAAATGCGAAACATCATATACTTCGTATTTCATGTCTAGTAATATGAATTCCACACATTGCATCACATTCCAGATAATTAGACAGTAATAAAGTTTTTCGAACGAATGATCAAATACCCAAAATTCCCTAAAGCTCAACACTTGAGCGGAGTTCAAAAACCCGGAGTGTAACACAGTAGTAGCGGTCCAGCCGTAGAAGGGTAAGGCCAACGCCTCACATGTGGCACGCCGTACTGCCCCAAACCCTAAGGTTCAAAGGGCAGTTCAAGACGGTCATATAATCGAGTTAAGGTTTGTTGTCTTCTAGAGGGTCCACCACAAAACTTGCACGTATCTCCGAAAGATTTAAACCCCGTGAAAAGTGAGTAAATGATACTCGTTTGAACAATTCAATACTTTCTAAATTACCCAGAAAGAAACATAACAAAATTAAATTCTCCGATCGAATCGATGGTAACAAAATGAACCCCTAAATGCTCAACACTTGAGTCAGTTTAAAAATACCCATAAAATAACACATTCAGATACAAGAATTACTGTGCAAACCAAATGCCAAAATCTCACTGTACGGCCGCGGTTCCGCGGCATAAGCAGGGTATTGCCGCGGAACCGCGGCGGTCCGTACAGATCACGTCATCATTTTTGCGCCGTAATTCCTAGAAATCCCCGCTGTATTTTATAAGTATTTTTAATTCACAAAAATCCAAGATTTTAAAAATTGTCCAGAGAGGGGGTTGTTTTGTCGCTTTCGGGTTCGATCGGAGTTTTAACTTTGTTAACCCATTGCCTAATGTTCTAGGTCGGCTCTGATACCAATGTTGGGTTAACCTAGCACCTCATGAAGGGTTTGGAAGCAACACATGTACCAAAGATTGAATTTTTAGGGTGCTAAGTTAACAAACAAAGAATCGATCCTAGAAAAATTAGGGTTTCAAAACATTACAAGTAACAAAGGCTAGGGTTTTGAGAGTACAACCTTTGTAGCTCCCTACGCTAGACTCCTTGGCCACTTGAGGGTTGGAGGAGGGTTTGCTTGAAGTCTCCTAGTGTCCACGACGATCCACCTGAAGCTCCTAGTCCAAGCTTGCAACTTCACTTTTCAAGAGAAGAAATGAAGATAACACTCTAAACAAGTGGGCTAAACTTGTGTAGAATGATGTTGTGGTGGCTTTTCTCACTTCAAAAACCTAACTTGATGAGTATATTGCTCACTACAAAAGTCTAGAGAGCAAATGGTGAAGGAGGAAGAAGATGATGGCTTTCTTTTAACAAGAGTGAAAAAGAAAAACTCTTGTGTGAAAAAGAAAAATATATGTATATATATTTTTCTCTTATCATCTCAAACCATGGTTAAAATTTTAAGATATTATTCAATTTGAGTTAAAGCACAAAGAGAAGTTTAACCTATGGTTAGAAGTAGGTGAGCATGGTTAGGTTAAGGAAGAGTGTAGAAAGTAACCATGAATTATCCTTTTCTTTATTTCTTTTGTTTTAACAAAGATTAAATAATAACTCATATATTTAAACCATGGTGTGAGTCTTGTATTGCCACCATTTTCAATGTGTAATCATCCATTAAGGATGATGTATGTATGTATGCACATCCATATGTGCATGAAACTATAAGAAAGAAAGCATACATGAATGCATACATCCATCATGTACAAGAAAAGATTTCAAGTAAGAAAACTAATGGTTAAATGATAAATCAACACTTGATTTATCAATCCGGCCATATCACATATGACCCCACCAAAAGCAAGTCGCCCGATCAATATACGGTATCCTATACGCGCATTTTAATCGGGTCCATACGCACATCGCATACGCGCACCACAACGTTTCGCCTGGACTAGGTAACTCCTTTGTGGGACTCTAAGACTCGTCAATACGCCGGCAGTGAGTGATGATCATATCAAGCACCCCCAAGCCGCAAGCGGTCGGCTAAACGTAACGGCCACCCGGGTATTGAGCGATCAGAAGAAAACAAGCGAACCTGCTACAACTCCCGTCGAGCCAACCGGCAACACTTCCCGTACAGTCCGGTCTCCTCGTCTGATATGTCGCATATCAAGTCTAGGGGTGGTAAACGTCAGACCCCAATAACTGATAAGTCGTGCCGATGTGAGGCTCATAACGGGTCGAGAAACTACTGGTAACACTTACCAGCAAATCTCTGAATCAGCCCTGGCCAGGGACTTCCCTGTTACGGCCAATCGAGCACAGCGCAACATCAACCCCCAATACCGGGAGAGACGAAACCCCTCCTATCGCTCATTGCCTCCATATGACTCGGGACTGTACCCAAAAACCAACGTTTTGCACGCCCTCATGGACGTGGTAAGGTGGAAATCAAAGCACAGTGGGAATCACACAAGACTCTATAACGATCTCGGGTCTACAGACTAACCTGCACAAGTGTCACCTGAGAACTGCCATCTGACGTGAGGTATAATACCATCTGGGAGTTCTCGGCAAGTCCGTCCAGTGTATCCAGTCTCCACTGAGCACCCGTATACCATCTCTGATGTCAAACACCAATGGATATGGGATCATCCATCGCCCATCTCATGGGTCGAGAAGCGTATACGCTAGTTTACACTGGTGTATCGATGCCCCGTCTCGATACACTCACGACTAGGGACCTTGAAGGATGTACTTATGGACTACCATGTCCCCACTAGTATATCCGCATCATAGTCCAGGTAGTCAAGTACACATCCTAAGGGCTTTACCAACATGTAACCATAAGACAGTATAAAGAGACAAGTATACATGTTAAGATAAAGAGCAACCAGATAGCATACTATCATATCGAGCAAGAAAGTCATCTCTATATATGTCCAAGCATCCAATATAATATACATCATCTATACAATACTGGCCTCTAGGGCATACATACAACTAACATTAGGTACATTAGAAAACGGAATATACGTATTAAATCAAGCTCAGATTTTCAGTGTCCATAACACACTTAAAAGAAAGTCTCCGGAAACAAATCAGGCTTTCTTATGGCATTGTAGACTAGGTCACATCAATGAGAAAAGATAGACTAAGTTACATAGAGAAGGATATTTGAATTCGTTCGAATATCAATCTTATGCTACATGTGAATCTTGTCTCATGGGAAAGATGACAAAGACTCCGTTTTCTGGACACGGAGTAAGAGCGAGCGAGCTCTTAGGACTCATACACAGTGATGTGTGCGGTCCAATATCTACACATGCGCGAGGTGGTTATTCCTACTTCATTACTTTTACGGATGATTTCTCTAGATATGGATATATCTTCTTGATGAAGCATAAATCCGAGGCCTTTGAGAAATTCTAAGAATACAAGAATGAAGTGGAAAAACAAACCGGCAAAAGTATCAAGACACTGAGATCTGATCGAGGTGGTGAATACTTAAGTGCCGAGTTTCTAGGTTACTTAAAAGAGAATGGAATTCTCTCTCAGCTTACTCCTCCATACACACCACAACACAATGGTGTATCCGAAAGAAGGAATCGAACCCTATTGGACATGGTTCGTTCCATGATAAGTAAGGCTGAGTTACCACGATCATTCTGGGGATATGCACTAGAATCAGCTGCATACCTTTTGAACCGAGTTCCAACTAAGACTGTGCCTACTTCACCATATCAGATGTGGTGCGGGAAGAAACCCTATCTTAAGCACATTAAGATATGGGGATGTCCAGCTTTTGTAAAGAAGCAGCTTGCGGACAAGCTCCAGGCACGATCAGTACAGTGTAAGTTTGTGGGATATCCAAAGAACTCCAAGGGATATTATTTCTATTACGCAGAGGAACAAAAGATTTTTGTTTCTCATAATGCTCGCTTCTTGGAAACTGAGTTTTTAGAAAATCAGATAAGTGGGAGCGCAATAGAACTGGAAGAAATTCCAGAACCACAAACTATTACTGAAACCTTAGTAGAACAAGAAGGTTCAGGAGAACCGGACATCCCAGGGCCTATCCGCAGGAGTAGTAGGCAATCTCATCCGCCTGAGAGATACTACGGTTTTCTCATAGACGGGGATAGAGAGGTTTGCGTCATTGATGATGATGACCCTACTAGCTTCCAGCAAGCCATTCAGAGCGGCGACGTGGTAAAATGGCTGGATGCAATGCGGACCGAAATGGAGTCCATGTACACTAACAAAGTATGGACTTTGGACATTGCTCCAGATGGGGTAAAACTCGTAGGATGCAAATGGATCTTCAAAAAGAAGATTGGTGTAGATAGGCAGGTTGAAACCTATAAGGCTAGACTTGTTGCAAAGGATTTCCTTCAAAGACCTGGTTTGGACTATGACGAAACCTTTTCTCCAGTGGCTATGCTCAAATCCATTCGGGTCCTTCTTGCTATTGCTGCCTTCCACAATTATGAGATCTGGCAAATGGACGTAAAGACGGCCTTTCTAAATGGAAATTTGGAAGAGAGCGTCTATATGGATCAGCCAGAGGGATTCATTCAGAGTGGGAGCAGCGGTAAAGTATGCAAACTGCTTAAGTCCATTTATGGACTAAAGCAGGCATCTCGGAGTTGGAACATATGTTTTGATGATGCTGTCAAAGAATTTGACTTTATCAAAAATCCAGATGAACCATGCATATACAGTAAGATTGTAGGGAGAGCTGTAGTATTCCTTGTCTTGTATGTGGATGACATTCTCCTAATAGGAAATGATATTCCTATGTTACAGTCAGTCAAAAGATTCTTATCACAGAAATTCTCCATGAAAGACCTGGGTGATGCCACCTACATTCTGGGGATCCGGATCTATCGTGGTAGATCAAAAAGGATGTTGGGACTTTCACAGTCCAGGTACATAGACACCATAGTGAAGAGATTCAAAATGGATGATTCTAAGCGCGGTAACCAACCGGCTTGTCACGGAATCACTCTCTCCAAAGAGATGACTCCCAAGACTGATTTGGAAAGGGATCGCATGTCGATTATACCCTACGCTTCTGCGGTAGGCTCTATAATGTATGCGATGTTATGTACCAGACCAGATGTAGCATATGCATTGAGCGTAGTAAGCCGGTATCAAGCAAACCCAGGGGAGAATCACTGGATAGCAGTAAAGAACATTCTCAAGTACCTGAAAAGGACTAAAGAGATGTTCTTGGTGTATGGAGGAAAAGACCTCCAGATGGAGGCCTTTGCCGACTCTGGCTTCCAGAGTGACAAAGATGACTCCAAGTCCATGTCGGGTTATGTCTTTACCCTCAATGGAGGGGCGGTCTGTTGGAAGAGTTCCAAGCAGGAGACCGTTGCTGACTCAACAATGGAAGCGGAGTACATAGCTGCTTGCGATGCCGCAAAAGAAGCTGTCTGGATGAAGAAGTTCCTTACAGAATGATTGATAGGATACGAGCGTGTCAAGTTTAGTTCTAAATACCGCAATCAAGACGGTTTCGCACGTAGCTAGCCGGTTGAGTACGGGTCGTCCGCAGGGAGATGGGAATCTTTTTCTATGTGTTTTTCGACGAGTTAAGTCCGGTTGTTCAGATTTTGTTTGTAGTTATCTAAGTGTTGAGTTGATATTTAAAGAGAGCTTATTAGGGTTAGGATTAGGTTAGTTTGAGTTAGGAGTCTCCACATCTTTCGTTGCCCCACTTAATATCGGTGTTACGGTAATCGGCAACAACGGGGATTAGCACGACTAGGAAGGAACTTGCGAGTATAAGCTAGGCTTTCCAACGCATAGTCCTTCCTTTTGGTGCTTGTCCGTCCGTTCTTGGCTCTTATCCATAACCTCCGGTTAATTCAACCACAACCGGTCTCACTACGGAATCACCGCTATCATGTAGGATAGGGTGCCGTAAGGAGCGGATTGTGGTTGGGTTAACGGGAGTTGATTTAAGTTGTTGGGCAAGGAAAGAGTGAGAGAGATTTCCTTCTCTCAAACTTCCCTTATCCTACCCTAACAAGTATAGAACTACTCACACTTCATAATACGGAAAAATAAAACAACACAAAAGAGGAAGATAGAAAGAAGGAGATTAGAAGAATACGACTAACTGTTTGCGACCTCACCTTGGCGAGGATCAAGCGTAAGTATCATTGTCGTATGTAAGGATAAAGAAAAAGAGAGAAGAAACAAACAACAAGGAAATAACAACAACTACTTAACAATTAAAATTACAACAATTATAACAAGTAAAGAAAGAGACAAGCATGATAATAAAAATGGTCTTCTTTATTCATCACTCTTCACTCAAAAGCTCACTTACAAGTTTAATGGAGAAGAGGTGAGAAGAGGAAGAAGAACAATACTAAAACTAGGCAAAATGAAAAATACAAAGTTGGACCCCTTCCTTCACAAACTTCTGGGCTATTTATAGGCCATAGAATGAAACCCTAGGGCAACCACCAGAACCTAAACAAAAAGACCAAAAAACCCCCCAAAAATCTTCAACTGCCGCCACTGTATTGCCGCGGATCCGCGGCCTGGACCCCACTTTGGCCGCGGATCCGCGGCCTTATGATTGAATTGGGCCCCCCAATTTTTGGTGCTGGCCTGATCTGTTGTCTACATTATTCTGGTATATGTATTTTCTTATAATTGCTCCACGAATTTTCCAGAATTCTGTTGAGGGAAAGGTGGACTTTTTATCAAGATTTTGTCATGATTTGCCTCGAGCTCCGCGTAGATCTCTTGGATTTTGTGCTACCATTGAGCCTTGTGCATGAGAATGACATTGATTTGATCTTTTGTCTTCCTATTGATATCTGGCAACATACGGATGAAGAGCAGAGACCGTGTTTTTATCTGTGGTTGGCAGGAACCCGGATTTTGTCGTGTTTTCCATGAATTTCACCGTTTTGGAACCGAGAACCTGTATCCTGCAATTTGACTAGCAAACACGGCTCAAGAGTATCTACGGATATGCAATGTGATAAAAATTGGGCGGTATGAAAATGCAAAAATCTGATATGAACAAATACCCCCAAACTTATCATTTGCTCGTCCCGAGCAAAGTCCATTTATTCACAAAAAATTTCCTAACCTCACTTTCGCAGGGAACGCGATTGCACTGAGCATGTGCAACAAGCCGTTAAACCTCTAGGTGTCCCTAGTAGGAGGAGTGTTGTCTCCTGAGGGTTTTCAGCGGATACTACCCACAAAATCCGGTCAAGTTGGTTTTGTAAAATAACTAAGATTCAAACCCTAAAGTTTTTGTTTTAGAAAATAACAATTCTATAATCCTAAGTCTAGACCATCGAACCTTTATTTTTCACACCTCGCTTCTTATTTAACTATAGATTTTATATGTCTTTACGTGCAGTGCAAATAGTGTCGTTAAGTTCCAGAAGGATCGATTAAAGTCATCATGTCGCACAATAAAGCCCAGATAACAATTTTAAAAGGATCACATAAGTTTTATAACGAGTTAAGCATTTTTCAAGTTTCGTTTTTCAGTAAGGTTTCAAATTCAGAATTTCTATCTTCCTTAACAGGAAACTAAGTCGTATTTTTCACTCCACCTTTTTCTTGTTTTCATTTCATACACACCTCTGTGAACGTGCAATAGTCTTTATCAAAGAGTAAAACCTTCATATCTCCGCTAAAATTTTTATAAAAGCCTGTCTTTTATCAAGATTATTCTCACACAAAGAACCGTTAGGAATTTTAACTCGGAGAGAACACTTGCTTGACTTTGTTTTAAACTGGACTTTCTAGGCTTCTTAGCGAGCTTTGGGCCAATGCACCCAAACCAGTTGGTTTTAGGGCATTAGGTGTAGAAACACCCCAGGGGACTTAATTACTCAAGTTACCTAGGTCCAAAAACAAAAGACAGTTTGGCGTGAAAATCAGATGATTTAATACGAACGGAGATATAACCGGCAGTTCAAATATTTTTTTTTTGGATAAAAGACGTGTCTAGTGGGTTTGGTGTGTAATCATTCCAATCAAGTTTCAGATGGGTTATTTTTCAGACTTAGCTCCAATTATGGCATCAATAACATTCCTTCATATTCGCTTTACTTCATAAACTATTCTTGACATTACTTATTTCAGAACAAACCTATTTGATCCTCAGAAAATCATTTATCTGTTTAAAAGTTTAAACATGAAAGACTTGTCATCTATTTCTCAAAATCTTACGACACGTGTAGTGTGATGTAAAGACTTATATCAGCTATAGTTAACTTCAAAGGAGAGTTATCTTTCAGATTTTCAAAATCCAAACATAAGATCTAGTTATTCCTATTTTTTCAAACAAAAACCGTCGAATGTTGAATCAGAGTTCTTCCACAAGCTAACTTGACAAAAAAGTTTTTATATTTTTTAGAAAATTTTCAAATTTTTATGGATTTTATGAATTTAAATATGCAGATGCAAAATATACATATGAATGTGAAGGTAAGAAATGCGTACCGAGCGTACCCCCAAACTTAAACTGGACAGTGTCCTCACTGTCGTTGCATGAAGAGATCAGTTTGAAGGTTCAAAATTGTCGGTTAGCGATACACAAGTTTTATTTGTTTTTGAAAGAAAAGAAAAAGAATATACATAAATATAAACAAAATGGTTTATACATACCCCCAAACTTATTTGGAACAGTGTCCACTGTGGTTGGCTGGATAACCGAAGTTTGGAGGTAGGCAGAGGAAGATCAAGCAAGGTAAACCGGCTCCTGTAAGAACAGGAGCTCCTCTGTTGGTTCGGCGCTAAGGTACGGTTTGCATCGGTGTCCGTTCACTTTGAAGAGTGAACCGTCCTTTGGATTTTCCAAATCCACAGCGCCCTGCGGATACACAGTCCGCACAAAATACGGCCCTTTCCAGCGAGATCGGAGCTTTCCAGGATGGAAATGAAGTCGGGTGTCGTAAAGAAGTACCTGTTGACCAGGTACGAGGGTTTTGCGCACAAGGTGTTTATCATGAAACACCTTCGTTCGATTCTTAACGACAACCGCGTTGTCGTAAGCCTCATCCCTAAGCTCGCTCAGTTCGTTCAGCTGCAGCTTCCGATGGCTGCCCGCGTCCTCCAGAGACAGATTCAGCTCCTTTATCGCCCAAAACGCGCGATGCTCGATTTCGACAGGAAGGTGGCAGGCTTTTCCGTACACAAGCCGATAGGGAGACATGCCAAGGTTGGTCTTATAAGCGGTTCTAAATGCCCAAAGGGCATCAGTGAGTTTCAAAGACCAATCCTTACGGTTCTTGGAAACCGTTTTCTCCAGTATCTGCTTGATTTGCCGATTTGAAACTTCGGCCTGCCCGCAGGTTTGGGGGTGGTAGGGCGTAGAAAGCTTATGATTAATGGAGTATTTCCGCATCAAGGCCTCGAAAGTCCTATTGCAGAAATGACTTCCATTGTCGCTAATGATTGCTCGGGGGTGCCCAAACCGTGAGAAAATGTTTTCTTTAAGGAACCTAACGACAACCTTGTTGTCGTTAGTTCGGCTGGGCACAGCCTCGACCCATTTAGAGACGTAATCAACAGCTAGAAGAATGTACAAGTTCCCAAAAGAGCTGGGAAACGGCCCCATGAAGTCTATCCCCCAAACATCGAAAATCTCCACAACCAAGATCGGTTGGAGCGGCATCTCATTCTTCCGGGATATCCGGCCCATGTGTTGGCACCGGGAGCAAGTCTTGCAATAGTCGTGAGCGTCTTTGAAAAGTTGTGGCCAGTAGAAACCACATTGCAAGATCTTCTCAGCTGTCTTTCTGGGCCCAAAATGCCCGCCACATGCTTGGTCGTGGCAAAATGACAGCACACTCTTGAATTCCTCATCAGGGACACACCGACGAATAATCTGGTCGGGACAGTACTTGAACAAGTAGGGTTCGTCCCAGTAAAAATGTTTTACTTGGGATAAGAAGCGAAGTCTGTCCTGACTCGACCATTCGGTCGGTAGCAATCCCGTGGCCAAATAGTTCACAATATCTGCGAACCAGGGTTCGCAAGATACTGTCAAGAGTTGTTCATCCGGGAAAACGTCGTTTATCGGAATTGGAAGCGAAGGCGAAGAAGGAAGTCGCGAGAGATGGTCGGCAACCACGTTTTCACATCCTCGTTTGTCCTTAATGACAAGGTCAAACTCTTGAAGCAAGAGGATCCAACGGATTAACCGAGATTTGGCATCTTTCTTTGCAAAAAGATGGCGCAGAGCTGAGTGGTCAGTGTAGACAATGACTGGAGAGCCGATGAGGTAGGGCCTGAACTTTTCTAAGGCAAATACAACAGCTAAGAATTCCTTCTCAGTTGTTGTATAATTGAGTTGTGCGTCGTTCAGGGTTCGGCTTGCGTAATAGATTACATGCGGCATCTTGTTGATGTGCTGTCCAAGGACAGCACCGATGGCAAAGTCGGATGCATCGCACATAATCTCGAATGGGTGCGTCCAGTCAGGAGAAGAGAGAACGGGAGCAGAAGTGAGTGAGAGTTTCAGTGACTCGAATGCAGTCACACAGCTCGAGTCGAAGGTGAAAGGCGTGTCCTTGGCCAGCAAAAGCGTCAAGGGCCTAGCAATCTTGCTAAAGTCCTTGATAAACCGTCTATAAAAACCGGCATGGCCAAGGAAGGCTCGGATATCTCTGACGCATCGGGGAGGAGGCAGATTGGAAATGACCTCAATCTTTGCTTTGTCAACCTCTATGCCATTTTGCGAGATGATATGTCCTAAGACAATACCTTCACGCACCATGAAGTGGCATTTCTCCCAGTTCAAAGTGAGATTCTTGTCCTTACATCGTGTAAGGACAGCGTCAAGATGCAGCAAACACTCGTCAAAGGAGTCGCCGAAAATGGAGAAGTCATCCATGAAAATCTCCAGAAATTTCTCCACCATGTCTGAGAAAATCCCCATCATACACCGCTGGAAGGTAGCGGGCGCATTGCATAACCCAAAGGGCATGCGTCGATATGCAAACGTGCCGAAAGGACAAGTGAAAGTGGTTTTGTCCTGGTCTTTTTCGGCGATGGGAATTTGATTGTAGCCAGAGTAGCCATCAAGAAAGCAATAGTACTCATGTCCGGCCAATCGTTCGAGCATCTGGTCAATAAAAGGTAGCGGAAAGTGGTCTTTCCGCGTTGCGGCATTGAGTTTTCTGTAATCAATGCAAACTCGCCACCCAGTTTGGGTGCGAGTAGGGATTAACTCATTCGCCTCGTTGGTTATGACCGTGATGCCCGACTTCTTGGGGACAACGTGAATGGGGCTAACCCACTGGCTATCAGAGATAGGGTAAATGATACCACTATCTAGACATTTGACGATCTCCTTCTTCACAGCCTCCTTCATGACTGGATTAAGACGTCTTTGTGGATCCCGGGCTGGTTTGGCATCATCCATCAGATGAATGTGATGCTCAACGATGAGGGGACTAATCCCCTTGATGTCCGCCATGGACCAGCCAAAAGCTTGCCTGTTGCCGTGCAAGACCGTGAGAAGGGCTTTCTCTTGCTCGGGAGCTAGAGAAGCCGAGATGATGACAGGGAGGGTCTCTTTCTCACCTAAGTAAGCATACTTAAGGTGAGACGGCAACGGCTTGAGTTCGAGCGTTGGAGGTGAAATGATGGAAGGCAAGACTGGTGCAAAGGTCTCGAACTCAAAGGACTCCAGCAAAGGTTCAAAACGAGTGTAGGCAACCGAGTCGGATGGTTCAGGTAACTCATCCGAAAAGTCAAAAGATTCAAACTCGGGTTGTGCGCGGCTAAGATCGTTCGTGAACGTGAAACACTCGTAGTCGTTATCGGGCGCAGAAACAGCAGCAGGTTCGAAGAGACACGCACTAGTGGCGTCAAGATTATCGTATTCAAACAAAAACTCCTCGAATTCACACTCTTCGGGGGTCATCTCCTGGATCGAGCAAACATCCAGTATATGAGCATTAGGTTCGGCGGGCTGATTCCCCAGCCTAAAAATGTTGAGTTCAATTGTCATATTTCCAAAAGAGAGGTTCATTGAACCATTGCGACAATTGATCACAGCATTTGAGGTTGCGAGAAATGGGCGACCGAGTATCACCGGAATTTGATTCCGGGGGTTAGCTACAGGCTGTGTATCTAAGACAATGAAGTCGACGGGGAATATGAAGTCCCCGACTTTGATTAACACATCCTCTAGCTCACCCCTAGGATGGGTGATCGATCGGTCGGCCATCTGGAGAGTGCAGTGTGTGGGTTTCAGCTCTCCGACGCCTAATTGCTCGTATACTGAATACGGAAGCAAGTTAACACTGGCACCAAGATCTAATAGTGCGCGGTTGATGTTCTTATCCCCAATAGTAATTGAAATCGTAGGACAGCCAGGGTCCTTCCGTTTTTGTGGTAAAGATTGGGTAAGGTTATCACTCACAGCACTAGCCAAGAAAACCTTCTTGGGTACCTGAGACTTCCTCTTTTTCGTGCACAAGTCCTTTAAGATTTTCGCGTAAGAAGGGACTTGTTGGACAGCATCTAAAAGAGGAATGTTAATGTTAACTTGCTTGAATAACTCCAAAATCTTCTCCATTTGTGGATTTTGTTTGTTAGACCTCAACCGGTTTGGAAATGGAACATTTTGAAAATTGGTTGAGTCTAATGCTGGAGGAGGAGATTTTGGAGTTGGAACGGATCCCAGAATAGGTGTTTTCGTGGAGTGAGAAGCGGGTCCGTTTAGAGAAGAAGAGGAAGGAGAGCCTTGTGAAGAACGGAGAATAGGCTCGGAAGACGAAGAAGAAGAAGCAGGAGAAGAAGAAGAAGAAGAAGAAGCGGCCGGGGTGTCATCGTTGATTTGCTTGCCAATGTTGTTTTGCAGCACCCTCCCTGATCTCAGTGTGGTCACGGCACTCACATTATAGTTTTGTTGTTCAAGAGCAACATGTGCATTATGTGGGTGGCCGGGATTTGGAAGTGGCTGGGACGGGAGCTTCCCCTTCTCTCGCTCGCTCAAGGCCGCGTTCAGCTGTGCAATCTGGGCCTCGATGGTCTTGATGCTCTGCCCGTGTGCGGCGGTGTGTTGCACTAAAGATTGGATCGAAGACTGGATGTTGGCGGTGGATTGAGTCGATTGTTTAACAAACGCATCCAGACTTCGCTCGAGCGAGGAAACCTTATCGTTGTTTGACGGAACAAAGTTGTTTGGTGGAAAGGAATTGTTCGGTGCAAAGTTGTTCGTCTGGTTTTGGTAAGGCTGGGGTTGGAAGGGCTGCTGATACTGAGTTTGTTGTTGCGCTTGTTGTTGCGGTGGAGGGGCCCTTTGGAAATTGTTGCCCTGGAATTGATTCTGATTCTGATTCCAGGCGAAATTGGGGTGGTTCCTCCAACCGGGATTGAAGGTGGAAGAGTATGGATCATTCCTCGGTCTTTGCTGGAATGCATTAACCTGATCCTGTCCTTGCGAGGGTGGATTGTAAGGACACTCTTCGGTCAAGTGGGACGGATCGGAACAACAAGCGCAGATGGTACGAAGGGGGAGAACAGGTGTGGGGGCAGGAGCAGAAAATTTGCTCTCTATTGCTTCAAGCTTTCGTGTAATTGCAGCCATTTCAGCTTTCATCGCAATAGAGACATCGAGTTGGTGGATTCCTACCCTAGACTGACCGGTAGAAGTGGAGGTAGAAGAAGAAGAAGTCGGTCTGGTGCTCTCCCACTGTAGCGTTTGCTCCGCAAGATCGTCAAAGAACTGCCACGCTTCCTCGTCAGATTTGGATAGGAAGTGACCCTGACAGATGGTTTCCAGCAACTGCTTCGTTGCTGGGTTCAGTCCCTCGTATAAGGTTTGGCAGAGTTGCCATTTCTCTATACCGTGGTGAGGACACTGAACAAGAAGGTCTTTGTATCGGTCAAAGCACTTCCAAAAGGGTTCAGAAGGAAGCTGGGAGAATTGGTTGATCTCATTTCGAATTCTTGCGGTCTTATGATTTGGGTAGAATTTTTTCAGAAACGCTTTAACAAACTCGTCCCAGCTGGTGATTGAGTGGGAAGCGGTGCTATACAGCCATTTTTCTGCGAGATCGCATAAAGTGAACGGAATGACCCGTAGACGTATAGCATCGTCCGACAACTGGGTTGTTTTCATCATGGCACAGACATTTTGAAATTTGTTAATGAAGATATAGGCATCTTCAGATTCAAGCCCATGAAAACGTGGAAGCATGTTGATGAAATGGGGCTTAATTTCAAAGTTGTCCCCATTGGCCGGAGGAAGAGAAAGGCAGGTTGGAAGTGCAGAACGGGTAGGGTAGAAACGATCCTGGAGCGCAATTCGCTGCGGCGCTACAACAGGCGGAGGTGGTGGAAGATTGGTCTCCATAGGAGGTGGAGCCAATCCAGGGGTGGTCAAAGAGATGTTCGGATTAAATCCCGACATCGCGGAAGAAGAGGTTGGTGAAGGTGAAGGTGAAGGTGAAGATGTATGAACAGAATTCCGGTCAACGTCGGAGTTGGCCGGCAAAGGAAGGGGTGAAAGAGGAGTGGACGGAGTATCGACTTCGGAGTCGATCGCGTAGTCGGTCGCGACTAACGTAACGCGGACTAGACGGGTGCTAGTGTCCCGAGTCCAAGCGGACATACACTAAACGAGTTTAGTATAGTCAAAGCGAAGAAGGTGAGGGTAAGAAAACGTCAATGAAGAAAGGCGATGGGTGTTGGGTGAAAATGAATTTGGCGACAAAAGGGCAAGTTTTTGTAAAAGTTTTTGATTTTTTCTTTTTTTTTTTTTTTTTAGAAAAAGATTTACAGAAGTATGTACGGGAATACGGCTTAAGCAATCACAAACAAGATATGCACAATCACACCTAGATCTAGGGTAACCTAGGTCTACTAGACCTGCTCCTGAACTTGATTGTCGAAGTTAAACAGTGTCGAGAAACAAGCTTAAAAATACACTGATCACGAGGCCAGGTAAGTGCAGAGATAAGGGGAGGTTGTCCAACGCTTTCGCGAAGTTCCTTAATTAAATAACCCTTTCTCTTTCGGCGGTTGCGCCTTTAACACTTTCCTAGACACCCCGTAAACAATATACGGTTAAGCAAGGTTCTAAACAAGGTTTATCTTCTCCTAATGAGCGCGAAGTCCTTAGGGCTGAAGTCTAGTATTTTTTAATTACAATGGACAATGCATATGCTTTAGTGATTTCCGGGGTCCTGGGAAGGGTGATGAAATCCCCACCCAATCTGGATTGGTTTCAAGCCCCTTAAGTCCGTATTAAAGAATGCAAAACAGTAACAATATCAACAGCAAACAATTTTTATTTGCGGCGCAAAGAATCCTGCACAAGAACAGTTTATTGGAAGGGGGAGAAGAATTTGAGCAAAGAAGGCTGCAGAAAACACAATTCAGTGGAGCTTAGAGGAGTGGAGAGAGGCAGAGGAGCTTACAGAGAGAAGATGGCACACTGACCCCACCAAGTGGCCGCGGAAGGGCGGCAAAAAGGCCCTAATGCCGCGGTTCCGCGGCGGAAATGAGGAATTGGTGCTTAATTTTTCTGGTGTGGGCTCTGTTTGATTTCCTCTACTTGTCTGGATGTGTGGAATTCTAATATGCTCACTGTATCTGCTCCAGATTTCTACAGTAGACCGGATGCTTCGTTTTTGTCCGTCGCGGTGTAGCCGCGAACTGTGGGTCTATCTTCCCACGTCTTTGGCACTGTACTTGAACTCCGTATTTCCAACGTCTTAGGCGTCGATCTTGAGCTTCGTATTTCCTGCACACTTGCACAAAAACTAATCAAGAATAACAAGATGATTTTTACAAAGTATATTTTTTTTTTGTTTTTGGTTGTTTTTATATTCACAAATTAACCCGAAATTTCACTTAGAAATAGACTACCGTCTCCCCAGCAACGGCGCCATTTGATTGATAGGATACGAGCGTGTCAAGTTTAGTTCTAAATACCGCAATCAAGACGGTTTCGCACGTAGCTAGCCGGTTGAGTACGGGTCGTCCGCAGGGAGATGGGAATCTTTTTCTATGTGTTTTTCGACGAGTTAAGTCCGGTTGTTCAGATTTTGTTTGTAGTTATCTAAGTGTTGAGTTGATATTTAAAGAGAGCTTGTTAGGGTTAGGATTAGGTTAGTTTGAGTTAGGAGTCTCCACATCTTTCGTTGCCCCACTTAATATCGGTGTTACGGTAATCGGCAACAACGGGGATTAGCACGACTAGGAAGGAACTTGCGAGTATAAGCTAGGCTTTCCAACGCATAGTCCTTCCTTTTGGTGCTTGTCCGTCCGTTCTTGGCTCTTATCCATAACCTCCGGTTAATTCAACCACAACCGGTCTCACTACGGAATCACCGCTATCATGTAGGATAGGGTGCCGTAAGGAGCGGATTGTGGTTGGGTTAACGGGAGTTGATTTAAGTTGTTGGGCAAGGAAAGAGTGAGAGAGATTTCCTTCTCTCAAACTTCCCTTATCCTACCCTAACAAGTATAGAACTACTCACACTTCATAATACGGAAAAATAAAACAACACAAAAGAGGAAGATAGAAAGAAGGAGATTAGAAGAATACGACTAACTGTTTGCGACCTCACCTTGGCGAGGATCAAGCGTAAGTATCATTGTCGTATGTAAGGATAAAGAAAAAGAGAGAAGAAACAAACAACAAGGAAATAACAACAACTACTTAACAATTAAAATTACAACAATTATAACAAGTAAAGAAAGAGACAAGCATGATAATAAAAATGGTCTTCTTTATTCATCACTCTTCACTCAAAAGCTCACTTACAAGTTTAATGGAGAAGAGGTGAGAAGAGGAAGAAGAACAATACTAAAACTAGGCAAAATGAAAAATACAAAGTTGGACCCCTTCCTTCACAAACTTCTGGGCTATTTATAGGCCATAGAATGAAACCCTAGGGCAACCACCAGAACCTAAACAAAAAGACCAAAAAACCCCCCAAAAATCTTCAACTGCCGCCACTGTATTGCCGCGGATCCGCGGCCTGGACCCCACTTTGGCCGCGGATCCGCGGCCTTATGATTGAATTGGGCCCCCCAATTTTTGGTGCTGGCCTGATCTGTTGTCTACATTATTCTGGTATATGTATTTTCTTATAATTGCTCCACGAATTTTCCAGAATTCTGTTGAGGGAAAGGTGGACTTTTTATCAAGATTTTGTCATGATTTGCCTCGAGCTCCGCGTAGATCTCTTGGATTTTGTGCTACCATTGAGCCTTGTGCATGAGAATGACATTGATTTGATCTTTTGTCTTCCTATTGATATCTGGCAACATACGGATGAAGAGCAGAGACCGTGTTTTTATCTGTGGTTGGCAGGAACCCGGATTTTGTCGTGTTTTCCATGAATTTCACCGTTTTGGAACCGAGAACCTGTATCCTGCAATTTGACTAGCAAACACGGCTCAAGAGTATCTACGGATATGCAATGTGATAAAAATTGGGCGGTATGAAAATGCAAAAATCTGATATGAACACAGAACTTCAGGTGGTTCCTTCCAGTGTTGGTCCAATACCTCTGTATTGTGACAACAACGGCGCTATAGCTTTAGCGAAGGAACCCAGGTCCCATCAGAAGTCCAGACACATCTTAAGGCGGTATCACCTGATCAAGGAGATCGTAGATCGCCGGGAGATCGAGGTGAAAAGAGTAGAGACGGAGAATAACATTGTTGATCCATTCACAAAGGCCATTCCTCAGACACAATTCAAGAGGCTATTTGAGATGATAGATCTACGATATGCCAGCTCATGGCCCTACTGCAAGTGGGAGATTGTTAGTGTATATGCCCTAGGGGCCATTATTGTATCATACTAGATTGTATATTACTTAATGGAAGCTTGGGTTATTCACAGTTGTATATACAGTCTTGCTAAAAATGGTAGTATGCTACTTGGTTTGTGTCTACTTTAACATGTGCATATATTTCTTGTAACGTATCACTTATACATATTAGTATAGCCCATAGGTTCTTTGCTTAATTACCAGCGTTGTGATAGCAGTCACACTAGTGGGGGCTGGGTAGTCTATAAGAAACATCCTATACAGGTCCCTAGTCGTAGGATTATCGAGACAGGGCATCGATACTCCAGAGTAGACTAGTGTACGCTTCTCATCCCAGTTGGGGAGATGGTCTGTCCCATAGCCATCAGTGCGTCGTACTGGAGATAGTATACAGGTGCTCGTTAGGTTACGGTACACCGGACAGGACTCGCAGGGGAACTGTTGGTTGGTATTATACCCATCGTCAGTTAAACAGTTCCCAGGTGACATGAGTAAAGCATAGTCCGCAGACTTGACACTGCTACTTCGTCTCGAGTGTATCCCACTGTTCTTAGATTGTTACCCTACCACGGCTCAAAGGAGTCGTGCAAACAGGTAGCAGTTGGGTGCAGTCCCGAGCACTTAGAGGCAGTAGTGGTTAGATAGGATTCGTCTCTCCCGTTATTGGGAGATGATATCGCGCTGTGTCAGAGAGCCATTACGCAAAGTCCCTGGCCAGGGCAAGCGAGATATACTGGTAGGTTCCGGTAGCTTCTCAGGGTGTAATGGGCTTCGCTCTGACACGACTTATACAGCTATTAGGAGACTGACGCTTGCCGCCCCCTAAGCTTGATATGCGATAGTCTTAGACGAACAGACCGGACTGTACGAAGATTGTCACATCAGGCTCAGTGGGAGTTCGGATGAGTTTCCTCATCGGCCTTCTTATCGACATCTACCTGGGGACCGTTACATACAGCTAGTGCCACTTGCGGTCTGTGGTTAAACCCACTGCCAGCGTAGTTTCGAGTCTTTAGAGTACCACACAGAGAGTTTCCCTGCTCCAGGCGAAACGATATAGAGGTCGTATGGTTTTATGACAAGGGTTCGGATGCATACGTGTGTTTACGCACGTACGACTTTTCGGACAGTTTTTACCAGCCGGCTTTGGTTTAAGCCAGATTCTAGTATCGGGTTATTGGATTTATACAGTCTAAAGTTTTTCCGTGTTTTCACGGATTGGAGGGGCGTTCTCATAATTTGTCGGGAAGCTTCTAGAAGAGTGGTGACTAAGGGGTTAAGGTGGCATGAGCATTAAATGCTTAATGGCTCATTTGTGTGATTCATCCTTTGTATTAAATGATGCATTAATTAGTTGGTGAGTCATTTGATGAATCACACTAGGTGAATGAATCTAACCATGATGATTAATCATTTATATTATTTATTTTGATAAATTATTATGGTTGTTAAATTCACATGAGCTCATTATTCATTCTCATTCTTATCTTCACCTTCTCTCTCCTCAAGCTCTCTCATTCTTCAAACCCCAACCCTAACCTCTCATGAGTTGAGATCAAGGGTTAGCTAGACTAATACATCCATAACCTCACTCTATATCCCCTAGGTAGCTTAGATTAGCACTTTAAGCAATCTAGTTATGTCAAGTTTGAGATTAAGCTTGGCGTAGGAGCTTTCGGGTGGATCGTCTTTGATTCGAGGAGGCCGTTGAGGTGCCGATGTTCCAAGGAGCCCACGAGGAGTGGAGGACAGCGATGAAGACCCAAAGGACATGTAACGTAAGGTATAACTTCGAATTCGAGTAGTTAAACCTCTAGTAGATCGTTAGCAATGGTTTAGATAATGATTCATGCGCTCAAGTCCGTGTTACGAAGCTTTGATAATCGTTTTTCATATATTCCGCCTCCCCGCAAGTTCGTGGGGTGCGTGACATGGACTTACAGGGTTTGCCCTTCTACGGTTGGTCCAAAGGTACTGTGGCATGTATTCGATACTATCAAACTGTACTCAAGATGTTGAGCTCTTGGGGGATTATGGAACCTTGATGAATCGATCGAAAAGTTCGACATCATTCAGATATCATGTGATGGGATACATTGCTTGGGAGACTCCAGATACGAGTATAGCCGTTGGAGCGCAGTCCATGCAGCCACGACGAGACGAGTCCGAATCAGTCGACATTAGAGAAAAGTGGAGTAAGATGTTCGTACGAGATTTTGATGAGAGGACGTTCCACTCCGCTGACATCAGAGATGTGATACACATGCAGAGGCATCGAATATGGATATATCTTCCAGAAGGAGTCATGATGAGTATGCAGCCGTTCCGGAACAAGAAATGGGTTTAGTAAAGGAAGATAACATCCGGACAGTTCGGCATCATTGACGAGATATGTTATGAGCGACCATGATAGTAGCCAGAGATCTTTAGTGGATATGCAAGAGAGGATCATTTCCATTAGTACACCGAGCCGGGCCGACGAATCAATGGATTGCAAGATTGGTAATCCATAGAGAAATGAAGACCCAAAGACAGAAGACGCCAGACCGTGAGCAAGAGGCAGCGGATGTTCTTGCTCTGCCAGTTTTGGGCACACCGACACTTTTCGGCATTGTAGGAAGCATACCTCAATATCATTTGTTGCGAATTGCGTTGTGATCCGAGTATCATGCTTATATCGCTTGGATTTGAGTTTTAGTGATGGGGCTTTATGGTATTGTTTTCATGCACCATGGCTGCACCTACTGAGTATTTACGTTTTTGTGCACAGTTATTGCACTTGAGATATGCTTTATACGCCATTGCGTCAATTTATGATTTGTGCAGGTTAATTGCACTTGATTCAGTTTTGTGCCTTGGCTGCACATGTTTATGTTTTCGTGGATTTCATACGGATGATTTGATATTTCTTGCACTGGATACACTGGATTTGGTATTTTATGCACTTGATACACCAGATTAGTATTTTTGTGCAATTATTGCACTGGAGTTGTATTCATGCATGTTGGATGCACTTGATTTGGATTCTTGCGCATACTTGACGCGCTTGATGCGATTTTGGTGCACGCCAGATGCACTAACTCGGGATTCTTTGTGCATATCAGATGCACCTGATATTGCTGTCAGGCACACCCGTTTCCCTTGACAGGTGTTTTCGTGCACACCCGTTGTGCTTAGATTTTCCTTCCGTGCACATGCATAGCACATTTCATTGATTTCGATTTCTGTGCGCACCAGACGCAGGTGGCATTCATGTACATATTTTGGATTGATTTCTCTTGAGCAACATGTTTTATAATATTTACTAATTGATATAGTAGCTGAGCGGGACTAGTCCGAGGACAGTACCTGAATATATTTTTGCATGCATTGATAGTTATCGAAGGGATTTCCAAAAAGGAGCTATAGTCTCAATATTTACTTACGTGTCCGAGATGACACGAGACATTTAAAAAAAAAGGAAACCCTTCTAAATTATTTTCAAAACAGCGGGGTGTGTATATTAAATAAAGGGTACATATATATAGTTATTTTCTTACGCTAGACGTCCGCCACCGTGCAGTGATACGCGCATCGCACAGCAACATGAAAAGGTTTGGCATGCATTTCTTTCAGATGTTTTGATGATATTTACATGTATACTTTGATGATTATCATGTTGGTTTTCGTATTGGATTTAGACATTAGTGTTTTCACCATAACTCCGATGATTGCGGGATGTTTGACAGAGTTTTGATTTTTGGTTTATATGCTCATTTTTCATGCGCATGCATTGCGCTACAATATGTTTTACGTATTTATGATTTCGGAGCCCCGACGACTGGATCATTTTACTGAAATGTTTTAGTATTTGAGGGGTTTAAATTTAAATTCGGGGACCGAATTTCTTTAAGGGGGGAAGATTGTAACATTTCATAAAATATAAAATATTTTGGAATTTAATATTAAAATAATATATGTCGCGAAAATTACCCGATTTGCGAAATTGGGATTTTCGTAAAAAGGTACAAATATATACCAATAATTATGAAATGATTGGAAATTAATATGATTTTATTCATTTAAAAATATATTTATCGGATTTAGCATTTTATAAAGTTTATTATATGCAGTTTGGATAAAACCCGATTAGTGCACTGCTAATCGCGATTAAACCAAATCCGTGTTTATACAGTTTTCCATGGTTGGTGCACCGTGTCATGTTGCATTTGATTTCATATTATTTCTTATGTTGTTTTGGGTATTATGTGTTTTGGTTTTAAAACTTAAAAGATAAGAAAAAGAGAAAAGGGTAAAAAGGTAAAAAGGTAATAATTGAGAGAGAAAGGGGTGAGAATAAAAGGAGAGAGAGGGAGGCTGCCCTTTTGCCTCCCCGTTTCTTTTCTTCTTCTCCTTCTTCATCTTCATCCTCCTCCACATCAACCCATGAAACCATCTAAAAAGCTTCATCAAAACCCTAAACCCCTTTCTTTAAAGTTGATCCCCTCTTCACCCTCCACACTTTAGACCAAGAAAAGTTTGATTTTGACAACTTGGAGAAGCTAGGGGTTTTCTTGGGTTGCCTAAATGAGGTAATTTCATCACCATTAGAATGGTATTTAATTCACTTTAGATTTCATGCAAGTTTAGAAGTGATATTGTGATGTTTAATGAGGTTAGAAAATTCCAAGTTAAGGTTTGAGGAATTCTTGAGTTGTGAAGTGTAATTGAGAGTAGTAGTGACCTTAAACCCCCTTTGGTGATAGTATTTTGGACTGGAACCAGAGACTTAAACCCCAATACCCAAACCTAGAAACCCCGATATCGTATTTTGGAGACTTTGTGATGGTAAATTGATATCTGCTATGACTCGGGGACCTGTAAAATTAATTAGCAAACACAGTGAGTAGAGCAGACAACCTAGAAGCATTACCCAAAACCCGAGATCCCACCTCCACCTTTTGGCCATAGTTATATTCATTCTGGCCGCAAATTGCGGCCAGACTAGGGACTTGTGGGCTCGTGTTTGTTTCATGGCTCCAGTATCTGTAATTTAGACCCTCCACATATGCAAAATTGGCCAATTTGACCTAGGGTAAAATCTAGGGCCATTCTCATGAGTTGCTGCCTTGTATTTCGTGACGTTTTTGAATTGAAGTTTCGGTATTTGTGTTTTATCTCGGTCGATTCACGTTTATACGTCAATCGTCAAGAGTTGTTTGATTATTCTTGCATGCGTAAACTATAGGTTTTAACCTATGAGTGAAACGTGTGCCGTTTTGGTGTTCCGACTTGGTTTTAA
The DNA here is from genome assembly GCA_030015575.1 of Agapanthus africanus. Taxonomy (NCBI): domain Eukaryota; kingdom Viridiplantae; phylum Streptophyta; class Magnoliopsida; order Asparagales; family Amaryllidaceae; genus Agapanthus; species Agapanthus africanus. The sequence continues at coordinate 838,474,925 of JASDDO010000024.1, read as the reverse complement.
TACGCATTTGCGATTGTGGATTGGTTGTAGGTACCCTCACGTGGATTTCAAGACGACGGAGCGTGGCGTCATCGACTTCGGCAAGTAAGGAGCAGGATGAGTAGACATAAATCTACGGGGGAAGTCGGGTGGATGGCGTATAGCACCCCCGCAATTTCATAAGATTTTGATGTGACGTGGTATAGATATACATATATGGGTTATTGCGAGATATGAACCTTAGCAAGAAAAGCATTAGGAGATCATGGGTTAATGTTAGCGAGAATTGAGGAAAGTGGTTTAGTTGGTTTCTTAGCCGCGAACCCTAGAGTGAGGTTGTTACACATACACATACACACACGGGATCTGGTTTTGAGTGTGTACGTCATATGTATATATATGTGTGTATGTATGTATAGGTGGATGTGTTGGTGCTTATATATATATATATATATATATATATATATATATATATATACATACACGTATACACGGATGTTGAGGATAGTATATGGTACTTGAAGAAGAGTCGATGTGATTGGGCATGATGCCGTGAGATCAGTGATGTGATTTGGTTCGTACTATGAGATACGACAGGAGATTATAGCGGATCTTTAGGCGATTTGTTTCAGACACACGCACATATATTTGTTGATGGTATCAGTTTGTACTAGACTTAGATCTGTACCCCAGTTCATGACATATGATGATAAGGATACCAGATGAGTAATGAGATAAATATGATATTTGACCCGTACCCAGATTTGGGATGTCGTACGATAGATTTACCGTACGAGATATAGTTATGATGTTAGATCCGCACTCTTGACTCGAGAATATCATATGATATATTGTATCGTACATGATACTATTGAGGCGGGATCACCGACTACTAGATATATATATATATAGATCGACTCAGACTTAGGTGGATTACCTTACCCTTTTGACTGGGCTCGAGTCATACTCGTTTTCAAAAGTGGAGAATCGTGAGTATTTTAAATACCAAACTGTATGACTCATATATTGGGTAGGTATATTTTTAAGTGTTGCTGTTACTACATCACTTTCTGTATATTCATGATGTTTCATCGCATTGCATGCTTGTACATATGTTATATGTAATTATTATGAAACCCTACTGTCAGGACACCAGCACCATTACCGATGATGCGTATGTTCTACGTACACTTGCTTGTCGACTCACATACATCATCATCGGTAATTGCCATGTCACGTTCACCTTAGAGAATACTATTCATTGACATAGCTTGCTAGTTGATAGTTGCAATATGTTATAGCTTTCATATGCTAGTTTAACTATTGCATTTATTGCATGATATCAGATGCATTCATATATTCATTGGTCATGCAGTATTATGGAGATTTATGCCCGTATTCAGTGTTTATTGATATCATGATTTTGATAATTTTGGATCCTTCTTGAGATTTCTGGATTTGGAAACCGCATGTGAAAGTTTTATAAACTGATGATTTGTTTTAAAGAGATAGATGCGGTTTTCCTTGATATGATGAGTATTGTCCACCATGATGTTTTCTCGGTTCTGAAATGGTTTTCGAGACCCGATTCGAGGAGTTGGATGAACCGTCTGTGGGTACATGGTGGACCCGGTATGGTATCCCGGGGCAAGAAGCTCGAGTTGTAGACGATGAGCCCGGCAGGGACAAACTGCCTACCGGTGATTGTCTGGCATGGCGGATATCCGGAGGATACCGTTCGTGGTCGTGTGATTGATGATATGGGCCGATCCGGACTGACGGAGCTCGAGGTATTGAGATATTAAGATATTGAGATTTTAGACACTGCGATATTGAGATTTGATGATACAGGCCAGTCCGGATAGCCGGAGCCTGAGATATTGAGATTTATGTTTTGTGTCGATGCTTGACACTGATTTCTCTGTTGATTTCATTGATGATACTCGATTTATATATATATATATATATATAAATCTCATTAAATAAAGAAAACAGTTGTCTCATTCATGATATATTCTGTTTCCATTAGTAATGCATTCATACATCATATATCTGATATGTTGCTATCTGAGGCACTGACACGAGCACGTAGTATTGTACTTATGTGTAGATGGATCAGGATATTTATTTGAGAATATTACTTGATATGACCTAGGATGGCGTCATACATGCGATTTCTGCTCTGTGATGTTTTCTACTCACGAGTTGGCAACTCACCCCCGTTGTGCCACAGTTCTTGCAGGTTTTGCCGTACAGGTTTCGCTACGGCTTTGCTGGCACACTGTTCCTTCCGGGAGATTGCTTTGGTAGGTGGGCTCACTTGCATCGTGACCACCATTGTATATTTGTTATTTCAGTTGTATCTAGTAAAACTCCATCAACCAGACTTGTATATTTGATAGAACAAGAAGACCGGTGTTTATTCTTTCGACCTTAGAGTCGCGCTTGTATTATTATGGTTTTCTGGTGGATATGGGCTTTCTTTTGAGTTTTGATTCTCGCCCTTGGCGTTGTATATTATATTGCCTGCATGGTTGTGACCGTCAATTGACGAAGAGCTAGCTCCCGCTTGGGGATGCCTTTATTCATACTATACGTGTTGTACCCCTTTTGGGGCCAGTATTTACAAAGGAAACTCTGCCGAAATTTTCGGAAAGAACTTGATGATTTTAAAGATGCAATACTTCGGCTTATGTTGTTAAACTACTTGCTTTAAATTGGTTTTCTCTTCACTCTACTGCTTCATTGGTTTTGATTTCTGGGTTTTGGCTTACTTAGATTACGTGCGCCTCGAGACGTTTCGTAATTTAGGTGCCTGTCATGTTCTGTACTTTTCGGGTCATGACACAGACAAAGAGACCGGATTGTACGGGAGTGTTACTGATTGGATTCACAGGAGTGTGTGCAGGCTTGCTTGTTGATCTTCTGATCGCTCAATACCCGGGTGGCTGTTATATTTAGCTGACCGCTTGCAGCTTGTGGGTGTTTGATATGATCATCACCTACTGCCGGCGTATTGACGAATCTTTAAAGTCCTACACAGAGGTTTCCTGGCTCAGGCGAAACAGAGTAGGAGCACACATGTGATATGTGCGGGACCGAGATTAATACGATATGTGATACCGTATTCTATTCTCACGATATATGATATCGGGCGGGTATATGTGATATAGCCGGGTCATCGGATCAAGTGTTAATTCGGTGAATTGATACATATTATATTAGTCGGTTATTTGTAACATAGACGGATTATTAAATCAATTGTTGATTTAATAATTTAATGTATAATTATATATGTGATATATTATATTACATTAATTAATATAAGCTCACTTAAATGATTCTTTTTCTCACTTGATGATACATTGATGTATATGTGATATATGTTAATTGTATTATTTTCTTTTGTTACAAAATATTATATATGTGATATATGATATTGTAACATGCTAGGTTACAAATGCAACTTGGGTTTATGAGAGTTAAACCATGATTAGGGTTAAGATTAGGGTTTACATTTTTATTTTGGATAATTCTATTTTGTGGATTTATGCTAGGATATTTTGCTTAGTTGACTAAAGTCCACTCTTTAGATATTTTCCTAGATATTTGTTAACCTAACTTTAACCCTAGCCTATGGTTTATTCTCTACAAGGGTTAAACATGTCATGCTTAACCCATGGTTGCATTTCTAACTTCATAACAATTTCATTCATCACACTTCATCTTCTTCTTCCTCTTACAAAAGCTTTCTAGCTTTTTATTTTATGATGATTGTTTGTGAGAAAAAGAAAACAAAAGAGAGCAAAATTCCTACTTCATCATCCTCATCTATTCTAGACACTTAGATTAGGGTGTTTGCTTCACTAATACCTCATTAGTGAAGTGAAAGCTTGGGTTTGTGTTTCCTCAAGGTAAATCATCTTGGATTGTGAAGTCTTTAAGCAAGGATGTCTCATTCACCTCATGGAGCCTCTATAGAATCCGGTAGCATGATAATCGCAGCGAAGGGACCTCAACTCGGAGCTTATGAAGCGAAGGAACGAACTACAAAGGTTGTAATCCCTAACTCTTAGATGTTTGTTGGGCTACGGCAGCATCCCGGCCTAAAATCTGAGGCCAAATACGGAACAAACACTTTTCAAACTGAGCGCTACCGCAACCATTTACCCGGATCGTGCCATTAACCGTATGCTAGCAAACTGTAAAGTGGTTCAGAGATTATACCGAATCGATCCGTGTCTTTCGGTCTTTAACCTCTTCCTAAGCTCCTCGCGGCTGCTCCAAGATAAGTTCGATCTCCGGTCACCCTTGCCGAAGAAGATCCACATCGAGAGTTCTTTATGCGGGCTCCCATTTCAAACCGAAGCAACTCGAGCATCCAGTTTGCTAGCCTAGATACCCAAGATGAAGTAGAGGTAGTGTGTGAATACTTTTTCTCAAAGCACCCAATGATTTGGGTGGAGGTAAATGAAGTTGCCATGGATAGAAATTGTGAGCAAAGGATTTCTGGCTTGGAGAAAAATGCTTGCTGGGAATTTTGCTCGGCCATAAAAGGTTCACTGGAGTTTTTGTGAAGTGTAGTATTTGTAATAAATTAATCAACACAAGAAGAAAAAAACTCTCCTCAAGAAAACCACAGCAACAAATATCTCTGCCCCTCACAAAATATCAACACTCAAACAAAACCCATTTAATGCCAAAGTGACACCAAGACACCAACAATGCATGCACCATGCCCATGAACAGCCCACTCCATGACACCTCATCAAAATGCCCATGAAATTAGCAGCAACAAAAATAAATACTAGCCACTTGCACACAAATTCCATCACCACAATATTTAAACATTAATCCAAATTTTTAAGTCGATAAAAGAAATTGGAAACTTCAAAGGTAATCTCGTAACGAATTACAAGATTACCTCTCATCCGTATATACATACCTGCATCCGTATTCCGACTGAATATGAATGCAACGAGACGAAAGTATTCCAACAATCTAATACTAGGATCCGGCTTAAACCAAAGCCCGCTAGTATGATCCGTCCGATCAGGATCCGTGCACAAGTGCACGTATATGATCGAACCCTGCCATAAAACCATACGCTCTCTACAACGTTTCGCCCGAACTAGGGAAACCTTCTGTGTGGTACTCTAAAGACTCATCAATATGTTGGCAGTGGGTTTAACCACAAGCACGTCAGTGGCACTGTAGGGTCCCTAGGCACACTCAAGTGGTTCCACAAGGCATCAACCATGCCAAATTCAAAAATTTAGGTGCCTAGCAACCCGTAGCAAGATCGATTACTAGAGGATAGGCGAAACAAGATGCAAGTAAACAACTTTATTGCTAAGTGAATGGAAATACAACCTTTGTAGATCCGGTGCTCCACTTCTTTAGCTCCATGATGACATCCCTCAGCTGCGATCATCGGGATCCCGGACTCTAGCGATGGTTTCGTCGGAGAAATGATCGGCCTAGGTCGTTGACTTCGGTGCCGAAGATGATCTACGTCGAGGCAACTCAAACTCAAGCTCCACCTTCACTAGGTCATGAAACTTGTGAAGATAACACACTCTACTACATGGAAAGTGGTAGAGGATGAAGAAATAGGAAGTGGGTTCACTTTGGATTTGGATTTCTCACTTGGAAATTTTCAAGTAAGCTTTCTTCAACTCATGAAGAAGATGAAGAAGAAAAGAAAAAGAATAATCTTAAAAAGAAAATCCAAGTGATTCTTATCATAATGCAACCATGGGTGCGCCTAACAAGTGTAGAGACTAAACTAGGGTTAGGTATAATGGTTAGGTTAAGGAAAGAAACAAAATGGTCATGACTTTTCAAAACATCATGAAGCTTCAAGAAAAAAACAAAAGAAGCCACCATTTTCTTTCTTGCCCAAAAATAAATGCATAAAGAAAATAAATAAAACATTTAAAACCCTAACCATTAACCTAAACATGGTTTAAAGTAAACACACACCCAAGTTTGCATGTATCATCAAACATGATACAAACTAGTGCACAAACATATATCATATATACAATGTGCACAAACAAGTGAGAAAAATAATCTTAAGTGAACCAATACTAGTTAATGTAAATTAATATATCAAATATATAATTATACATTAAATCATTAAATCAACACTTGATTTAATGATCCGGTCATACTGCATATAACCGACTAATATCAAATGTATCGACTTATCGAATCAATCCTCGATTCGATAACTAGGTTATATCGCATACAACCAACCGATACATTCATCGCGAGAATAGAATACGGTATCACATACACGCATTATTCTTGATCCCGTACATATCTCATATGCGCTCCTATTTCGTTTCGCTTGAGCCGGGAAACCTCTGTGTAGGACTCTAAAGACTCGTCAATACGCCGGCAGCAGGTGATGATCATATCAAACACCCACAAGCCGCAAGCGGTCTGCTAAACGTAACGGCCACCCGGGTATTGAGCGATCAGAAGATCAACGAGCAAGCCCGCTCACACTCCTGTGAATCCAACCAGTAACACTTACCGTACAGTCCGGTCTCGTCGTCTGATATGTCGCATATCTTTCCTAGGGGTGGTAAACGTCAGACCCCGATAGCTCGATAAGTCGTGTCGATATAAGGTCTATAACAGTTCGAGAAACTACTGATAACACTTACCAGTAAATCTCAGCAACCCTGGCCAGGGATTTCCGGTTATAGCCAATCGAACACAGCGCAACATCAACTCCCTATACCGGGAGAGACGAATCCCCTCCTATCGCTCATTGCCTCCATGTGATTCGGGACTGTACCCAAAAACCACCGTTTTGCACGCCCTCTTGGACATGGTAAGGTGGAAATCAAAGCACAGTGGGAATCACACAAGACTCTATGACGATCTCGGGTCAACAGACTACTCTGTACCAGTGTCACCAGAGAACTGCCATCTGACGTAAGGTATAATACCATCTGGGAGTTCTCGGCGAGTCCGTCCAGTGTACCCAGTCTCCACTGAGCACCCGTATATCATCTCTGATGTCAAACACCAATGGATATAGGATCATCCATCGCCCATCTGTATGGGTCGAGAAGGTATACGCTAGTCTACTCTGGTATATCGATGCCCCGTCTCGATACACCCACGACTAGGGACCTTGAAGGATGTACTTATGGACTACCATGTCCCCACTAGTATGATCTGCATCATAGTCCAGGTAGTCAAGTACACATCCTAAGGGCTTTACCAACATGTAACAGAGAGACAATCAGTGTACACGTTAAGGTAAAGAGCAACCAGATAGCATAGCAAGAAAGTCCTCCCTACATATGTCCAAGCATCCACTACAATATACATCCTATGTATAGTAATGGCCTCTAGGGCATACATATAACTAACAATCTCCCATTTGCACTAGGGCCATCTGTAGCAGTGGTTGCAGTATCTCATACTCAACCATCCCATAAAAGTCTCTCTCTGGGAAAAGGCCTTTGTGAGTGGATCCGCCGTGTTGTCCTCTGAGTCTTCTCTCCTAACCTCGATCTCCTTGGAGATCAACCATCTCCATGATCAGGTGATACTGCCTTAGAATATGTCTGGATCACTGATGGGACGGACATTCCTTGGCATAAGCCATAACTCCATTGTGACACAATAGGAGGAACAAAGTTCATCTCATGAACAAATATACATCCAGACTGCCTCTTTGGTAGCATCTTAAGTAGCGATGTATCTAGCCTTTATCGTCTAGTATGCCACGGTATCTACCTTGGAACTCTTCCAACATACCGTCCCTTTACTGAGGGTAAAGACAATGCCTGTGACTGACATTCAGTCGTCCTTATCACCCTGGAACCCTTCCAGTGATTCTTCCCAGGATCATCTGATACCATCTCACTACAACTAGTGAGTATCCTAACATCCAATTAGATCTATCTCATAGATCCAAAACCCAGGATTTATGAGGTATCACTTTGATCTTATATGGAGAATCATTATGATAAGCAGAGATTGACCGAGCGTAGCATAGGAAACTCCTTTCTTATCAAGAGTATGTCATCCACGTACTCTACGAGGATCACCACCATACTCCCTACTACCCTTTTGTTTATACAAGGTTCATCTACCATTTTGATGATGTCAAACTCTTTGACTAACACATCAAAACAGACGTTCCAACTCCGCGATGCTTGCTTTATCACATAAAACATCTTGCACACATATCTACTGCTCCCACTGTCTATGAAGCCCTCTGGCTGTGTACTTATAGACGCTCTCTTCCAAATTATCATTTAGAAAAGCAATCATGACACCCAACCACCAGATATCGTAGTCATGGTATGTAGCCGTGGCAAATAGGATCTGGATGGACTTAAGCATAGATACATAGAAAAGGTTTCATCATAATCCATACCTGGTTAATGATGCAAAGCTTTAACAAGTCTAGCTTTGAAAGTTTCAAATTTTCCATGTACACCAAGTAATCTTCTCAAGATATACTTGCTCCTGATGGGGATTTAACCCTTCAGATAAAGCAACCAAAGTCCATACTTTGTTGATGTATAAGGATTCCATCTCAGATCGCCAAGCATCCATCCATTCTTATAGAGTCCTACTCCTAATGGCCAGCTCGAAACTAGTTGGGTCATCATCTCATGATGCAATCCACGCTCCCACTGTCATAGAGAAACAGAAGTATCTCTCAGGTGGGTGAGAAACCCTACTAGATCGGTAGAGAGGCTGAGGTTCGTTGGTATCTACTGAATCCTTTGGTTCTACCAAATCATCTGCTGTAGTTTCTATAGCTGGAACCTTTCCAGTTCTACATAACTGACCTTGCCTCGAGTTTGTCCGGATTTTGCTTTTAGACATAGGCCGAACAACCCTAAATCTTAACAAACTTAAGATATGGACTCTTCCCTTTCCATATCACATATGAAGTGGTAGGCAATTGATTTGATTGGAACCCTATTCAATAGGTATGCAGCTTCTCAAGCGCATAACTCCCAAAAGGAAATAGGTAACTCAGTAGTACTCATCATAGAGCACACCTTATCATATAGGGTGTGATTGCTCTGCCCCGATACACCGACGTGCTGTGGTGTATACAGAGGAGTAATGCTGAGAGAGAATCTCATTCTCCTTTAGAATAGTCCAGGAATTCCGTGCTCAAGTATTCTCCTCCCTGATCACATCAAAGGACATAATACTTATACCCGTATTTTGGTTCTCTACTTCTAACTTATATTCCGTGAATATCTCAAAAGGTTCGGACTTGTGTTTCAACAGGAACATATGTCTGAATCTTGAGAGATTATCAGAGAATGCAATGAAGTAAAAAGAACCCATCTTGGCATATGTAGACAGGGGACCTTCATACATCAACATGTATCAATCCCAAAAGTTCACTAACTCTTTCTCTGTTTCCAATAAACAGAGCTGGTGTCATTATATCTTTATGACATGACTGGCAAGTTTCATAAGATATAAATTCAAACTGATTTAAATATGCATCTATATGTAACTACAGCTAGTCGGGTCGCATTGATATGACCTAGTCTACAATACCTCAAGTGTTAGTTATATGTATGCCCTAGAGGCCATTACTGTACATAGGATGTATATTGTAGTGGATGCTGGGACATATATAGGGAGGACTTTCTTGCTCGACATGATAGTATGCTATCTGGTTGCTCTTTACCTTAACGTGTATACTGATTGTCTCTCTGTTACATGTTGGTAAAGCCCTTAGGATGTGTACTTGACTACCTGGACTATGATGCGGATCATACTAGTGGGGACATGGTAGTCCATAAGTACATCCTTCAAAGTCCCTAGTCGTGGGTGTATCGAGACGGGGCATCGATATACCAGAGTAGACTAGCGTATACCTTCTCGACCCATACAGATGGGCGATGGATGATCCCATATCCATTGGTGTTTGACATCAGAGATGATATACGGGTGCTCAGTAGAGACTGGGTACACTGGACGGACTCGCCGAGAACTCCCAGATGGTATTATACCTTACGTCAGATGGCAGTTCTCTGGTGACACTGGTACAGAGTAGTCTGTTGACCCAAGATCGTCATAGAGTCTTGTGTGGTTCCCACTGTGCTTTGATTTCCATCTTACCACGTCCAAGAGGGCATGCAAAACGGTGGTTTTTGGGTACAGTCCCGAGTCACATGGAGGCAATGAGCGATAGGAGGGGATTCGTCTCTCCCGGTATAGGGAGTTGATGTTGCGCTGTGTTCGATTGGCTATAACAGGAAATCCCTGGCCAGGGTTGCTGAGATTTACTGGTAAGTGTTACCAGTAGTTTCTCGAATTGTTATAGACCTCATATCGACACGACTTATCGAGCTATTGGGGTCTGACGTTTACCACCCCTAGGCAAGATATGCGACATATCAGACGATCAGACCGGACTGTACAGTAGTGTTACTGGTTGGATTCACAGGAGTGTGAGCGGGCTTGCTCGTCGATCTTCTGATCGCTCAATACCCGGGTGGCCGTTACGTTTAGCAGACCGCTTGCGGCTTGTGGGTGCTTGATATGATCATCATCTGCTGCCGGCGTATTGACGAGTCTTTAGAGTCCTACACAGAGGTTTCCTGGCTCAAGCGAAACGAAATAAGAGCGCATATGAGATATGTGCGGGACCGAGAATAATGCGTGTATGTGATACCGTATTCTATTCTCGCGATGAATGTATCGAATGGTTGTATGCGATATATCCTAGTTATCGAATCAAGGATTGATTCGATAAGCCGATACATTGTATACTAGTCGGTTATATGCGATATGACCGGGTCGTTAAATCAAGTGTTGATTTAATGATTTAATGTATAATTATATATATATGATATATTACTTTACATTAACTAGTATTGGTTCACTTTAAAAGGATTTTCTTACTTGATATGCATATTGTATATGTGATATATTTTTGTGCATTTGTTTGTATCATGTTTGATGATACATGCTTGATTAGGTGTATGTTTAGTTTAAACCTTGGTTAAGTAAATGGTTAGGGTTGTGTTTAAATTTCTTATTTATTTATTTGATTATTTATTCATTATGGAAATTAAAAGGAATGGTGGCTTATTTTGTCATTTTTGTGGAAACTTCTTGAAGTGTTGAAAGCATAACCATTCTTGTTCTTTTCCTAAACCTAACCATTAACTCTAACCATGGTCTATTCTCTACACCTAACTTTGGTTAAAATTATGATAAGTATCATATTCTTTTCTATTCTAAATAACTTATCATAATGATAATCTTCTTCTTCATCATCTTCTTCCTTGAAGAAAACCTTACTTCATCAATGGTGGATTGATGAAACAAGTGAGAAATCCAATTCTAAAGTCTACCCACTTCCTATTTCTTCATCCTCTACCTCTTGCCAAGTAGTAGAGTATGTTTTCTTCACAAGTTTCTTGACTTTGTGAAGTGAGAGCTTGATCTAGCGATGCCTCGACGTAGATCATCTTCGGCATGGACATCGACGACCTAGCTCGCCATTTCTCCGACGAAGCCGACGCTAGAGCCCGGGAATTCATTTGGACAGCGAGGGGACTTCGTTGCGGAGCTATGGAGGTGGAGCACCGGATCTACAAAGGTTGTATTTCCGTATTCTCTTAGTTAAGTGTTAACTTGTTATCATTTCGCCTAGACATCTAGCCAACGATCCGTAGTCGGGTCTCTCGGCACCTAGATTTTTTGAAATTGGCATGGTTGATGCCTTGTGAGACCTCTAGTGTGTGCCTAGGAACCCTACAGTGGTATCAGAGACAGGTTAGAGCCTTAGGCGAAGTCTAGACGGAATTTGAAGTCCGAACGAACCGAAAACCCAACCCGGAACATGCTCTCTGTCCTTTTTTCAAAAACTGAGATTTTTCCAAATTAAAAATTGCTAAAAAATTCAGCAGGGAAAAATAAGAATTACGATGCAAAATTTTTTCGATGAACAGTATTTATTGCGGCGGAACCGCAGCAGAAGCCTAGCTTCTGCGGCGGTTCCGCGGCTATCTGGTGACGTCAGCCCTCATTGTTTGCACAGTAATTCCTGATAAATTATGCTGAGTTTTCTGGGAATTTTTAAAATTTATTCAAGAGTTGAATTTTCTGGGTTGTTTTGGGGATTCGAATGTTCGATCGGATTATCAGATTTTGTCTATGTAGCTTTCCGGATAAATTTTAGAATATGTTAAAAAGTTCGACCGGATATAAATACCCAATTTTTCCCCTGTCGGGAAATTTCCAAGTGTTGGATTTTTCCGTAGTTTAACGACGTTCTAAGTAGTGCAAGTAACGCGATGGACCCTCTAGAAGACAACAAACCTTAACTCGATTATGTGACCGTCTTGAACTGCCCTTTGAATCTTCGGGTTTGGGGCAGTACGGCGTGCCACATGTTAGGCGTTGGCTTGACCCTTCTACGGCTGGACCGTTGGTACTGAAGCACGAACTGAATGTTTTTAGACTTGTTTCATGTGTTGATCTGTATTAGGAAAACTTGGGTGTTCGAATGTTCAATCGGAAAGTTTAACATTTTCTGTTTATCCGGAATCTGATACAATAATTGGAATTCACAATAGTTATGAGATAACTGAATGAATGTTATAAACATAGCAGTTTAGTCTCACTTGATCGGTTGCCACGGAATTTTGATGTGATCAAAAGTCCGTCGCAATCACGTAGCGTACGCGGATACTCACCGGGTAAACTTAATAGACAGCCTCACTCCATAGCCCCGACCAAGTGACTGTAGGAGAACCCCGTCGCCGAAAGCATCCGTTCGGGTGCTCGCGGTAGCGGTGTTCCGCCTTGGTGCACTTCGTCGACGGTATCGGGGGTGCGACCGTCAACTGAAGTTTGCGACGAGCATTCGATCAGGATGTCGGGAATCTTGTTGAATTGCCCGACTTGATATTGAAAAGAGTTTTCGATTTTGAGACTAAAATGCGGGGTTTATAATTGTTAGGCATGTGATGTCTAAAGTGTTCATTTGATTAGGCATGCGATGTCTATGCAGATTGCGGATTCCAACTGTTGTAGTTTTACACTTTCTTTTCTGCGACCGTAAGTGTAATATGTGATATCGCCGGTTTCGTTGCTATATGTCAACGATAATTGGGATGTGCATATTTACTTACGTTGATGACATGTGATGTTATGTGTTGCTGGATATGTTATATTGGATCGTCGTGTTCGAATAGCCGGGGGTTTTTATGTGAGATGAGTGTTTTCTTTTTCATTCATGTAAAAACTTGTATGTAATATTCTTTTATTTGGGGCACTTCCAGGTTGCGGAAGATGTCACCCTTTGTATATTATTTACTTTTTCGCACTAGGATAGACCCAAGGAGGGGAGCACAAGTAACCGGGTTCTGGAGTCCAGTGGGAGACCAACTCGAGGAGTCGAGTCCGGGTCTCCTAACTCTAGAATTGGTAGGGTTGCTTGCCGCTCTCGTAGGGGTCTAGGGGTGTGGGTTTGGCTATTCATCGCGACCGTAGAATCCGTGTTTTATACTGGCTCGTATTGAAAACACGGACGTCCTAGTATATCCAATATTTCATATGTTTCTTCTGCTGCGATATCTGTGATGTGATCATGTGATGTTCTCTGATAGATACAGTATATAGTATATATGATATATTATATAGACGTTACTTATGTTTTACACCCGTGCTAGCCCTGCCCTGCTCTGCCGTTAGTTACCTAACCTAACGATGCACGAGGGGACATCGAGGCGAATGCGGATGGCATAAGTGTATGTCGTATTTATCTGTGATGTTTAGGCACTTAAATGATGAGACTTCATTAATGTGATTAATGAAAGTAAAAGAAACCTAAGATGTTGTAGAATCGAATTTCAAAAATAAAACAGGTAGCTACAGTTCTTGCTTTGCATAGCGGTATATGAGATATATCCTGCACCTTATTCGATGAGGAAAGGACCGAGATCCCTTCACCGGGAGTGACTCCTTTAGCAATAACTGGCAGATGCTACACACTCGGTTTGTCTTTTTGATTGCTTTTAAGAGTTTTTGTTTTGCACAGTGATATATATGATATATCCCGCACCTCATTCGACGAGGAAAGGACCGACGATCCCTTCACCGGGAGTGACTCCTTTAGCAAAACTGGAAAAGCCTCAAAAGCACTCCATTTCAAAATCATTTGATTCTACAACGATATCAACTTCATTACGCAATAGGTTTTCAGAAAAACCTGTCGTAGCCCTCCGTCATTTCAGATAAGTTGTATATAGTATTCGTGCTGCATTTGTTGGCTTTCGTCAAGGTGCAGTGTGCGGTAGCTATATGCTGCTTATCTGCCAGCATACGATGCGATTGGATTAGGGTAGTCGTGCGGCTTTGTTGGCTTTCGTCAAGGGTCGTGCGGGTGGGTTTAATTCAATCAAGAAATGTACGGGTTGAACTTGACTAGCGGGCTATGGTTTGTTGGCTTTCGTCAAGGTTATAGCACGTTAGGGGCAAAATATTATCGGGAATTTCAAGTGTTGAAATTTGCAATGAGATTGCATACCTTCTATGAGATAGTTGGATCCCGATACCCGCTGCGAGTAAGAGTTACTCCTGGGAGAGTTTTACACATTACGATTAGCCGATCAAGTAGGTGTCTAGAAAGGTGTTAACGAGGTTACGCCTTTGGGAAAACGAGATTTACATTAATTAGGTTCATGCGAAAGCACGGGGGACCTCCCTCAAAGTACCGACACTGGCCTGGCTGAAAGATTGGCGAACTTGTAGTGTGTAATTAATCCCGGCTAGTCTTTCCTTTTAGGTTTTGAAGGAAGATTTGATAAAAAGCAGTGGGAGCCATCCTGATTAGATAAAATAATAACCAATCTATTCTTGCAAGAGCGCACGCTGAGTGTTTTCTTCTCTCTCTCTCCTGGTAGCGACCATGTCACGCCTTAATCAAGATAATAATACGGATTATTGACCGAACCCGCTTGTTATACTGAGCTGGGGAACGTTGGTCCCGCTCCAACTTATAATTGTTATAAGACAGAGCAGGAAATTCGGGAATACCAGATTTCCCGTGCCGCCCAAACGAAGAAAGTGCATGATGATGCATCATCTTCGGGTATGTTCATTACAGAGGACTGTTTCTCAGTATCCTTTACGTCCTGGGTATGTGATACCGGATCAGGATCCCGAATATGTATTATGTTACATAGGGCTACAGAAAGGTAAAGAACTGAGAACGGGTGATAAGTTTCATGAGGCAGAAAACGGGGCAAGTGTTGCAGCCAAGTCTGTTGGTCACTGTCACCCTGTATTCCAAATACATTGATTCTGAACGAATGTTATTAGATACCGAACCTGATATACAAAATCATATCAGTCTCTTTATCAGTAAGGAAATGATAAAATTTTGTATTGTTGGATAATGTTTTGAACATTTCCTATATCAAAAGTTGATCGGTTCAGGCACGTTATCTAAAAGCATTGATGTTCTAAATCAAACTACAGTTCTTAGTATACAGAACACACATAAGAGGAAGAGTTCAGAACTGAACGAATCCTTCTTGAGGCATTGTAGACTAGGTCATATCAATGCGACCCGACTAGCTGAAGTTACATTATAGATGCATATTTAAATCAGTTTGAATTTACATCTTGTGAAACTTGCCAGTCATGTCACAGAGATAAGATGACCATAGCTCCGTTTACTGGAAACAGAGAAAGAGTTAGTGAACTCTTGGGATGATAGTGATGTATGTAGGTCCCCTGTCTACACTTGCCAAGACCGGTTCTTTATACTTCATTACATTCTCTGATGATCTTTCGAGATTCAGACCTATGTTCCTGTTGAAACATAAGTCCGAACCTTTTGAGATATTCACAGAATATAAGTTAGAAGTAGAGAACCAATACGGGTAAAAGTGTTATGTCCTTTGATGAGATCAAGGAGGAGAATACTTGAGCACGGAATTCCTGGATTATTCTAAAGGAGAATGAGATTCTCTCTCAGCATTACTCCTCCGTATACACCATTGCACGATGGTATGTCGGGGCGTAGCAGATACACCCTATCTGATATGGTGTGCTCTATGATGAGTACTACTGAGTTATCTATTTCCTTTTGGGAGTTATGCACTTGAGAAGCTGCATACCTATTGAATAGGGTTCCAATCAAATCAGTTGCCTACCGTTTCATATGTGATATGGAAAGGGAAGAGCCCATCTCTTAAGCTAGTTAGGATTTGGGTTGTCCGGGCTATGTCTAAAGCATAATCCGGACAAGCTCGAGGCAAGGTCTGTAATGTAGAACTGGAAAGGTTCCAGCTATACAAACTGCAGCTGATGATTTGAAAGAACCAAAGGATTCAATAGTTACCAACGAACCTCAGCCTCTCCGCCGATCTAGTAGGGTTCCTCACCCACCTGAGAGATACTTCGGTTTCTCTATGACAGTGGGAGCGAGGATTGCATCATGAGATGATGACCCAACTAGTTTCGAGCTGGCCATCAGGAGTGGGACTCTGTAAGAATGGTTGGATGCTTAGCGATCTGAGATGGAATCCATGTACACCAACAAAGTATGGACTTTGGTTGCTATATCTGAAGGGTTAAATTCCCATCAGGAGCAAGTATATCTTGAGAAGATTACTTGGTGTAGATGGAAAAGTTGAGTCTTTCAAAGCTAGACTTGTTAAAGGTTTTTGTCATCAACCAGGCGTGGATAATGATGAACCTTTTCAGTGCCTATGCTTAAGTCCATCCAGATCCTACTTGCCACGGCTACATACCATGACTACGATATCTGGTGGTTGGGTGTCTTGACTACTTTTCTAAATGATGATTTGGAAGAGAGCGTCTATAAGTACACAGCCAGAGGGCTTCGTAAACAGTGAGAGTAGCGGAAACGTGTGCAAGATGTTTTATAGGATAAAGCAGGCATCGCGGAGTTGGAACATCTATTTTGATGAAGTAGTCAAAGAGTTTGACATCATCAAAATGGTAGATGAACCTTGTATAAACAAAGAGGTAGTATGGAGTATGGTGCTGATCCTCGTAGAGTACATGGATGACATACTCTTGATAAGAAAGGAGTTTCCTATGCTACGCTCGGCCAATCTCCGTTTATCACAATGATTCTCTATAGGATCAAAGTGATACCTCCTAAATCCTGGGTTTTGGATCTATGAGATAGATCTAATTGGATGTTAGGATTCTCACTAGTTGTAGTGAGATGGTATCAACCGATCCTGGGGAGAATCACTGGAAGGGTTCCAGGGTGATAAAGACGACTGAATGTCAGTCATAGGCATTGCCTTTACCCTCAGTAAAGGGATGGTATGTTGGAAGAGTTCCAAGCTATATACCGTGGCTAACTAGACGATAAAGGCTGAATACATCGCTACCAAAGAGGCTGTCTGGGTGTATATTAGTTCATGAGATGAACTTAGTTCCTCCCATTGTGTGACAATGGAGTTGTGGCTTATGCCAAGGAACGACCGTCCCATCAGTGATCCAGACATATTCTAAGGCAGTATCACCTGATCATGGAGATGTTTGATCTCCAAGGGATCGAGGTTAGGACAAGAGACGCAGAGGACAACACGGCGGATCCACTCACAAAGGCCTTTTCCCAGAGAGAGACTTTTATGGGATGGTTGAGTATGAGATACTGCAACCACTGCTACAGATGGCCCTAGTGCAAGTGGGAGATTGTTAGTTATATGTATGCCCTAGAGGCCATTACTGTACATAGGATGTATATTGTAGTGGATGCTGGGACATATATAGGAAGGACTTTCTTGCTCGACATGATAGTATGCTATCTGGTTGCTCTTTACCTTAACGTGTATACTGATTGTCTCTCTGTTACATGTTGGTAAAGCCCTTAGGATGTGTACTTGACTACCTGGACTATGATGAAGATCATACTAGTGGGGACAGATAGTCTATAAGTACATCCTTCAAAGTCCCTAGTCGTGGGTGTATCGAGACGGGGCATCGATATACCAGAGTAGACTAGCGTATACCTTCTCGACCCATACAGATGGGCAATGGATGATCCCATATCCATTGGTGTTTGACATCAGAGATGATATACGGGTGCTCAGTAGAGACTGGGTATACTGGACGGACTCGCCGAGAACTCCCAGATGGTATTATACCTTACGTCAGATGGCAGTTCTCTGGTGACACTGGTACAGAGTAGTCTGTTGACCCGAGATCGTCATAGAGTCTTGTGTGGTTCCCACTGTGCTTTGATTTCCATCTTACCACGTCCAAGAGGGCGTGCAAAACGGTGGTTTTTGGGTACAGTCCCGAGTCATATGGAGGCAATGAGCGATAGGAGGGGATTCGTCTCTCCCGGTATAGGGAGTTGATGTTGCGCTGTGTTCGATTGGCTATAACAGGAAATCCCTGGCCAGGGTTGCTGAGATTTACTGGTAAGTGTTACCAGTAGTTTCTCGAATTGTTATAGACCTCATATCGACACGACTTATCGAGCTATTGGGGTCTGACGTTTACCACCCCTAGGCAAGATATGCGACATATCAGACGATCAGACCGGACTGTACGGTAGTGTTACTGGTTGGATTCACAGGAGTGTGAGCGGGCTTGCTCGTCGATCTTCTGATCGCTCAATACCCGAGTGGCCGTTACGTTTAGCAGACCGCTTTCGGCTTGTGGGTGCTTGATATGATCATCATCTGCTGCCGGCGTATTGACGAGTCTTTAGAGTCCTACACAGAGGTTTCCTGGCTCAAGCGAAACGAAATAGGAGCGCATATGAGATATGTGCGGGACCGAGAATAATGCGTGTATGTGATACCGTATTCTATTCTCGCGATGAATGTATCGAATGGTTGTATGCGATATAACCTAGTTATCGAATCAAGGATTGATTCGATAAGCCGATACATTGTATACTAGTCGGTTATATGCGATATGACCGGGTCGTTAAATCAAGTGTTGATTTAATGATTTAATGTATAATTATATATATATGATATATTACTTTACATTAACTAGTATTGGTTCACTTTAAAAGGATTTTCTCACTTGATATGCACATTGTATATGTGATATATTTTTGTGCATTTGTTTGTATCATGTTTGATGATACATGCTTGATTAGGTGTATGTTTAGTTTAAACCTTGGTTAAGTAAATGGTTAGGGTTGTGTTTAAATTTCTTATTTATTTATTTGATTATTTATTCATTATGGAAATTAAAAGGAATGGTGGCTTATTTTGTCATTTTTGTGGAAACTTCTTGAAGTGTTGAAAGCATAACCATTCTTGTTCTTTTCCTAAACCTAACCATTAACTCTAACCATGGTCTATTCTCTACACCTAACTTTGGTTAAAATTATGATAAGTATCATATTCTTTTCTATTCTAAATAACTTATCATAATGATAATCTTCTTCTTCATCATCTTCTTCCTTGAAGAAAACCTTACTTCATCAATGGTGGATTGATGAAACAAGTGAGAAATCCAATTCTAAAGTCTACCCACTTCCTATTTCTTCATCCTCTACCTCTTGCCAAGTAGTAGAGTGTGCTTTCTTCACAAGTTTCTTGACTTTGTGAAGTGAGAGCTTGATCTAGCGATGCCTCGACGTAGATCATCTTCGGCATGGACATCGACGACCTAGCTCGCCATTTCTCCGACGAAGCCGACGCTAGAGCCCGGGAATTCATTTGGACAGCGAGGGGACTTCGTTGCGGAGCTAAGGAGGTGGAGCACCGGATCTACAAAGGTTGTATTTCCGTATTCTCTTAGTTAAGTGTTAACTTGTTATCATTTCGCCTAGACATCTAGCCAACGATCCGTAGTCGGGTCTCTCGGCACCTAGATTTTTTGAAATTGGCATAGTTGATGCCTTGTGAGACCTCTAGTGTGTGCCTAGGAACCCTACATCAAGAAGGATCCGTTCATTTCTGAACTCTTCCTCTTGTGTGTGGTCTGTACACTAAGAACTGTAGTTTGATTTAGAGCGTCAATGCTTTTAGATAACGTACTTGAACTGATCAACTTTTGATATAGGAAATGTTCAAAACATTATCCAACAATACAAAATTATATCCTTTCTAATAAAGAGACTGATATGATTTTGTGCTTCAGGTTCGGTATCTAATAACATTTGTTCAGAATCAATGTATTCTGGTAATACAGGGTGACAGTGACCAACAGACTTGGCTGCAACACTTGCACCGTTTTCTGTCTCATGAAACTTATCACCCGTTCTCAGTTCTTTACCTATCTGTAGCCCATGTAACAGATTACATATGCGGGATCCTGATCCGGTATCACATACTCAGGACGTAAAGGATACTGAGAAACAGTTCTATGTAACGAACATACCCGAAGATGATGCATCAACATGCACTTTCTTCGTTTGGGCAGCATGGGAATCCTGGTATTCCCCTATTTCCTGCTCTGTCTTATAACAATTATAAGTTGGAGCGGGACCAACGTTCCCCAGCTCAGTATAACAAGCGGGTTCGGTCAATATATCCGTATTATTATCTTGATTAAGGCGTGACATGGTCGCTACCTAAAGAGAGAGAGAGAAGAAAACACTCAGCGTATGCTCTTGCAAGATCAGATTGGTTATTATTTTATCTAATCAGGAGGGCTCCCACTGTTTTTATCAAATCTTCCTTCAAACCCTAAAAGGAAAGACTAGCCGGGATTAATTATACGCTACAAGTTCGCCAATCTTTCAGCCAGGCCAGTGTCGGTACTTTGAGGGAGGTCCCCCGTGCTTTCGCACGAACCTAATTAATGTAAACCTCGTTTTCCCAGAGGCGTAACCCCGTTGACACCTTTCTAGACACCTACTTGATCGGCTAATTGTAATGTGTAAAACTCTCCCAGGAGTAACTCTTACTCGCAGCGGGTATCGGGATCCAACTATCTCATAGAAGGTATGCAATCTCATTGCAAATTTCAACACTTGAAATTCCCGATAATTTTGCCCTCTAGCGTGCTATGACCTTGACACATGCCAAACAACCCATAGTCCGCTAGTCAAATTCAACTCGTACATTTCTTGATTGAATTAAACCCACCCGCACGACCCTTGACGCATGCCAAACAATGACGTGCGAATACCCTAATCCAATCGCATCGTATGCTAGCAGATAAGCACTAGTTAGCTACCGTACACTACGCCTTGACGCATGCCAAACTACCGCAGCACGAATACTAAATAGTACTTATCTGAAATGACGGAGGGCTACGACAGGTTTTTCTGAAAACCTATTGCGTAATGAACTTGATATCGTTGTAGAATCAAATGATTTTGAAATGGAGTGTTTTCGAGACTTTTCTAGTTTTGCTAAAGGGGTCACTCCCGGTGAAGGGATCGTCGGCCCATTCCTCGTCGAATGAAGTGCGGGATATATCATATATATCGCTGTGCAAAGAAGAAACTATAGAAGCAATCAAAGACAAACCAAGTGTGTAGCATCTGCCAGTTATTGCTAAAGGGGTCACTCCCGGTGAAGGGATCGTCGGCCCTTTCCTCATCGAATAAGGTGCAGAATATATCATATATACCGCTGTGCAAAGCAAGAACTGTAGCTACCTGTTTTTTTTTTTTTTGAAATTCGATTCCACAACATCTTAGGTTTCTTTTTCTTTCATTAATCATATTAATGAAGTCCCATCATTTAAGTTACCTAAACATCACAGATAAATACGACGTACACTTATGCCATCCGCATTCGCCTCGATGTCTCATCTGCACCGTTAGGTTAGGTAACTAACGCCAGAGCGAGGCAGGGCTAGCGCGGGTGTAAAACATAAGCAACGTCTATATAATATATCATATATAATATATATAATATCTATCTGAACATATCACATGATCACATCACAGATAACGCAGCAGAAAATATCATATGAAATATTGGATATATTAGGACGTCCGTGTTGGGGTAAAAATTTACACCCTGGTTGACCAAGTCAAAATCAAAGTCAACCCCAAGCCAAGTGGGCCCAAGCCCAGATCCAGTAGGCCCATGCCCGGGTCGAGCCAGAACATGAAGCGGCCGGCCTCCCCCCATGCCAAGATAAAAATTTTGTAATAAATAATTTTGTTGCATTTCTTTTATTTTATTTTATGGATAAATGTAAGAAAAATAGGCATAAAGCCAAATTTTTGTAAATCCCATGGCTTATGTGCAAAAAGAAATGGCACATGAGCCATGGGATAGGCAAAATGCCATTTTGTGAAGCCCAAGGGGCTATGTGTAAAGTGTATAGCCTATAAAGGCAAAGATAATGAAAATATCTCACAACTTTTTCTCTCTCTCAAAATTTTCTTCAGATCTGAGATCTTTTCTCTTTCTTCAAGGTTCCAAAACCTTCCTTTTTCTCTTGAATTAAACCAAGAGTTTTACTCCTCTTTTTATAAAACAAATTAGTTTTTCACCACAAAACCCATAAAGGGGAACTCAGATCTTCCATTAGATCTCAAAAAGAAGAGATTTTTAGAAATCCCATATCTCTTGATCTTCAAGATCCAGCTAACAGAGGAGGAAGAAGAACATCGTTCACTAAAAAAAAAAAACACTCAGGAGTCCAACTCCTCTTTGATTTCTCTTCTGAGAAATTTTTTTTAGGCTAAAAGCCTCTTTTTCTCGCCGGCGCTCAAGCGCGGAGCGCCCGCGTGCCGACACGTGGCGCGCTTGCGCTCGAGCGCAACTCGCCCCCGTGCCGACACGTGGCGCGCTTGCGCCCAAGCGCAAGTGCTCGAGCGCAAGTCGCCCCCGTGCCGACACGTGGCGTGCTTGCGCTCCTGCGCCCAGCGCTCGAGCGCAAGTCGCCCCCGTGCCGACACGTGGCGCGCTTGCGCCTGAGCGCACAGCACCTAGGCGCACAGCGCCCAAGGGGCTGTCCCCACGCATCCTTTGGATGTCTTTTCCCCTTTTTATATATATACATGTATATCTGTACATATGTATACATATTTACATACACACATACTCCACGACACTGTCCCTGTTAGAAAAAAATTTCTAACGGGGCGCTGCCCCGCACCCCGCAAGGGGGCTGCTAGCCCCCTTGACCCCCATCCCGCTATCCGGGTAGCGGGACCCCCGTAAAAACTCTGTGTGGCTCCCGATATATTTAAACCCCCCTCTAAAACAAAACACACGTACACTGCACATCGAGTTCGCATGACCAGTTTAACCCGTCAATCGGAGGTTCCCTCACCCCAAAGGTGGGGGGTAATTAACGACAGCTTAGTCCGCGGCTGCCGGAGATTCGGATCCCCACAATCAATAAACCCCGGCCTACCCTAGGCAGGGGGAATCTGTAGTACGCCTGACAAGCGCGCGCGTATTCCCATCTCAATGGGGTGATGAAAAACACCCTACAGATTCTGGCACGCCCGGTGGGACCAATCTCTCCTCCCATATTTCGGGTTAAACGTTCATGCAAACTCAATCAATATACATATCGATTGCCTATACTGAAATGATGTTCTTTTTTCCATGCAGCAATCAACCTTCGACGACAATGTCTCCCCAGACGAATTCAGCTTCCAACGTGACCCCGATTCCGTACGTGGTCAAGATCAACGCTCGTGTGGTTCTCCCCGCGAGCCTCAGTCAACAATGGGAGGAACCGCCCCGCCAGTTTGGCTCCGTCATCATCTACCCTGCCGGAAGTGCTCATCTGGCGGAGATCCCGGCGGAACAGGTGGCCAAGCCGTTCTCAAGGGGTAAGAGGCCGAATGTCGTGATCGCCAAGGCACCACAACCGAAACTTAAGACGGTATCTGAACGATTCTCTGGTGCTTCAGCGGGGTGCAAGAACTTCGGTACAAAGGGCAAAATCAAATGTTACGGACGAGCTCAGGCGATGACTCCAACAAATGCACAATCGAGCGTATTTCCAAGGCCCTCCATCGCCCGGTCTGCGGCGTCTTCCCAAAGAGCCGAAGTCTGCCAGGTGCTTAGAACAGAAAAGTTAAGGCAGAAGCGGCTCAGGTATCGAGCCAACAAGAGGGCCAA
The DNA here is from genome assembly GCA_030015575.1 of Agapanthus africanus. NCBI lineage: Eukaryota > Viridiplantae > Streptophyta > Magnoliopsida > Asparagales > Amaryllidaceae > Agapanthus > Agapanthus africanus. The sequence goes on along the minus strand of JASDDO010000024.1, from coordinate 838,450,917 downwards.
GGCTTCGGCCAAATGGAATCATGTGAAGTTCCAAGTGCAGGGTTGCCCCGCGACGACGGCTGAGTCGGACGTAAGAATCAGCAATTCCTTCGAGCCTCTGAAGTGGGTTCAGAAAAATGCCATGACCGCCAGAATCAAGAAGACAGCGGTCCGAACAGTGCCACAAAGAGACGTGTCCCGGCCCCAACAGAAGAAGTATGACACTGTCTCTTCAAGAGTCTATCAAGCACTCTGTGCCGCATGAAAGCAGTGGGGCAAACCCAGAAAAGAAGCGCCAGCACCATTCAAGAACCTGGTTAGGCTAGCCGCCTTCAATCGACCGCCCGCTACCGAAACAGGAGGGCCAAGACAGCGATCCGTGAAATCAGCTGCCGATAATAAAAAGACGGCTGGATATGTCGTCCATACGGTCTATATGGCGGGCGAGCGTCCCAGCGACAACCTTCGCAGTAAAAGCAAGGATGGGGCCACCACATCCCAAGCCCAATCTAGCCTGAATGTAGTTGCCGCTGCCCAAGAACAGCCGCCCCCGCTGGATGAAGAAAACCCTCTCGATGAGGATGATAGGCAGAAAGACCCCTCGGTCCACGCAGAGTCAAGCTCGGACAGCGAGGAAGAGCCGACTTTCCGCCCCAGGACTGCGAAGCAAGAGCTGCTTCAAGAGCTTCGAAAACAGCTCAGGAGCAAAGATAAAGAGATGGCCAAGCTCTATGCGAAAATTGACGACCTAACAAACATTGTGATGCAGCTTACGGCTCAAATTGCTCGAGCACCTCCCAATCAAGCACAAGCCGCTACTATTCAGCCGGGTGATGACAATCCGAGGCAGCCAATGCCTGTTCCTTCGGGTCCGAGACTGGTCGAGCCACATGAAAGTCGGCCACACTCCGCTTCTGGGGACGCCTTGGCCCCAGATAGCACTATCCCGCTAACACAGGATCGGATAATGGATTTGGTCACCAGCAAGGTTAAAACATTGGTGGCCGAAGCTGAAGCTCAGAAAGAAATCGGCAGTAGTGGGCGGCCATATCCCGTGCAGTACGATCTGATTGAGTTCCCAAGCGGCTACGTCATTCCTAAGTTCGGAAGATTTGATGGAACGGGGAATGCAAATCAGCATGTCGCCCACTTCAGAGCATCGTGTGGAAATACAGGGGGCAATGACGCACTCCTTCTTCGTCAGTTTGTCAACAGCCTGACCGGTGTCGCTTTCGACTGGTACGCGAGCATACCAGATGGGTCCGTCATTACCTTTGCCAAAATGGAATCTCTGTTTCGGCAAAGGTTCATGAGTGTCAGTGATAAAATCTCCATTGCCGACCTTGTGAGGACCAAGCCGGGGAAGAATGAAAGCAACACTGACTTTATCGCTCGATGGCGTAATCTCACAGTCAAGTGCGAACCGCCGTTGTAACAGGACCAGTCCGTCGGCCTTCTCATTGGGAACCTCAGCAATTGGATGGTCCCATTCTTATGTACGGCGGGCCTCAAGACATTTCAGGAGCTAACCAAGAAAGTCCAAATGCTGGAACGCTCGAAGCAAGAGTCCCCGCCGGATTCTCAGAGAGACAAAACTTGGAAAAGCAAGCGGGACGACAACCGTAGAAGCGGGAGTTCCAACAGTACCAATGTCTTCAATGCGTCCGATAATGAAGAAAAGCGAAGGGCGGGCGAATCCAAAACCAACCGGTCTCGAAAGCCATTGCTGGGAGGAGATAGGCCTTCCCTAGAGGAGAAAAAGAACAAGGTCTACTCTTTCAGAAGGGACAAGGTCCGTAAGATATTTAAAGATGCCTTGAACAACGGCCTCCAATTGCCGGAGTCGAAAAGACCCCAAGAAGCAAAAATGACCGACAATCCTCTGTATTGCCCGTACAACCGAGTAGTGAGCCATGCGATCGAGGATTGCTATATCTTCAAAGATTGGGTCGAAAAGCAGTACAAGGCTGGATAGATCGAACTGTCCAAAAGTGTGTTGGTGAACAATCAAGTTGCAACCACCAACTTTATACAGACAGAAACTGAAGCCTTCTGGGAGCAGACAGCCGAACCCGCTGCCCTGAGAAATGAAACGGACTCATCGCGGCCTCCGTGGAGTACGCACATATCTAATAAGACGAAGAAGATGATAAAGCTACTTCGGAAGGAACCCAGGACGGAATGGGAAGGGCAGAAGAAGCCTACCAGTCCAGCTGCCAATGCGGCTCCATCAGGCTCAAAATCCAAGAAGCTCAAGAAGAAGAAAAGTGCAGCTCGGCGCAAAAAAGAGTCTGCAGGGAGATCGACCATTCAAAAATATATCGATTCCCTCGAAGAATATGAACAAAGGGAAAGAACATTAATTCAATTGAAGGAGTTCTTCCCTGTACAAGCGGCTGAAATTCTGGAGGAGTTAGAAGAAGACTCCAATGAAGAGATCCCAGTAGTGACCTGCTACGCCATCCATCTTGGCAGCGACTCCGAGGATAAGCTCTGTTTTCCCGAAGAGGACGAGGAGCTCACCACAAAGGCCAATCAAATCCAGCTCAGAAGCGGCAGGGCTCTACCGCCAAATCAGGGCAACTCCCCAAAAGGGAAGGAAAAACAAGTCGCTAATGAAGAAGATGGCAGAGAACCGGCTGATGAAAACATAAGTCCTTCCTCGGTGGACTATAATGTCTTGGCACATCTCCGGAAGCTTCCGTTTCTCCTGAGCATCTATGACGCCTTGGTCCTATCTAAGGGGCTTAGAGATGTTCTCATTCACGCTCTACAAAACCCCGAGCGGTATCAGGCTCACTTTGCTGAAATTAATATGAAAGAAGCCCAGCACGCTTTGCATGCCGCCGCAGTCACATTTAAGGATGAAGACTTGCTACTGGGAACGGCTGAGCATAATCGGCCGCTTTACGTGACCAGGTACAGCGACGGAGATCGAATTAATCGCATATTGATTGATCCGGGGTCCTCAGTGAACATCATGAACTTGCGGACGCTGAAGAGTTTGTCAATGGACGTCCGACACCTGTCAAGGGAAAGGATTGTCATTCAAGGCTTCAACCAAAATTGCCAGTAAGTTCTGGGGTCTATAGCTTTGCCAATCAAATTTGGGGATCTGCAAACTGAAGCTAAGATATACGTAATCGACGCCGACACGTCTTATAAGATTCTCTTGGGGCGGCCGTGGCTCCACGATTACGGCATCATTCCATCAACTCTCCATCAATGCATGAAGTATATTAAAAATGGCGAAGAAAGACGCATTGACGGAGACATCCAGCCGTTCGGTGTGCATGAAGTCCGATATGAAGATTCTCGGTACTTTATGAACCACCAAAATGCTAAGCCACAACTGACTGAGGATAGACCGGCCCCAAGACTCAAAAGCAAATCTGCGCCGGCTATCACTTTCAAAAGCAAAAATACCCAAGTGCGCCCGCGTTTCGGCAGTGACACTGATGAGTCCGACGCTGGAAGCCCGTCCTTCCGCAAAACTCGCCCTCATTTCGGTAGCGATACGGACGAATCTGTTACTGAAGGCCCATCTAGCAGCAAAGCCCGCCCTCATCTTGGCAGTGACACTGAAGAGTCAGAAGAAGAGGACCTGCCGTGCAACAGCTGTGCAGATTGGCCCCCCATGCAGCAAGCGAAACTACGAGAGACCTTCGAAGTCGCAGAAGGGTCCCTAGCCGTCACAAGGGTACCAGAGCAGATGTACAAAGAGCTCGATGCGTTGTCAGTCTCCACCGTAGACCAGCTGAAAACTTTCTACGTTCCCGGGAGGAAAAGTGGACAGAAGGGCATCCTGTTTTATGGGTCAAACCCCGTTGTGCATCCGGACGATTTGTCTGTCGCATGCCTTCCATACGAAAGAGGCATAAGGGCCGTCCTCAATCCCAGATAATATGCGCCCGAGATGCGGGAATACTTCAAAAAGTGTGGATGCCGGTTATATCAAACGGAGTCCGAAGCAAAGTTTTACAAAGGGCTATGGTATCCTCCCCAGGTCCGAGCACTCATCGATGGACGAATTCCAGATAGACGGGGCATAGGCTACATTCAACCTGATCCCAAAGCATGCTACATGATCCATGTTGGTAAGGCCAGCGAAAGATCAAATGATGATGACGAAATAGCCGAGCCAGAAGAAGCTCCTCAAGAGCTCGAAGATGGAGGACAAGCAACCTTTGATGAGCTAACCGAGATTGACTTAGGAACGCCCGATAATCCAAGGCCGACCTATATCAGCTTACTCTTGTCGGAGAAAATGAAAGAGCAGATAATTGCCCTGCTGCATGAGTTCGTCGACTGCTTCGCGTGGACATACAAAGAAATGCCAGGTCTTTCCCCTGAAGTAGCCGTGCATAAGCTGGCTATATCTCCTGATGCTAAGCCAGTCAAACAAGCTCCTCGAAGAATGAGAAGGGAACTAGAAGAAAAGGTCATCGAGGAAACTAAGAAGCTCATCGATGCCGGCTTCATCAGGGAAGAGAAATATGCGGACTGGATCGCATGCATAGTCCCAGTGAAGAAGAAAAATGGGCAGATCCGAGTTTGTGTCGATTTCAGAGACCTCAACAAGGCATGTCCTAAAGACGACTTCCCGCTACCGGTCATGGAAATGATGGTCGATGACACCTCAAATTACGAGCTGTTCACCTTTATGGATGGCTCGTCTGGATACAATAAGATCAAGATGTCGCCTGAGGATGAGAAACACACATCATTTCGAACCCCGATCGGAATATATTGCTACAAGGTGATGCCGTTCGGACTGAAGAACGCAGGTGCTACATATCGAAGGGCAATGACTAATATCTTTGATGACCTAATCCATAAAGTCGTCGAATGTTATGTTGATGATCTGGTCGTCAAAACTAAAGCCAAGGCCGACCACATTCAAGATCTTAGGACTGTTCTCACCAGACTGAGGGAATACGATCTGAAGATGAATCCTCTGAAGTGCGCTTTTGGCGTGTCATCGGGAAAATTCTTAGGCTTCATAGTCCGACATCGAGAGATCGAAGTTGACCCATCAAAGATAAAGGCCATCATGGAGATGCCCCTCCGAAGAGTCTGACGCAGCTAAGATCTTTTCAAGGCAAGCTTGCTTATATACGGAGGTTTATCTCAAATTTATCGGGGAGATGTAGGCCCTTCTCAAAGCTCATGAAGAAAGGAGCTCCTTTTATCTGGGATGCCGAATGTCAAGCAGCGTTCGAAAGCATCAAACAATACTTGTTGCACCCTCCAGTGCTGGCCGCTCCCATTCCAAATAAACCGCTGATTCTCTACACTGCCGCGCTGGATGAGTCACTCGGTGCGCTCCTTGCCCAGAATAACGAGGAGGGAAAAGAAAATGCCCTCTACTACCTTAGTCGAACTCTAGTCGGGGCGGAACACAACTATTCCCCAATCGAAAAGCAATGCCTGGCTCTGATATTTGCAGTGAAGAAGCTGAGGCACTATCTGCTTGCTCATCGGGTTATGCTGATCTCCAAGGTCGACCCGCTCAAACACTTGATGACCAGAGAGAGCCTAGCTGGCAGAATGGCAAGATGGGCTGTCATGTTACTTGAGTTTGACATAGTTTATACTCCTCAGAAAGCAGTGAAAGGGCAAGCTCTTGCAGACTTCCTCGCCGCTCATCCTATACCAGAAGGATCGCCGCTAAATTGTGAGTTACCCGACGAACAAGTGCTGCACCTCGAGGGAGATGAGCCATGTTGGGAGCTCTACTTCGATGGGGCCTCATCGATAAGGACCTCTAGTAAATCAAGCGTCCCGGAGATAAAAGCAGGGATAGGATTGGTGTTCATCACACCATCAATGGGAACCCTACGGCGTTCTTTCGCTCTCACCGAGCCTCGGACAAACAATGAAGCTGAGTATGAAGCTCTGATAGCTGGTTTGGAGCTCGCCATAGAAATGGAAATCCGTCGGCTACGAGTTTACGGTGACTCCCAGCTCATCGTCAACCAAGTAAGCGGTGATTATAAAATATACAAAACCGAGTTAGCTCGGTACAGAGGCCGAGTGGTGGAACTCATGAAACGGTTCGCTCACATTGAACTAATGAGAGTCCCTAGAGCGTTGAATGGAAAGGCTGACGTACTCGCTCGCTTAGCCAAGGAGCTGGCCGATCCTGACATGGACGAAATTCTGATCACAGTCAGGAGCTGACAAATTCTACCCCCAGTCTCTCTACGAGAAGAGGAAAGTGCGGAACAGAAGAGCAGTCCTGCCGAAGAAGCTTCGATCATCCAAGACGAGCCCGATTGGAGAGAACCCTTCATAGAGTACTTCCGATACGACAAGCTGCCCGAAGAAAAATCTGCGAGGATTCAGCTGAAGAAAAGAGCTCTCCGATACGTGTTTGTAAATAACATGTTATACCGCAGGTCATATGACCAACTCTGGCTCAGGTGTCTGTCATTGGCCGAAGCCCAAAAGGTCATGAAAGATATTCACTCGGGCATTTGCGGTGCTCACCAATCTGGCCCCAAGATGCCACTTCAAATCAAACGGCTTGGGTATTACTGGCCCACCATGATACGGGATTGCGGAGAGCATGCAAAGAAATGTCAGATCTGCCAAATCCATGGTGATTTCATTCACAAGCATTCCAATCCGTTGCATCCAACGGTGGCGCCGTGGCCCTTTGAAGTCTGGGGCACCGACATTGTTGGCCCAATTGATCCTCCATCATCCAAAGGCCACCGGTTCATATTGGCCACGACAGACTACTTCTCCAGATGGACTGAAGCTGTCCCGCTAAAAGAAGTCAAGACAAAAGATATTCTGACATTCTTCCAGCATAATATTCTATATCGCTTCGGTACACCAAGAAGAATCATTTCTGACAACGGGCCCTCTTTCAAGAGCTTCAATGTCTCAAGGTTCGCTACTCAGCACAAGATAGACTGGAGATATTCCTCCATCTATAATCCAAGAGCCAATGGGCTAGCCGAAGCCTTCAATAAGACTCTATGCAAGCTTTTGAGGAAAAATGCTTCAGCCAACAAGAGAGACTGGAATCTCAAACTTCACGAGGCGTTGTGGGCATATCGTACCACGCACCGTACTCCAACTCAGTCCACTCCATACTCATTGCTCTTCGGATTAGAGGCGGTCCTCCCCCTCAAAGTCGAAGTTCCAAGCTTAAGAATGGTCGTTCAGCACGAGTTGACGGAGGAGGAAAACGTGCTCCTTCGACTTGAAGAGCTCGATGCCCTCGAAGAAAAGAGGCTCGCAGTGCAGCAAAATCTGGAGCTATACCGAGCCCAAATGTCACGGGCCTATGACAAGATAACCCGTCTCCGTGCTTTCAAGAAAGGTGAATTGGTGTTGGTCCTTAAAAGACCGATCATCCCCAATCGACATGCCAAGGGAAAATTCGAGCCAAACTGGGAAGGACCATACTTCATCGAGAAAGTGTTCGACGGAGGATCCTACCAACTAATAAGTGCCGAGGGAGAAAGGCCCATGCCACCCATCAATGGCCGATATCTCAAGAAATACTACACGTGAATGCTCCAAGTCGCAGGCGAATTGAGCACATGAGCCCTACGGTCTGGATCATACATCCTGCAAAACCTTATACAATCCACGGGCGTAAATGACCCCTATCTCTCCCAAATCCTGCCGGTGAGACTACTTTTAAAGTCCCACCAGCGGCAAAAAAAGAAGAAAAGAAAAAAAAAGGAAAGAAATAAAAAATAAACGGTATGTCCACAAGCAAAACGGGCACGGATGAAAACCCGAAAGGGCTCCGTGAGTTAAAACAGCAGGACTACCGGCGAGTCTGTGAAAACCCGAAAGGGCGCAAACTCATGAAAAGAGATGAAATACACTCGCAAAGTCCTCTCGACCTTGTGAGGAGAAAACCCCTGCGTGAGATCCTTACGACTCACAAAGGAGCAACACACTTAGGAATCCTCATGATTCCTAAGGAGAAAATACACCTGCGGGATCCTTACGACTCGTAGGGAGAAAATGCTTTTATGGGACCCTCACGGCCCATAAAATTGAAAAGCCTTAGGTGATAGGGACCCAAACCTGTCTCCTAAGCCATCGTTCCCCAACGGGCATCGGCAAATGATGAGTCGCTCCTGGCATTTCGCTTCAGTGATTAGCGGTGCTGATGCCGACCAAAAACCCAGATCCCAAGTCCTCCCGGGGCAAATGATGAGTTGCTCCTGGCATTATTCCAGTGCAGCAATGCTGATGCCAAACAAGATCCAAATTCCAAGTCCCCAAACGGCGAATGATGAGTCGCTCCTGGTACCACATTCCAGTGCAGCGATGCAGACGCCAACCAAAATCCGATTTCTCAAAATTCTCCCGGCCCTACGGTGGGTCCCCAAGTTGACCATCGTATACAATCTACGGGCTCAAATAATTCTCATCATACCCATGCCCCACCGTAATCACCAGTTACGCGGCCGGTCTCCGCTTTGGGAATGATGCTCCATTGATAATACCCACTCATGTGTCCTCACGATACATGAGGAAGAACAAACCTTCGAGGGATCCTTACGACTCACGAAGGAAAAACACACTTGGGAGTCCTCACGACTCCTAAGGAGAAAATACACCTGCGGGATCCTTACGACTCGCAGGGAGAAAATGCTTTTATGGGACCCTCACGGCCCATAAAATTGAAAAGTCTTAGGTGACAGGGATCCAAACCTGTCTCCTAAGCCATCGCTCCCCGATCCCCAAGTGGCGAATGATGAGTCGCTCCTGGTACCATATTCCAGTGCAGCGATGCAGACGCTAACCAAATTCCAAATCCTATACCCCAACGGCAAATGATGAGTCGCTCCTGGTACCATATTCCAGTGCAGCGATGCAGACGCCGACAAAGTCCCGAAATTTTTCCGGCCCTACGGTCTGGATCATACATCCTGCAAAACCGTATACAATCCACGGGCGTAAAACAATCCCAACCTCTCCCAAGTCCTACCGGTGATACCACATTCAAAGTCCCACCAAAAAAAATTAATAATAATAATAATAAAAAACCAATTCCAAAATCCTCCCGAGGCAAATGATGAGTTGCTCCTGGCATTATTCCAGTGCAGCAATGCAGATGCCAAACAAAAACCAAAATCCCAAAATCCTCTCAATGACAGATGATGATTCGCTCCTGGTACCATATTCCAGTATAGCGATGCTGATGTCAACCCAAATCAAAATCAACAAGTCAACTTCCACTCTGACACCGCAGAAAGCGGAGCAAGTCAGAATCCAATCTCGACACCGCAAGAAGCGGAGCAAGTCAAGTCTACCCCTGACACTGCAAGAAGCAGAGCAAGCCAAATCAAGAACCGACCGTCCACGTCGCAAAAAAGGCAGAACCGACCGTCCAAGTCGCTAAAATGGCAGCACCGACCGTCCAAGTCGCAAAAAGGGCAGCACCGACCGTCCAAGTCGTAAAAAGAGCAGCACCGACCGTCCACGTCGCTAAAAGGGCAGCACCGACCGTCCAAGTCGCAAAAAGGGTAGAACCGACCGTCCAAGTCGCAAAAAGGGCAGCACCGACCGTCCACGTCGCTAAAAGGGCAGCACCGACCGTCCACGTCGCAAAAAGGGCAGCACCGACCGTCCACGTCGCTAAAATGGCAGCACCGACCGTCCACGTCGCAAAAAGGGCAGAACCGACCGTCCAAGTCGCAAAAATGGCAGCACCGACCGTCCAAGTCACAAAAAGGGCAGTACCGACCGTCCAAGTCGCTAAAATGGCAGCACCGACCGTCCAAGTCGCAAAAAGGGCAGTACCGACCGTCCAAGTCGCTAAAATGGCAGCACCAACCGTCTAAGTCGCAAAAAGGGCAGCACCGACCGTCCAAGTCGCAAAAAGGGCAGCGCAGGATTCCTACAAAGCGGGAACCAGATCACTCCGGGCCAGGGAAAACGTCTATCACGGACACTCCGTCTCGGAGACATGTCAAGCAACGACCGTCCATGTCGTAAAAAGGGCAGTGCCAGCTTCCCAAAAAGCGGGAACCAAATCAAGTCGCCTCCACGTGAAAGAAGATCCATCAATTTTATGCACACGACCCACATATGTGGTGTGCATTTATTGATGGGGGGCAATTTGTTGGGGTAAAAATTTACACCCCGGTTGACCAAGTCAAAATCAAAGTCAACCCCAAGCCAAGTGGGCCCAAGCCCAGATCCAGTGGGCCCATGCCCGGGTCGAGCCAGAACATGAAGCGGCCGGCCTCCCCCCATGCCAAGATAAAAATTTTGTAATAAATAATTTTGTTGCATTTCTTTTATTTTATTTTATGGATAAATGTAAGAAAAATAGGCATAAAGCCAAATTTTTGTAAAGCCCATGGCTTATGTGCAAAAAGAAATGGCACATGAGCCATGGGATAGGCAAAATTCCATTTTGTGAAGCCCAAGGGGCTATGTGTAAAGTGTATAGCCTATAAAGGCAAAGATAATGAAAATATCTCACAACTTTTTCTCTCTCTCAATTTTCTTCAGATCTGAGATCTTTTCTCCTTCTTCAAGGTTCCAAAACCTTCCTTTTTCTCTTGAATTAAACCAAGAGTTTTACTCTTCTTTTTATAAAACAAATTAGTTTTTCACCACAAAACCCATAAAGGGGAACTCAGATCTTCCATTAGATCTCAAAAAGAAGAGGTTTTAGAAATCCCATATCTCTTGATCTTCAAGATCCAGCTAACAGAGGAGGAGGAAGAAGAACATCGTTCACTAAAAAAAACACTCAGGAGTCCAACTCCTCTCTGATTTCTCTTCTGAGAAATTTTTTTTAGGCTAAAAGCCTCTCTTTCTCTCCGGCGCTCAAGCGCGGAGCGCCCGCGTGCCGACACGTGGCGCGCTTGTGCTCCAGCGCAAGTGCTCGAGCGCAAGTCGCCCCCGTGCCGACACGTGGCGCGCTTGCGCTCCAGCGCAAGCGCTCGAGCGCAAGTCGCCCCCGTGCCGACACGTGGCGTGCTTGCGCTCCAGCGCCTAGTGATTGTTAACGGTTCTGCGTGTTCAAGTTTTAGTTAAAATACCGCAATCAAGACGGTTTCGCTTGTAGCTAGCCGGTTGAGTACGGGTCGTCCGCAGGGAGATGGGAGTCTTTTTCTATGTGCTTTAACGAGTTAAGTCCGGTTTTTCAGATTTTGTTGTGGTTATCTAAGTGTTAAGTTGATGTTTTAAAGAGAGCTTGTTAGGGTTAGGATTAGGTTAGTTTGAGTTAGGAGTCTCCACATCTTTCGTTGCCCCTCTTAATATCGGTGTTACGGTAATCGGCAACAATGGGGATTAGCACGACTAGGAAGGAACTTGCGAGTATAAGCTAGGCTTTCCAACGCATAAGTCCTTCCTTTTGGTGCTTGTCCGTCCGTTCTTGGCTCTTAGCCATAACCTCCGGTTAATTCAACCACAACCGGTCTCACTACGGGATCACCGCTATCATGTAGGATAGGGTGCCGTAAGGAGCGGATTGTGGTTCAATTAACGGGAGTCGATTTAAGCTGTTGGGCAAGGAAAGAGTGAGAGAGATTTCCTTCTCTCAAACTTCCCTTATCCTACCCTAACAAGTATGAACTACTCACACATCATGATACGGAATAATAAAACAAAACAAAAGAGGAAGATAGAAAGAAAGAGATTAGAAGAATACGACTAGCTATTTGCGACCTCACCTTGGCGAGGATCGAGCATAAGCATCATTGTCGTATTAAGGATAAAGAAAAAGAGAAGAAAGAAACAACAAGAAAATAACAACAACTACTTAACGAATAAAAATTACAACAATTAACAAGATAAATAGACAAGCATGATAATAAATGGTTCTTCTTTATTCATCACTCTTCACTCACAAGCTCGCTACAAGTTTCAATGGAGAAGAGGTGAGAAGAGGAAGAAGAAACACAACTAATCCTAGCAAAATGAAAATACAAGAATGGACCCTTTCCTTCACAAAGTTCTGGGCTATTTATAGGCCAAGAAATGAAAACCTAGGGCAACCACCAGAACACACATGAAAAGAAAATTCTACCCCTGAAGTTTGACTTCCAACGGCGCCAGTACGGCCGCGGATCCGCGGCCTATACCCCCCTTTGGCCGCGGATCCGCGGCCTTCTGGTTGAGTTGGGCCCACCAATTTTCTGTGGTTCCCTGGTTCTCTGTGCCCTTTATTCTGGTATCTGTATTTTCTCATAATTTCTTCACGAATTTTCAAGAATTTCTGTTGAGGGAAAGGTGGACTTTTTGTCAAGATTTGGCATGATTGCCTCGAGCTCCGCGTAGATTTCTTGGAACTTGTTGTTGCCATTGAGCCTTGTGCATGAAGGTGACATTGATTTGACATTTTGTCTTCCTAAACTGGTATCTGGCAACATACGGATGAAGAGCGGAGACCGTGTTTTATCTGTGGTTGGCAGGAACCCGGATTTTGTCGTGTTTTCATGAATTTCATCGTTTTAGAACCGAGAACCTGTATCCTGTAATTGACTAGCAAACACGGCTCAAGAGTATCTACCGATATGCAATGTGATAAAAATTGGGCGGTATGAAAATGCAAAAATCTGATATGAACAAATACCCCCAAACTTATCATTTGCTCGTCCCGAGCAAAGCCAATTTATTCACAAAAAATTTCCTAACCTCACTTTCGCAGGGAACGCGATTGCACTGAGCATGTGCAACAAGCCGTTAAACCTCTAGGTGTCCCTAGTAGGAGGAGTGTTGTCTCCTGAGGGTTTTCAGCGGATACTACCCACAAAATCCGGTCAAGTTGGTTTTGTAAAATAACTAAGATTCAAACCCTAAAGTTTTGTTTCAGAAAATAACAATTCTATAATCCTAAGTCTAGACCATCGAACCTTTATTTTTCACACCTCGCTTCTTATTTTACTACAGATTTTATATGTCTTTACGTGCAGTGCAAATAGTGTCATTAAGTTCCAGAAGGATCGATTAAAGTCATCATGTCGCACAATAAAGCCCAGATAACAATTTTAAAAGGATCACATAAGTTTTATAAAGAGTTAAGCATTTTTCAAGTTTCGTTTTCCAGTAAGGTTTCAACTTCAGAATTTCTATCTTCCTTAACAGGAAACTAAGTCGTATTTTTCACTCCACCTTTTTCTTGTTTTCATTTCATACACACCTCTGTGAACGTGCAATAGTCTTTATCATAGAATAAAACCTTCATATCTCCGCTTAAATTTTTTATAAAAGCCTGTCTTTTATCAAGATTATTCTCACACAAAGAACCGTTAGGAATTTTAACTCGGAGAGAACACTTGCTTGACTTTGTTTTAAACTGGACTTTCTAGGCTTCTTAGCGAGCTTTGGGCCAATGCACCCAAACCAGTTAGTTTTAGGGCATTAGGTGTAGAAACACCCCAGCGGACTTAATTACTCAAGTTACCTAGGTCCAAAAACAAAAGACAGTTTGGCGTGAAAATCAGATGATTTAATACGAACGGAGATATAACCGGCAGTTCAATTATTTTTTTGGATAAAAGACGTGTTTAGTGGGTTTTGGTGTGTAATCATTCCAATCAAGTTTCGGATGGGTTATTTTTCAGACTTAGTTCCAATTACGGCATCAATAACATTCCTTCATATTCGCTTTACTTCATAAACTATTCTTGACATTACTTATTTCAGAACAAACCTATTTGATCCTCAGAAAATCATTTATCTGTTTAAAAGTTTTTCAACATAAAAGACTTGTCATCTAATTCCCAAAAACTCACGACACGTGTAGTGTGATGTAAAGACGTATATCAGCTATAGTTAACTTCAAAGGAGAGTTATCTTTCAGGTTTTCAAAATCTAAACATAAGATTTAGTTATTCCTATTTTTTTTAAACAAAAACCGTCGAAATGTTGAATCAGAGTTCTTCCACAAGCTATCTTGACAAAAAAGTTTTTATATTTTTTTAGAAAATTTTCAGATTTTTATGGATTTTATGGATTTAAATATGCAGATGCAAAATATACATATGAATGCAAAGGTAAGAAATGCGTACCGAGCGTACCCCCAAACTTAAACTGGACAGTGTCCTCACTGTCGTTGCATGAAGAGATCGATTGAAGGGTCAAAATTGTCGGTTAGCGAAACACACATTTTTTTTTGTATTTGTTTTTAAAGAAAAGAAAAAGAAAAAGAATATACACAAATATACAAAATGGTTTATACATACCCCTAAACTTATTTGGAACAGTGTCCACTGTTCTTGGCTGGATAACCGAAGTTTGGAGGTGGGCAGAGGAAGATCATTCAGGGTAAACCGGCTCCTGTAAGAACAGGAGCTCCTCTGTTGGTTCGGCACTAAGGTACGGTTTGCATCGGTGTCCATTTACTTTGAAAAGTGAACCGTCCTTTGGATTTTCCAAATCCACAGCGCCCTGCTGATACACATTCCACTCAAAATACGGCCCTTTCCAGCGAGATCTGAGCTTTCCTGGATGGAAATGAAGTCGGGTGTCGTAAAGCAGTACCTGCTGACCAGGTACGAAGGTTTTGCGCAAAAGGTGTTTATCGTGAAACACCTTCGTTCGATTCTTAACGACAACCGCGTTATCGTAAGCCTCATCCCTAAGCTCGCTCAGTTCGTTCAACTGCAGCTTCCGATGGCTGCCCGCATCCTCGAGAGACAGATTCAGCTCCTTTATCGCCCAAAATGCGCGATGCTCTATTTCGACAGGTAGGTGACAGGCTTTTCCGTACACAAGCCGATAGGGAGACATGCCAAGGTCGGTCTTATAAGCGGTTCGAAAAGCCCAAAAGGCATCAGTGAGTTTCAGCGACCAATCCTTACGGTTCTTGGAAACCGTCTTCTCCAGTATCTGTTTGATTTGCCGATTTGAAACTTCGGCCTGCCCGCAGGTTTGGGGGTGGTAGGGCGTAGAAAGCTTATGATTAATGGAGTATTTCCGCATCAAGGCTTCGAAAGTTTTATTGCAGAAATGACTTCCATTGTCACTAATGATCGCTCGGGGGTGCCCAAACCGGGAGAAAATGTTTTCTTTAAGGAACCTAACGACAACCTTGTTGTCGTTAGTCCTGCTGGGCACAGCCTCGACCCATTTAGAGACGTAATCAACAGCTAGAAGGATGTACAAGTTCCCGAAAGAGCTGGGAAACGGCCCCATGAAATCTATCCCCCAAACATCGAAAATCTCCACAACCAAGATCGGTTGGAGCGGCATCTCGTTCCTCCGGGATATCCGGCCCATGTGTTGGCACCGGGAGCAAGTCTTGCAATAGTCATGAGCGTCTTTGAAGAGTTGTGGCCAGTAGAAACCACATTGCAAGATCTTCTCAGCTGTCTTTCTGGGCCCAAAATGCCCGCCACACGCATGATCGTGGCAAAATGACAGCACACTCTTGAATTCCTCGTCAGGGACACACCGACGAATAATCTGGTCGGGACAATGCTTGAACAAGTAGGGTTCGTCCCAGTAAAAGTGTTTTACTTGGGATAAGAAGCGAAGTCTGTCCTGACTTGACCATTCGGTCGGTAGTAATCCCGTGGCCAAATAGTTCACAATATCTGCGGACCAGGGTTCGCAAGATACTGTCAAGAGCTGTTCATCCGGGAAAACGTCGTTGATCAGAATTGGAAGCGAAGGCGAAGAAGGAAGTCGGGAGAGATGGTCGGCAACCACGTTTTCACATCCTCGTTTGTCCTTAATGACAAGGTCAAACTCTTGCAGCAAGAGGATCCAACGGATTAACCGAGATTTTGCATCTTTCTTCGCAAAAAGATGGCGCAGAGCAGAATGGTCAGTGTAAACAATGACTGGAGAGCCGATGAGGTAGGGCCTGAACTTTTCTAAAGCAAATACAACAGCCAAGAATTCCTTCTCAGTTGTTGTATAATTGAGTTGGGCGACGTTCAGGGTTCGGCTCGCGTAATAGATTACGTGCGGAATCTTGTTGATGTGTTGTCCAAGGACAGCACCGATGGCAAAGTCGAATGCATCGCACATAATCTCGAATGGGTGCGTCCAGTCAGGTGAGGAAAGAACGGGAGCAGAAGTGAGTGAGCGTTTCAGTGACTCAAATGCAGTCACACAGCTCGAGTTGAAGTCGAAAGGTGTATCCTTGGCCAGCAAAAGAGTCAAGGGCCTAGCAATCTTGCTAAAGTCCTTGATGAACCGTCTATAGAAACCGGCATGGCCAAGGAAGGCTCGGAATCTCTGACGCATCGGGGAAGAGGCAGATTGGAAATGACCTCAATCTTTGCTTTGTCAACCTCTATGCCATTTTGCGAGATGATATGTCCTAAGACAATACCTTCGCGCACCATGAAGTGGCATTTCTCCCAGTTCAAAGTGAGATTCTTGTCCTTACATCGGGTAAGGACAGCGTCAAGATGCAGCAAACACTCGTCGAAGGAATCGCCGAAGATGGAGAAGTCATCCATGAAAATCTCCAGAAATTTTTCCACCATGTCTGAGAAAATACCCATCATACACCGCTGGAAGGTAGCGGGCGCATTGCATAACCCAAAGGGCATGCGACGATATGCAAATGTGCCGAAAGGACAAGTGAAAGTGGTCTTGTCCTGGTCTTTTTCGGCGATGGGAATTTGATTATAGCCGGAGTAGCCATCAAGAAAGCAGTAGTACTCGTGTCCGGCCAATCGTTCAAGCATCTGGTCAATGAAAGGTAGCGGAAAGTGGTCTTTCCGCGTTGCGGCGTTGAGTTTTCTGTAATCAATGCAAACTCGCCACCCAGTTTGGGTGCGAGTAGGGATTAACTCGTTTGCCTCGTTGGTTATGACCGTGATGCCCGACTTCTTGGGGACAACATGAATGGGGCTAACCCACTGGCTATCAGAGATAGGGTAAATGATACCACTATCTAGACATTTTACGATCTCCTTCTTCACAGCCTCTTTCATGACTGGATTGAGACGTCTTTGTGGATCCCGGGCTGGTTTGGCATCATCCATCAGATGAATGTGATGCTCAACGATCAGGGGACTAATCCCCTTGATGTCCGCCATGGACCAGCCAAAAGCTTGCCTGTTGCTGTGCAAGACCGCGAGAAGGGCTTTCTCTTGCTCGGGAGCTAGAGAAGCCAAAATGATGACAGGGAGGGTCTCGTTCTCACCTAAGTAAGCATACTTAAGGTGAGACGGCAACGGCTTGAGTTCGAGCGTTGGAGGTGAAACGATGGAAGGCAAGACTGGTGCAAAGGTCTCGAACTCAAAGGACTCCAGCAAAGATTCAAAACGAGTGTAGGCAACCAAGTTGGATGGATCAGGTAACTCATCCGGAAAGTCGAAGGATTCAAACTCGGGTTGTGCGCAGCTAAGATCGTTTGAAAACGTGAAACACTCGTAGTCGTTGTCGGGCGCAGAAACAGCAGCAGGTTCGAAGAGAAACGTACTAGTGGCGTCAAGATTATCGTGTTCAAACAGAAACTCCTCGAATTCACACTCTTCTGGGGTGATCTCCTGGATCGAGCAGACGTCCAGTATATGAGCATTAGGTTCGGCGGGTTGATTCCCCAACCTAAAAATGTTGAGTTCAATCGTCATATTTCCAAAAGAGAGGTTCATCGAACCATTGCGACAATTGATCACAGCATTTGAGGTTGCGAGAAATGGGCGACCGAGTATCACCGGAATTTGATTCCGGGGGTTAGCTACAGGCTGTGTGTCTAATACAATGAAGTCAACAGGGAATATGAAGTCCCCGACTCTTATCAACACATCCTCTAGCTCACCCCTAGGATGGGTGATCGATCGGTCGGCCATTTGGAGAGTGCAGTGCGTGGGTTTCAGCTCTCCAACGCCTAATTGCTCGTATACTGAATACGGAAGCAGGTTAACACTGGCACCAAGATCTAATAGTACGCGGTTGATGTTCTTATCCCCAATAGTAATTGAAATCGTAGGACAGGCAGGGTCCTTCCGTTTTTGTGGTAAAGATTGGGTAAGGGCATCACTCACAGCACTGGCCAAGAAAACTTTCTTGGGTACCTGAGATTTCCTCTTTTTCGTGCACAAGTCCTTTAAGATTTTCGCGTAAGATGGGACTTGTTGGACAGCATCTAAAAGAGGAATGTTAATGTTAACTTGCTTGAATAACTCCAGAATCTTCTCCATTTGTGGATTTTGTTTGTTAGACCTCAACCGGTTTGGAAATGGAACATTTTGAAAATTGGTTGAGTCTAATGCTGGAGGAGGAGATTGTGGAGTTGGAACGGATCCCAGAATAGGTGTTTTCGTGGAGTGAGAAGTGGGTCCGTTCAGAGCAGAAGAAGAGGAATGAGAGCCTTGTAAAGAACGGAGAATAGGCTCAGAAGACGAAGAAGAAGAAGAAGAAGGAGAGGAAGAAGCAGCGGCCGGGGTGTCATCGTTGATTCGTTTGCCAATGTTGTTTTGCAGCATCCTTCCCGATCTCAGTGTGGTCACGGCACTCACATTTTGGTTTTGTTGTTCAAGAGCAACATGTGCATTATGTGGGTGACCGGGATTTGGAAGTGGCTGGGACGGGAGCTTCCCCTTTTCTCGCTCGCTTAAGGCCGCGTTCAGCTGTGCAATCTGGGCCTCGATGGTCTTGATGCTTTGCCCGTGTGCGGCAGTGTGTTGCACTAAGGATTGAATGGAAGACTGGATGTTGGCGGTGTTAGTTATATGTATGCCTTAGAGGCCATTACTGTACATTGGATGTATATTGTAGTGGATGCTGGGACATATATAGGGAGGACTTTCTTGCTCGACATGATAGTATGCTATCTGGTTGCTCTTTACCTTAACGTGTACATTGATTGTCTCTCTGTTACATGTTGGTAAAGCCCTTAGGATGTGTACTTGACTACCTGGACTATGATGCGGATCATACTAGTGGGGACATGGTAGTCCATAAGTACATCCTTCAAAGTCCCTAGTCGTGGGTGTATCGAGACGGGGCATCGATATACCAGTGTAGACTAGCGTGTACCTTCTCGACCCATACAGATGGGCGATGGATGATCTCATATCCATCGGTGTTTGACATCAGAGATGATATACGGGTGCTCAGTAGAGACTGGGTACACTGGACGGACTCGCCGAGAACTCCCAGATGGTATTATACCTTACGTCAAATGGCAGTTCTCTGGTGACACTGGTACAGAGTAGTCTGTTGACCCGAGATCGTCATAGAGTCCTGTGTGGTTCCCACTGTGCTTTGATTTCCATCTTACCACGTCCAAGAGGGCGTGCAAAACGGTGGTTTTTGGGTACAATCCCGAGTCACATGGAGGCAATGAGCGATAGGAGGGGATTCGTCTCTCCCGGTATAGGGAGTTGATGTTGCGCTGTGTTCGATTGGCTATAACCGGAAATCCCTGGCCAGGGTTGCTGAGATTTGCTGGTAAGTGTTACCAGTAGTTTCTCGAATTGTTATAGACCTCATATCGACACGACTTATCGAGCTATTGGGGTCTGATGTTTACCACCCCTAGGCGAGATATGCGACATATCAGACGATCAGACCGGACTGTACGGTAGTGTTACTGGTTGGATTCACTGGAGTGTGAGCGGGCTTGCTCGTCGATCTTCTGATCGCTCAATACCCGGGTGGCCGTTACGTTTAGCAGACCGCTTGCGGCTTGTGGGTGCTTGATATGATCATCACCTGCTGCCGGCGTATTGACGAGTCTTTAGAGTCCTATACAGAGGTTTCCTGGCTCAAGCGAAACGAAATAGGAGCGCATATGAGATATGTACGGGACCGAGAATAATGCGTGTATGTGATACCGTATTCTATTCTCGTGATGATTGTATCGAATGGTTGTATGCGATATAACCTAGTTATCGAATCAAGGATTGATTCGATAAGCCGATACATAGGATACTAGTCGGTTATATGCGATATGACCGGATCGTTAAATCAAGTGTTGATTTAATGATTTAATGTATAATTATATATTTGATATATTACTTTGCATTAACTAGTATTGGTTCACTTTAAATGGATTTTCTAACTTGAAGTTCACAAGTTGTATATGTGATATACTTTTGTGCACTTGATTGTATCATGTTTGATGATACATGATTACTTGAGTTTGTGTAAAGATTAAACCATGGTTATTTAAATGGTTAGGGTTTTGTTTTTCATTTTCTTATTCATTTATTTATTTATTTCATTTATTTTATTTTGGAAAAGAAAATGGGAAAGATGGTGGCTTTCTTTGTTTGTATTTGAAGCTTCATGAAGCTTTGACTAAGTCACCATTTTGTCTCATGCTTAACCTTAACCATTCCACTTAACCCTAGTTTATTCTCTACACATTACCATGGTTACATTATGATAAGTATTCATTTTATTTCCTTTTTGAAAAATACTCATCATAATATTCATCTTCTTCTTCTTCTTCACTTGAAGAAACCTTGACTTCATCAATGGTGATTGATGAAAAAGAGTGAGAAATCCAATTCTAAAGTGAACCCACTTCCTATTTCTTCATCCTCTACCTCTTGCCAAGTAGTAGAGTGTGTTTTCTTCACAAGTTTCATGACTTGGTGAAGTAGGAGCTTGATCTAGTGATGCCTCGACGTAGATCATCTTCGGCGCGAAGCCGACGACCTTGCCCGCCCATTTTTCCGATGAAGCCGACGCTAGAGCCCGGGATTTGTTTTGGACAGCAAAGGGACTTCATCGCGGAGCTATGGAGGTGGAGCACCGGATCTACAAAGGTTGTATTTCCGCTTCACTTAGTTAAAGTAGTTAACTAGTTTCATTTTCGCCTAAACTTCTAGCCAACGATCCGTATTAGGGTTTCTCGGCACCGTAATTTTTGAAAATGGCATGGTTGATACCTTTTGAGACCTCATTAGGGTGCCTAGGAACCCTACAATGGTATCAGAGCCTAGCTAGAGCCTTAGGCGAAGTCTAGACGGAGTTTGAAGTCCGATCGAACCCGAAACCCCACTTTTCCACGCTCTCTGGACTTTTTCTGAAAACGTGGATTTTTCCAAATTAAAAATTGCTAAAAAATTCAGCAGGGAAATCTAAGAATTACGGCGCAAAAAGTTTCTCATGAACAGTACAACATGCGGCGGAACCGCGGCAGAAGCTTGGCTTCTGCGGCGGTTCCGCGGCCATATGGTGACATCATCATTCCATGTTTGCACAGTAACTCTTATTTTATTATGCTAGATTTTCTGGGAATTTTTAATATTTATTCAAGAGTTGAATTTTTCTGGGTCGTTTTGGGGATTCGAATGTTCGATCGGATTATCAAATTTTGTCTGTGTGGCTTTCCGGATAATTTTTGAATATGTTAAAAGGTTCGACCGGATATAAATACCCAATTTTTCCCCTGTCGGGAAATTTCCAAGTGTTGGATTTTTCCGTAGTTTAACGACGTTCTAAGTAGTGCAAGTAACGCGATGGACCCTCTAGAAGACAACAAACCTTAACTCGATTATGTGACCGTCTTGAACTGCCCTTTGAACCTTCGGGTTTGGGGCAGTACGGCGTGCCACATGTGAGGCGTTGGCTTGACCCTTCTACGGCTGGACCGTTGGTACTGAGGCACGAACTGAATGTTGTTAGACTTATTTCATGTGTTGATCTGTATCAGGAAAACTTGGGTGTTCGATTGTTCGATCGAAAAGTTTGACATTTTCTATTTATCCGGAATGGGATACAATGCTTGGAATTTGCAAATTGTTATGAGATAACTGAATGAATGTTATAAATATAGCACTTTAGTCTCGCTTGATCGGTTGCCACGGAATCTTGATATGATCAAAAGTCCGTCGCAATCACGTAGCGTACGCGGATACTCGCCGGGTAAACTTAATAGACAGCCTCACTCTATAGCCCCGACCAAGTGACTGTAGGAGAACCCCGTCGCCGAAAGCATCCATTTGGGTGCTCCCGGTAGCGGTGTTCCGCCTTGGTGCACTTCGTCGACGGTATCGGGGGTGCTGCCGTCTACTGAAGTTTGCGACGAGCATTCGATCAGGATGTCGGGAATCCTGTTGAATTGCCCGACTTGATATTGAAAAGAGTTTTCGATAATGGGACTAAAATGCGGGGTTTATAATTGTTAGGCATGCGATGTCTAAGAAATTCATTTGGTCAGGCATGTGATGTCTGAGGTGGTTGCGGATTCCAACTGTTGTGGTTTTACACTTTCTTTTCTGTGACCGTAAGTGTAATATGTGATATCGCCGGTTTCGTTGCTATATGTCAACGACAATTGGGATGCGCATGTTTACTTACGTTGATGACATGTGATGTTATGTGTTGCTGGATATGTTATATTGGATCGTCGTGTTTGAATAGCCGGGGGGTTATTATGTGAGATGAGTGTTTTTCATTTTCATTCATGTAAAAACTTGTATGTAATATTCTTTTATTGGGGCACTTCCAGGTTGCGGAAGATGTCACCCTTTATATATTATTTACTTTTCCGCACTAGGATAGACCCAAGGAGGGGAGCACAAGTAACCGGGTTCTGGAGTCCAGAGGGAGACCAACTCGAGGAGTCGAGTCGGGGTCTCCTAACTCCAGAATTGGTAGGGTTGCTTGCCGCTCTCGTAGGGGTCTAGGGGTGTGGGTTTGGCTATTCATCGCGACCGTGGAATCCGTGTTTTATACTGTCTCGTATTGAAAACACGGACGTCCTAGTATATCCAATATTTCATATGTTTCTTCTGCTGCGATATCTGTGATGTGATCATGTGATGTTCTGTGATAGATACTGTATATAGTATATATGATATATTATATAGATGTTACTTATGTTTTACACCCGTGCTAGCCCTGCCCTGCTCTGCCGTTAGTTACCTAACCTAACGGTGCACGAGGGGACATCGAGGCGAATGCGGATGGCATAAGTGTACGTCGTATTTATCTGTGATGTTTAGGTACTTAAATGATGGGACTTCATTAATGTGATTAATGAAATAAAAGAAACCTAAGATGTTGTAGAATCAAATTTCAAAATAAAACAGGTAGCTACAGTTCTTGCTTTGCACAGCGGTATATATGATATATCCTGCACCTTATTCGATAAGGAAAGGACCGAGATCCCTTCACCGGGAGTGACTCCTTTAGCAAAAACTGGCAGATGCTACACACTCGGTCTGTCTTTTGATTGCTTTTAAGTGTTTTTGCTTTGCACAGTGATATATATGATATATCCCGCACCTCATTCGACGAGGAAAGGACCGACGATCCCTTCACCGGGAGTGACTCCTTTAGCAAAACTAGAAAAGCCTCAAAAGCACTCCATTTTAAAATCATTTGATTCTACAACGATATCAAGTTCATTACGCAATAGGTTTTCAGAAAAACCTGTCGTAGCCCTCCGTCATTTCAGATAAATCCTATTTAGTATTCGTGCTGCGTTTGTTGACCTTGTCAAGGCGCAGTGTGCGGTAGCTAACCAGTATTTATCTGCTTATGCATATGATGCAGATTGGGTTAGGGTAGTTGTGCGGCCTTGTTGACCTTGTCAAGGGTCGTGCGGGTGGGTTTGATTCAATCAAGAAATGACGGGTTGAACTTGACTTGCGGTCTATGGTTTGTTGACCTTGTCAAGGTCATAGATCGTTCGGGGCAAAATATTATCGGGAATTTCAAGTGTTGAAATTTGCAATGAGATTGCATACCTTCTATGAGATAGTTGGATCCCGATACCCGCTGCGAGTAATTGTTACTCCTGGGAGAGTTTTACACATTACAATTAGCCGATCAAGTAGGTGTCTAGAAAGGTGTTAACGAGGTTACGCCTCTGGGAAAACGAGGTTTACATTAATTAGGTTCGTGCGAAAGCACGGGGGACCTCCCTCAAAGTACCGACACTGGCCTGGCTGAATGATTGGCGAACTTGTAGTATGTAATTAATCCCGGCTAGTCTTTCCTTTTAGGGTTTGAAGGAAGATTTGATAAAAAGCAGTGGGAGTCATCCTGATTAGATAAAATAATAACCAATCTATTCTTGCAAAGAGCGCACGCTGAGTGTTTTCTTCTCTCTCTCTTCAGGTAGCGACCATATCATGCCTTAATCAAGATAATAATACGGAATATTGACCGAACCCACTTGTTATACTGAGCTGGGGAACGTTAGTCCCGATCCAACTTATAATTGTTATAAGACAGAGCAGGAATTTGGGGAATACCAGAATTCCCGTGCCGCCCAAACGAAAAAAGTGCATGCTGATGCATCATCTTCGGGTGTGTTCATTACAAAGAACTGTTTCTCAGTATCCTCTACGTTCTGGGTATTAGATACCGGATCAGGATCCCGCAAATGTAATCCGTTACATGGGCTACAGAAAGGTAGAGAACTGAGAATGGGTGATAAGTTTCATGAGGCAGAAAACGGGGCAAGTGTTGCAGCCAAGTCTGTTGGTCACTGTCACCCTGTATTACAAATACATTGATTCTGAACGAATGTTATTAGATACCGAACCTGATATACAAAATCATATCAGTCTCTTTATAAGTAAAGAAATGATAAAATTTTGTATTGATGGATTATGTTTTGAACATTTCCTATATCAAAAGTTGATCGGTTCAGGCACGTTATCTAAAAGCGTTGATGTTCTAAATCAAACTACAGTTCTTAGTATATGGAACACACACAAGATGAAGAGTTCAGAAATGAACGAATCCTTCTTGAGTTATTATAGACTAGGTCATATCAATGCGACCCGACTAGCTAAGTTGCACATAGATGCATATTTAAATCAGTTTGAATTTACATCTTGTGAAACTCGCCAGTCATGTCACAAAGATAAAATGACCATAGCTCCGTTTATTGGAAACAGAGAAAGAGTTGGTAAACTCTTGGGACGATACATGTTGATGTATGTAGGTCCCCTGTCTACACATGCCAAGACTGGTCCTTAGTACTTCATTACGTTCTCTGATAATCTCTCAAGTTTCAGACCTATGTTCCTGTTGAAACACAAGTCCGAACCTTTTGAGATATTCACAGAATATAAGTTAGAAGTAGAGAACCAATACGGGTATAAGTATTATGTCCTTTGATGAGATCAAGGAGGAGAATACTTGAACACGGAAATCCTGGACTATTCTAAAAGGAGAATAAGATTCTCTCTCAGCATTACTCCTCCGTATACACCATAGCACGATGGTATATCGGGGCGGAGCAATAACACCCTATGTGATAAGGTGTGCTCTATGATGAGTAATACTGAACTACCTGTTTCCTTTTGGGGAGTTATGCGCTTGAGAAGCTGCATACCTATTAAATAGGGTTCGAATCAAATCAGTTGCCTACCATTTCATATGTGATATGATAAGGGAAGAGCCCATCTCTTAAGTCAGTTAAGAATTGGGGTTGTCCGGCCTATGTCTAAAAGCAAAATCCGGACAAGCTCGAAGCAAGGTCTGTAATGTAGAAATAGAAAGGTTCCAGCTATACAAACTGCAGCTGATGATTTGAAAGAACCAAAGGATTCAGTAGATTCCAACGAACCTCAGCCTCTCCACCGATCTAGTAGGTTCCTCACCCACCTGAGAGATACTTCGGTTTCTCTATGACAGTGGGAGCGAGGATTGCATCATGAGATGATGACCCAACTAGTTTCGAGCTGGCCATCAGGAGTAAGACTCTGTAAGAATGACTGGATGCTTAGTGATCTGAGATGGAATCCATGTACACCAACAAAGTATGGACTTTGGTTGCTATATCTGAAGGGTTAAATCCCCATCAGGAGCAAGTATATCTTGAGAAGATTACTTGGTGTAGATGGAAAAGTTGAGACTTTCAAAGATAGACTTGTTAAAGTTTTTCGTCATAGACCAGGCATGGATTATGATGAAACCTTTTCAAGTGGCTATGCTTAAGTCCATCCAGATCCTACTTGCCACGGCTGCATACCATGACTACGATATCTGGCGGTTGGGTGCCATGACTGCTTTTCTAAATGATGTTTTAGAAGAGTGCGTCTATAAGTACACAGCCCGAGGGCTTCGTAGACAGTGGGAGCAGCGGAAACATGTGCAAGATGTTTTATAGGATAAAGCAGGCATCGTGGAGTTGGAACATCTGTTTTGATGAAATTGTCAAAGAGTACGACATCATCAAAATGGTAGATGAACCTTGTATAAACAAAAAGGTAGTAGGGAGTATGGTAGTGATCCTCGTAGAGTACCTGGATGACATACTCTTGATAGGGAAGGAGTTTCTTATGCTACGCTCGATCAATCTCCGTTTATCACAAAGATTCTCCGTGTAGGATCAAAATGATACCTCCTAAATCCTGAGTTTTGGATCTATGAGATAGATTTAATTGGATGTTAGGATTCTCACTAGTTGTAGTGAGATTATATCAAACGATTCTCAGGAAAATCACTGGAAAGGTTCCAGGGTGATAAAGACGACTGAATGTCAGTCGCAGGCATTGTCTTTACCCTCAGTAAAGGGACGGTATGTTGGAAGAGTTCCAAGCTAGATACCGTGACATACTAGACGATAAAGGCAGGATACATCGCTACTTAAGATGCTACCAAAGAGGCTGTTTGGGTGTATATTGGTTCATGAGATGAACTATGTTCCTCCCATTGTGTGACAATGGAGTTGTGGCTTATGCCAAGGAACGCAGGTCCCATCAGTGATCCAGACATATTCTAAGGCAGTATCACCTGATCATGGAGATGGTTGATCTCCAGGGGATCGAGGTTAGGAGAGTAGACTCAGAGGACAACACGGCGGATCCACTCACGAAGGCCTATTCCCAGAGAGAGACTTTTATGGGATGGTTGAGTATGAGATACTACAACCACTGCTACAGATGGCCCTAGTGCAAGTGGGAGATTGTTAGTTATATGTATGCCCTAGAGGCCATTACTGTACATTGGATGTATATTGTAGTGGATGCTGGGATATATATAGGGAGGACTTTCTTGCTCGACATGATAGTATGCTATCGGGTTGCTCTTTACCTTAACGTGTACATTGATTGTCTCTCTGTTACATGTTGGTAAAGCCCTTAGGATGTGTACTTGACTACCTGGACTATGATGCGGATCATACTAGTGGGGACATGGTAGTCCATAAGTACATCCTTCAAAGTCCCTAGTCGTGGGTGTATCGAGACGGGGCATCGATATACCAGTGTAGACTAGCGTGTACCTTCTCGACCCATACAGATGGGCGATGGATGATCTCATATCCATCGGTGTTTGACATCAGAGATGATATACGGGTGCTCAGTAGAGACTGGGTACACTGGACGGACTCGCCGAGAACTCCCAGATTGTATTATACCTTACGTCAGATGGCAGTTCTCTGGTGACACTGGTACAGAGTAGTCTGTTGACCCGAGATCGTCATAGAGTCTTGTGTGGTTCCCACTGTGCTTTGATTTCCATCTTACCACGTCCAAGAGGGCGTGCAAAACGGTGGTTTTTGGGTACAATCCCGAGTCACATGGAGGCAATGAGCGATAGGAGGGGATTCGTCTCTCCCGGTATAGGGAGTTGATGTTGCGCTGTGTTCGATTGGCTATAACCGGAAATCCCTGGCCAGGGTTGCTGAGATTTGCTGGTAAGTGTTACCAATAGTTTCTCAAATTGTTATAGACCTCATATCGACACGACTTATCGAGTTATTGGGGTCTGACGTTTACCACCCCTAGGCGAGATATGCGACATATCAGACGATCAGACCGGATTGTACGATAGTGTTACTGGTTGGATTCACTGGAGTGTGAGCGGGCTTGCTCGTCGATCTTCTGATCGCTCAATACCCGGGTGGCCGTTACGTTTAGCAGACCGCTTGCGGCTTGTGGGTGCTTGATATGATCATCACCTGCTGCCGGCGTATTGACGAGTCTTTAGAGTCCTACACAGAGGTTTCCTGGCTCAAGCGAAACGAAATAGGAGCGCATATGAGATATGTGCGGGACCGAGAATAATGCGTGTATGTGATACCGTATTCTATTCTCGCGATGATTGTATCGAATGGTTGTATGCGATATAACCTAGTTATCGAATCAAGGATTGATTCGATAAGCCGATACATAGGATACTAGTCGGTTATATGCGATATGACCGGATCGTTAAATCAAGTGTTGATTTAATGATTTAATGTATAATTATATATTTGATATATTACTTTGCATTAACTAGTATTGGTTCACTTTAAATGGATTTTCTAACTTGAAGTTCACAAGTTGTATATGTGATATACTTTTGTGCACTTGATTGTATCATGTTTGATGATACATGATTACTTGAGTTTGTGTAAAGATTAAACCATGGTTATTTAAATGGTTAGGGTTTTGTTTTTCATTTTCTTATTCATTTATTTATTTATTTCATTTATTTTATTTTGGAAAAGAAAATGGGAAAGATGGTGGCTTTCTTTGTTTGTATTTGAAGCTTCATGAAGCTTTGACTAAGTCACCATTTTGTCTCATGCTTAACCTTAACCATTCCACTTAACCCTAGTTTATTCTCTACACATTACCATGGTTACATTATGATAAGTATTCATTTTATTTCCTTTTTGAAAAATACTCATCATAATATTCATCTTCTTCTTCTTCTTCTTCACTTGAAGAAACCTTGACTTCATCAATGGTGATTGATGAAAAAGAGTGAGAAATCCAATTCTAAAGTGAACCCACTTCCTATTTCTTCATCCTCTACCTCTTGGCAAGTAGTAGAGTGTGTTTTCTTTACAAGTTTCATGACTTGGTGAAGTAGGAGCTTGATCTAGTGATGCCTCGACGTAGATCATCTTCGGCGCGAAGCCGACGACCTTGCCCGCCCATTTTTCCGATGAAGCCGACGCTAGAGCCCGAGATTTGTTTTGGACAGCAAGGGGACTTCATCGCGGAGCTATGGAGGTGGAGCACCGGATCTACAAAGGTTGTATTTCCGCTTCACTTAGTTAAAGTAGTTAACTAGTTTCATTTTCGCCTAAACTTCTAGCCAACGATCCGTATTAGGGTTTCTCGGCACCGTAATTTTTGAAAATGGCAAGGTTGATGCCTTATGAGACCTCATTAGGGTGCCTAGGAACCCTACAGGCGGTGGATTGAGTCGATTGTTTAACGAACGCCTCCAGACTTCGCTCGAGCGAGGAAACCTTATCGTTGTTTGACGGAACAAAGTTGTTTGGTGGAAAAGAATTGTTGGGTGCAAAGTTGTTCGTCTGATTTTGGAAAGGTTGGGGTTGGAAGGGCTACTGATACTGAGTTTGCTGTTGCGCTTGTTGTTGCTGTGGAGGGGCCCTTTGGAAATTGTTGCCTTGGAATTGATTCTGATTCTGATTCCAGGCGAAATTGGGGTGGTTCCTCCAACCGAGATTGTAGGTGGAAGAGTATGGATCATTCCTCGGTCTTTGCTGGAAGGCAGCATTGACCTGATCCTGTCCTTGCGAGGGTGGATTGTAAGGACACTCTTCGGTCAAGTGGGAAGGATCGGAACAACAAGCGCAAATGGTTCGGAGGGGGAGAACAGGGGCAGGAGCAGGAGCAGAAAATTTGTTTTCTATTGCTTCAAGCTTTCTTGTTATTGCAGCCATTTCATCTTTCATCGCAATAGAGACATCAAGTTGGTGGATTCCTACCCTAGACTGACCGGTAGAAGTGGAGGTAGAAGAAGAAGACGTCGGTCTGGTGCTCTCCCATTGTAGCGTTTGCTCCGCAAGGTCGTCAAAGAACTGCCACGCTTCCTCGTCAGATTTGGATAGGAAGTCGCCCTGACAGATGGTTTCCACAACTGCTTCGTTGCTGGGTTCAGTCCCTCGTATAAGGTTTGGCAGAGTTGCCATTTCTCTATACCGTGGTGAGGACACTGAACAAGAAGGTCTTTGTATCGGTCAAAGCACTTCCAGAAGGGTTCAGAAGGAAGCTGGGAGAATTGGTTGATTTCATTTCGAATCCCTGCGGTCTTATGATTCGGATAGAATTTTTTTAGAAACGCTTTAACAAACTCGTCCCAGCTGGTGATTGAGTGGGAAGCGGTGCTATACAGCCATTTTTCAGCGAGATCGCATAAAGTGAACGGAATGACCCGTAGACGTATAGCATCGTCCGACAGCTGGGTGGTTTTCATCATGGCACAGACGTTTTGAAATTTATTGATGAAGATATAGGCATCTTCAGATTCAAGCCCATGAAAACGTGGAAGAATGTTGATGAAATGGGGCTTAATTTCAAAGTTGTCCCCATTGGCCGGAGGAAGAGAAAGGCAGGTGGGAAGTGCAGAACGGGTGGGATAGAAACGATCCTGGAGCGCGATTCGCTGCGGCGCTACAACAGGCGGAGGTGGTGGGAGATTGGTCTCCGTAGGAGGTGGAGCCAATCCAGCGGTGGTCAAAGAGATGTTCGGATTAAATCCCGACATCGCGGAAGAGGAGGTTGGTGAAGGTGAAGGTGAAGATGTACGAACAGAATTCCGGTCAACGTCGGAGTCGGCCGGCAAAGGAAGGGGTGAAAGAGGAGTGGACGGAGTATCGACTTCGGAGTCGATCGCGTAGTCGGTAGCGACTAACGTAACGCGGACTAGACGGGCGCTAGTGTCCCGAGTCCAAGCGGACATACACTAAACGAGTTTAGTATAGTCTAAGCGGAGAAGGTGAGGGTAAGAAAACGTCAATTGAGAAAGGCGATGGGTGGTGGGTGAAAAATGGATTTGGCGACAAAGGGCAAGTTTTTATAAAAGTTTTTGATTTTTTTCTTTTTTTTTTTTTAGAAAGATTTTTACAGAAATATGTACGGATATACGGCTTAAGCAATCACAAACAAGATATGCACAATCACACCTAGATCTCGGGTAACCTAGGTCTACTAGACCTGCTCCTGAACTTGATTGTCGAAGTTAAACAGTGCCGAGAAACGGGCTTAAAAATACACTGATCACGAGGCCAGGTAAATGCAGAGATAAAGGGAGGTTGTCCAACGCTTTCGCAAAGTTCCTCAATTAAATAACCCTTTCTCTTTCGGCGGTTGCGCCTTTAACACTTTTCTAGACACCCCGTAAACAATATACCGTTAAGCGAGGTTCTAAACACGGTTTATCTTCTCCTAATGAGCGCGAAGTCCTTAGGGCTGAAGTCTAGTATTTTTTAATTTACAATGGACAATGCATATGTTTTAGTGATTTTTGGGGTCCTGGGAAGGGTGATGAAATCCCCACCCAATCTGGATTGGTTTCAAGCCCCTTAAGTCCGTATTAAAGAATGCAAAGCGGTAACAAATCAACTACAAACAATTTTTATTTTGCGGCGCAAAGAATCCTGCACAAGAACAGTTTATTGGAAGGGGGGAGAAGAGTTTGCGCAAAGAAAGCTGCAGAAAACACAATTTATTGGAGTTCGGAGGAGTGGGGAAGGAGAAAGGAGGACTTACAGAAAATTGGAGACCCTGACTGCACTGAATGGCCGCGGTTCCGCGGCCAAACACCTGATTAGGCCGCGGTTCCGCGGCTAGGTAGATGAATTGGGGCTCTGAAAAAATTTGGGTGTCCTCTGTTGGGTGTCCTCTGCTTGTCTGGATGTCCTGAATTTGAACTTACTCACTGTATCTACTCCAGATTTTTACAATAGACCGTTTGCTTGGTTTTGATCCGTCGCGGTGTAGCCGCGAAATGTGGGTCTATCTTCCCACGTCTTTGGCACTGTACTTGAACTCCGTATTATCCGACGTCTTTGGCGTCGATCTTGAACTTCGTATTTTCCTGCACACTTGCACAAAAGCTAATCAAAAACAACAAGATGGCTTCTTTTACAAAGTATATTTTTTTTGTTTTGTTTTTCGGTTAAATTTACAAGTTAACCCGAAATTACACAAGGAAATAAACTACCGTCTCCCCGGCAACGGCGCCATTTGATTGTTAACGGTTCTGCGTGTTCAAGTTTTAGTTAAAATACCGCAATCAAGACGGTTTCGCTTGTAGCTAGCCGGTTGAGTACGGGTCGTCCGCAGGGAGATGGGAGTCTTTTTCTATGTGCTTTAACGAGTTAAGTCCGGTTTTTCAGATTTTGTTGTGGTTATCTAAGTGTTAAGTTGATGTTTTAAAGAGAGCTTGTTCGGGTTAGGATTAGGTTAGTTTGAGTTAGGAGTCTCCACATCTTTCGTTGCCCCTCTTAATATCGGTGTTACGGTAATCGGCAACAACGGGGATTAGCACGACTAGGAAGGAACTTGCGAGTATAAGCTAGGCTTTCCAACGCATAAGTCCTTCCTTTTGGTGCTTGTCCGTCCGTTCTTGGCTCTTAGCCATAACCTCCGGTTAATTCAACCACAACCGGTCTCACTACGGGATCACCGCTATCATGTAAGATAGGGTGCCGTAAGGAGCGGATTGTGGTTCAATTAACGGGAGTCGATTTAAGCTGTTGGACAAGGAAAGAGTGAGAGAGATTTCCTTCTCTCAAACTTCCCTTATCCTACCCTAACAAGTATGAACTACTCACACATCATGATACGGAATAATAAAACAAAACAAAAGAGGAAGATAGAAAGAAAGAGATTAGAAGAATACGACTAGCTATTTGCGACCTCACCTTGGCGAGGATCGAGCGTAAGCATCATTGTCGTATTAAGGATAAAGAAAAAGAGAAGAAAGAAACAACAAGAAAATAACAACAACTACTTAACGAATAAAAATTACAACAATTAACAAGATAAATAGACAAGCATGATAATAAATGGTTCTTCTTTATTCATCACTCTTCACTCACAAGCTCACTACAAGTTTCAATGGAGAAGAGGTGAGAAGAGGAAGAAGAAACACAACTAATCCTAGCAAAATGAAAATACAAGAATGGACCCTTTCCTTCACAAAGTTCTGGGCTATTTATAGGCCAAGAAATGAAAACCTAGGGCAACCACCAGAACACACATGAAAAGACAATTCTACCCCTGAAGTTTGACTTCCAACGGCGCCAGTACGGCCGCGGATCCGCGGCCTATACCCCCCTTTGGCCGCGGATCCGCGGCCTTCTGGTTGAGTTGGGCCCACCAATTTTCTGTGGTTCCCTGGTTCTCTGTGCCCTTTATTCTGGTATCTGTATTTTCTCATAATTTCTTCACGAATTTTCCAGAATTTCTGTTGAGGGAAAGGTGGACTTTTTGTCAAGATTTGGCATGATTGCCTCGAGCTCCGCGTAGATTTCTTGGAACTTGTTGTTGCCATTGAGCCTTGTGCATGAAGGTGACATTGATTTGACATTTTGTCTTCCTAAACTGGT
This sequence comes from Agapanthus africanus, assembly GCA_030015575.1. Lineage (NCBI taxonomy): Eukaryota > Viridiplantae > Streptophyta > Magnoliopsida > Asparagales > Amaryllidaceae > Agapanthus > Agapanthus africanus. The sequence continues at coordinate 838,417,757 of JASDDO010000024.1, read as the reverse complement.
ATCTGGCAACATAAGGATGAAGAGCGGAGACCGTGTTTTATCTGTGGTTGGCAGGAACCCGGATTTTGTCGTGTTTTTCATGAATTTCACCGTTTTAGAACCGAGAACCTGTATCCTGCAATTGACTAGCAAACACGGCTCAAGAGTATCTACCGATATGCAATGTGATAAAAATTGGACGGTATGAAAATGCAAAAATCTGATATGAACACCCAGCGCTCGAGCACAAGTCGCCCCGTGCCGACACGTGGCGCGCTTGCGCCTGAGCGCACAGCACCTAGGCGCACAGCGCCCAAGGTGCTGTCCCCACGCATCCTTTGGATGTCTTATCCCCTTTTTATATATATACATGTATATCTGTACATATGTATACATATTTATATACACACATACTCCACGACACTGTCCCTATTAGAAAAAAATTTCTAACGGGGCGCTGCCCCGCATCCCGCAAGGGAGCTGCTAGCCCCCTTGACCCCCAGCCCGCTATCCGGGTAGCGGGACCCCCGTAAAAACTCTGCGTGGCTCCCGATATATTTAAACCCCCCTCCAAAACAAAACACACGTACACTGCACATCGAGTTCGCATGACCAGTTTAACCCGTCAATCGGAGGTTCCCTCGCCCCAAAGGTGGGGGGTAATTAACGACAGCTTAGTCCGCGGCTGCCGGAGATTCGGATCCCCATAATCAATAAACCCCGGCCTACCCTAGGCAGGGGGAATCTGTAGTACGCCTGACAAGCGCGCGCGTATTCCCATCTCAATGGGGTGACGAAAAACACCCTACAGTCCGTGTTTTTAATCGAGCCAGTATAAAACACGGAATCCACGGTCGTGATGAATAGCCAATCCCACACCCCTAGACCCCTACGAGAGCGGCAAGCAACCCTACCAATTCTAGGGTTAGGAGACCCGAACTCGACTCCTCGAGATGGCCTCCCACTGGACCCTAGAACCCGGTTACTTGTGCTCCCCTCCTTGGGTCTATCCTAATGCGGAAAAGTAAATAATATACAATGGTGACATCTTCCGCAACCTGGAAGTGCCCCAATAAAAGAATATTACATACAATTTTTTACATGAATGAAAATGAAAAACACTCATCTCACATAAAACCCCCCGGCTATTCAAACACGACGATCCAATATAACATATCCAGCAACACATAACATCACATGTCATCAACGTAAGTAAACATGCATATCCCAATTGTCGTTGACATATAGCAACGAAACCGGTGATATCACATATTACACTTACGGTCACAGAAAAGAAAGTGTAAAACTACAACAGTTGGAATCCGCAACCTCTTTAGACATCGCATGCCTAATCAAATGAATTCCTTAGACATCGCATGCCTAACAATTATAAACCCCGCATTTTAGTCTCATTATCGAAAACTCTTTTCAATATCAAGTCGGGCAATTCAACAAGATTCCCGATATTTTGATCGAATGCTCGTCGCAAACTTTATTAGGCGGCCGCACCCCCGATACCGTCGACGAAGTACACCGAGGCGGAACACCGCTGCCACGAGCACCCGAATGGATGCTTTCGGCGACGGGGTTCTCCTTCAGTCACTTGGTCGAGGCTATGGGGCGTGGCTGTCTATTAAGTTTATCAGGCGAGTATCCACGTACGCTACGTGATTGCGACGGACTTTTGATCACATCAAAATTTCGTGGCAACCGATCAAGTGAGACTAAAGTGCTATGTTTATAACATCCAAATCAGTTATCTCATAACTACTTGTGGATTCCAAATATTGTATCACATTCCAGATAAATAGAAAATGTCAAACTTTCCGATCGAACAATCAAACACCCAAGTTTTCCCGAAACAGCTCAACACATGAAATAAGTTTAAAAACATTCACTTCATGCCACAGTACCAACGTTCCAGCCGTAGAAGGGTCAAGCCAACGCCTCACATGTGGCACGCCGTACTGCCCCAAACCCTAAGGTTCAAAGGGCAGTTCAAGACGGTCACATAATCGAGTTAAGATTTGTTGTCTTCTAGAGGGTCCATCGCGTTACTTGCACTACTTAGAATGTTCTTAAACCACGGAAAAATCCAACAGTTGGAAATTTCCCGACAGGGGATAAATTGGGTATTTATATCCGGTCGAACTATTCAACATGTTCTAAAATTACCCGGAAGAACACATAGACAAAATTAGACAATCCGATCGAATCTACGAACTCCCAATACAACCCAAAAAACTCAACTCTTGAGTAGAATTTAAAAATTCCCAGAAAATACAGCACTAACAGATAGGAATTACTGTGCAAAGAAAATGACAAGATGCTCCTATATGGCCGCGGAACCGCCGCACGTGCCATGCTCGTGCCGCGGTTCCGCGGCCACCTGGTCGAGTTATGCGCACGTGATTCACAGTAATTCTTAAAAAAGTCTGCTGATTTTTCTGCATATTTTTAATTCACAAAAATCCATGATTTCAAAAAATGTACAGAGAATGGTTTTGGATTAGGGTTTCGGGTTCGATCGGACTTCTAACATTGTCTACTCTTTGCCTAAAGCTCAAGCTAGGCTCTGATACCACTGTAGGGTCCCTAGGCACACTCAAGTGGTTCCATAAGGCATCAACCATGCCAAATTCAAAAATTTAGGTGCCTAGCAACCCGTAGCAAGATCGATTACTAGAGGATAGGCGAAACAAGATGCAACTAAACAACTTTATTGCTAAGTGAATGGAAATACAACCTTTGTAGATCCAGTGCTCCACTTCTTTAGCTCCATGATGACGTCCCTCCGCTGCGATCATCGGGATCCCGGACTCTAGCGATGGTTTCGTCGGAGAAATGATCGGGCTAGGTCGTTGACTTCGGTGCCGAAGATGATCTACGTCGAGGCGACTCAAACTCAAGCTCCACCTTCACTAGGTCATGAAACTTGTGAAGATAACACACTCTACTACATGGCAAGTGGTAGAGGATGAAGAAATAGGAAGTGGGTTCACTTTGGATTTGGATTTCTCACTTGGAATCATCACATGGAAATTTTCAAGTAAGCTTTCTTCAACTCATGAAGAAGATGAAGAAGAAAAGAAAAAGAATAATCTTAAAAAGAAAATCCAAGTGATTCTTATCATAATGCAACCATGGGTGAGCCTAACAAGTGTAGAGACTAAACTAGGGTTAGGTATAATGGTTAGGTAAAGGAAAGAAACAAAATGGTCATAACTTTTCAAAACATCATGAAGCTTCAAGAAAAAAACAAAAGAAGCCACCATTTTCTTTCTTGCCCAAAAATAAATGCATAAAGAAAATAAATAAAACATTTAAAACCCTAACCATTAACCTAAACATGGTTTAAAGTAAACACACACCCAAGTTTGCATGTATCATCAAACATGATACAAACTAGTGCACAAACATATATCATATATACAATGTGCACAAACAAGTGAGAAAAATAATCTTAAGTGAACCAATACTAGTTAATGTAAAGTAATATATCAAATATACAATTATACATTAAATCATTAAATCAACACTTGATTTAATGATCCGGTCATACTACATATAACCGACTAATATCAAATGTATCGACTTATCGAATCAATCCTCGATTCGATAACTAGGTTATATCGCATACAACCAACCGATACATTCATCGCGAGAATAGAATACGGTATCACATACACGCATTATTCTCGGTCCCGCACATATCTCATATGCGCTCCTATTTCGTTTCGCTTGAGCCAGGAAACCTCTGTGTAGGACTCTAAAGACTCGTCAATACGCCGGCAGCAGGTGATGATCATATTAAACACCCACAAGCCGCAAGCGGTCTGCTAAACGTAACGGCCATCCGGGTATTGAGCGATCAGACGAGCAAGCCCGCTCACACTCCTGTGAATCCAACTAGTAACACTTACCGTACAGTTCGGTCTCGTCGTCTGATATGTCGCATATCTTACCTAGGGGTGGTAAACGTCAGACCCCAATAGCTCGATAAGTCGTGTCGATATAAGGTCTATAACAGTTCGATAAACTACTGATAACACTTACCAGTAAATCTCAGCAACCCTGGCCAGGGATTTCCGGTTATAGCCAATCGAACACAGCGCAACATCAACTCCCTATACCGGGAGAGACGAATCCCCTCCTATCGCTCATTGCCTCCATGTGATTTGGGACTGTACCCAAAAACCACCGTTTTGCACGCCCTCTTGGATGTGGTAAGGTGGAAATCAAAGCACAGTGGGAATCACACAAGTCTCTATGACGATCTCGAGTCAACAGACTGCTCTGTACCAGTGTCACCAGAGAACTGCCATCTGACGTAAGGTATAATACCATCTGGGAGTTCTCGGCGAGTCCGTCCAGTGTACCCAGTCTCCACTGAGCACCCGTATATCATCTCTGATGTCAAACACCAATGGATATGGGATCATCCATCGCCCATCTGTATAAGTCGAGAAGGTATACGCTAGTCTACTTTGGTATATCGATGCCCCGTCTCGATATACCCATGACTAGGGACCTTGAAGGATGTACTTATGGACTACCATGTCCCCACTAGTATGATCTGCATTATAGTCCAGGTAGTCAAGTACACATCCTAAGGACTTTACCAACATATAACAAAAAGACAATCAATGTACACGTTAAGGTAAAGAGCAACCAGATAGCATACTATCATGTCGAGCAAGAAAGTCCTCCCTATATATGTCCAAGCATCCACTACAATATGCATCCTATATATAGTAATGGCCTCTAGGGCATACATATAACTAACAGGCACTAGTTCTACGTAACGGCTACCCAGGTATAGAGCGAAAAGGAGGCCGACAAGCGAACTCATCCTGAAACTCTACTGAGCCTATCTGTGACATTCTCCGTACAGTCCGGTATGTTCGTCTATGAGTATCGCATATTGGGCCTAGGGGGATGGTAAACGTCAGACCCCCAATTGCGGTATAAGTCGTGTCGGAGTGTAGCCCAGAACACCTTGAGAAACTACTGGAATACCTACCAGTAAATCTCACTTGCCTTGGCCAAGGACTTTGTGTAATGGCTCTCCAGACACAGCGCGATATCAACCCCGAATACCAGGAGAGTCGAATCCTATCTAACCGCCACTGCCTCCAAGTGTTTCGGGACTGCACCCAACTACTACCTGTTTGCATGACACATTTGAGCCTTGGTGGGGTAGCAATCAAAGAACAGTGAGAACACACTTGTGGCAAAGTAGCGGTGACAAGTCAACGGACTAAGCTGTACTCATGTCACCTGGGAACTGCTCCTAACGATAGGTATAGTACCAATCAGCAGTGCCCCTGCGAGTCCGTCCGGTGTACTCATAACTCAATGAGCACCTGTATACTATCTTAGGTGAACCAACTGACACCAATGACTTGTGAGACCAGCCACCGCCCCTCGTCGGGGTCTAGATCCGTATACACTAGTCTACTCTCGGAGTATCGATGCCCAGTCTTGAAACTCCCACGACTAGGAACACTTTAAGGATGTGCTTATAGACTACCCAACTCTTACGTATATGATCGCCATCATACTGCTGGTAGTCAAGCAAGAATCCTATGGGCTCTATCAACGTGTAATAGTGATCTGTAATGTCACCTGAAGCAAGCACACGATGATAGAGACAAACCAGATAGCACACTATCATCTCGAGTAAGACTGTTCTACCGGTATAGGTCCTCCCTCAATCATTGCAATCACGTTCTTATGATCCAATAATTGACTTGATGGCACCATAGCAAACAATCTCCCACTTGCACTTAAGTCTAATTATTGCGATGTCGCATACTCACAGCCCGTATGATACCGAACACCCAACTCCTCTACTAATTAGTTTCACAAAGCTCGTTTGTAAAACTATTGTTTTCTAGAAATAGCCTCAGTAAGTGGATCCGCTCTGATGTTTCTTTCTATGTCTCTCTTTATCTCAAGTTCGCGGAGAAAGCCATCTCCCGAAATGAGCAATACCTGTCTTAGAATATGTCTGGATATCTGATGGGACCTGGTTCATAAATGAACTCCAAATCCAAATTTCTTAGACTGTATCGTCAACTGAAATTAATCAGTATCCTGCGCCACACCTCCCTCAGTATCCGCTTGGACCACCTGTCCAAAATACTGCCCCTCGTCAGAGGGAAAACTATAACTCTGACAGTCACTCTGTCATCCAGGTACCTTGGAAGCCTGGAATGATAACAGTCTCCCGAAAGAGGCCGTCATTATCATATCCCTAGAACATTCACTTATGTTCTAAAACTGCTTCCGAATTTTTCTCCAGGATAGGATTAATATCAAATTATTGCATCTAGTGCAAAAACAACATCTGGTGTGGTACTTGACATCTTATGATTGACTCAATTGCCTAAACAAGTGATTTGCCAATCATGCACATCCCTCTCCCCTTTAGTCTGTAAGACACCTTAAGAGATGGTGACTCCATCACCTGCAGGTACACTACCTTACCAGGAGTCGTCCATTCTAAAATACTTTTAGAATGCTGTCTAAGTACCCAGATTGGGAAACTACCCAAATCTAGATCTAAAACCATAGATCTAGTAACCAGAATGTCTGATATTATATCCAAGTCCTATGTGGGAAAACCATTGTGTGACAACCAAAGTATAACCGATCGAAGTATAGGAATTTCACTTCCTACTCTGTGTATGTCATCCAAATACCAGGACATCACACCCTACTACCTTCTTAACAGATCCATCTTCTATTCTGATGAAGTCAAACCTATGACTGTCACATCAGAAATAGATGATATATCTCCGCTATATCTTCTTTAATCTATAAATAGATATAAGCTACTTGTCCACTATGCTTCCGCTGCTCCCACTGACTACGACGACCCTCTGGCAGAGTCATATACACGTATACTTCTGAAGCCAGTTCAGAACGACGCTATACTCATCCTCCTGCCGGGTCTCATAGCCTGGAACAACAGTAGTGTCAAGTCTGGGTAAACAAGAACCTCCCTGTCACCGTTCTTGAGGCTACCGGAGTACCTCTCGGGTGCGTGAGGTTACCCACCATATCTGCGAAGTGGCCAATGGAATGTCAAACCAGATTGAATATTTAGGTTCTTATCAAATTTTCAGTAATCGTTTGCGGTTCTGGAATCACTTCCAGTTCTACCATACTCCCACTACTGTTTTCTGAAAAAATCCATTTTTATTAAAACTGTGGCGAGTCAAGAACAATATCACTATTGATCTTCCAGATGGTAGAAAGTCAACCCTCGTCATAGCCCGGGTCAACCCACAAACTGCCATTACAGAAACGTGCCTTGAGTTATCCAGAGTCTGGTTTTAAGCATAAGCCGGACAACTCCATATACCTTAACATCGTTAAGATATGATCCATTCTATATACAATATAAAAACAGAGGCGCTAATTTAATTGGAACCAGATTCAAATCATGCAGCTGTATCATGTCAACTAAATAGAGAGAGGCCAATCAGCATTACTCAACTTAGGAGTGCATCCAGATATGAGTAATCTAAAAGAGAAGCAAGTTCTCAAAACCAATACTGTCAACTGAATACCATACACAAGTATCTATATCTTCGATCACCTTGAAGAATCCTGATACTTGCCATACATGGTTCTCTACTTTATTCTTGTACCTATAACTTCTCAAAACTTGGACCTTGTATTTCTACGAAATACATGTCTAAAACTGGAGAAGTCACAAGTAAATAGAATATAATACGAGGTCCAACCCCTCTGTCCTAATGGACACTGGACAACATACAATACTTCTATAAGTCCCCTGAGTTGAATAACCGAAATCCTGTGCGTCGTGAGTTGAAAACTGTACTATGGTTATGAAGAATTACACCGCTGTTGAATGCTCCATATCTAACCATCAACTGATATAGGTAAATATCATGGACATAATTTCAAAAGTTTATATCTCACTTATAAAATAAACGTACAGATATATCAGTTTAAAATTGGTGCATAACAACGGATATTCAAAACCAAATATTTGCCGTCCGGCAAAAACCCAGGCGATTTCCTCAAATATCACCAATTACAACGAATTCCGATATAATGAGGATGATCACCTAATTCCCAATAACTTACTCCCACTCATCATCTGTAAAACCATACAGATGTGAGAATCATACCTCGTAAATACATACCCTGGAGCAAGGGCTAATTGGGAAATCAGTTTTCTATCAACAATACACAATGAAACTGAAACATGTAAATGTTTCGAAGGGGTATCTGGGTATTCCTAGTAATGCCTCTTCCATTATCAGATTCATGACTATAACCGTATATTTCGTTTCCATCTCTCCAAATCCTTTTATTTGTCTTTACTCATTTCCTTCTTTACACCACACTTAGGCTAAATGGTTTTCTTCCTTCCCTACCGTTCGGCACCAGCCTATGATTTGGAAGAAGACTATCCAATAAGCATAATAGGTGTACTCTCCTAATCCTAGGAGTACTCGCAACCGGAGAGAAGGTGATGATAAAAGATAACTGAATAAACCTTATTCTATTTCTTCTGAACCGGAGAAAAGCAAAGGTGAAGTAGGAGTCGCGATGAAATACGCGGTTTGGTCGTGAATGATAGCAGTCGCAATTTACTTTGCTCTCTTTCTAATCCATTTATTTTGTATTTACTTATTACATTCTGTACACCCAACTTAGGCTAATTGGTTTTCTCCTTTCCCTACCTTTCGGCACCTGCCTATGGTTTGGAAGAAGACTGTACAATAAGCATAATAGGTGCACCCTCTCCTAATCCTAAGAGCCCTCACAACCAGAGAGAAGGTAAAAGGAAAAGACAACTGAATAGTCCTATTCATTCTCTCCAAAACCGGAATCCATCCTCGAAAAAGTTCCTTCGAGTTCGTATGTAATTATACGATGGATTTATCCAAAAGAAGTGGATCTACGTAGTGATACGGAATGTTCCGGAGAAAAGCAAAGGGTAAAAGGAGTGGCAATTTTGTATGCAACTCAGACAATCCAAAAGCCAGTGTTTTAAGAAAATTAGGTTAACTTGGTTACTGAGTTATAGTCCAGGGTCGGACCATGGTCGCTGTCACAGAGAGAGAGAAAAGAAACACTCAGTATGCACTCTAACCTAGATCAGAATGGTTAATCACTTTATATAATCAGGATGTCTCCCACTGTATCCTCAAATTCTTCTCCAAACCTGAAAGAAGAATTAGTCGGGATCACCCGAGGAGTAAACCAACTCATCAGTGGGAATCGGGATCCAACTATCATTGCATGATAACTTGATGGAATCCACTCAAGTCACCACACTCCAGAAGGTATGCGCATACCTGGCAAGTTCCAGTTTCTTTAGAAACTCCCGATGTCATTTTTACCCCTAGGACCCAAGTGACCTTGACTGAGCTAACATATCAAAGGATCCTAGCCAAGTTCAACCCGTCATTATCTTGATTGCAATAGACCCACCCGCATAAGTCCTTGACTGAGCCAAAATGACCGTACAACTGTCCTAACCAATCACATATCCATGAGACAGAAAAGCAATACAAAGCTACCGCACACTATGCCTCGGCTCAGCACGACATACATAGTACGAATACTAAGAAATACTAATCTGAAATGATGGAGGGCTGCGGCTGGTTTTTGGCGAAAACCTTTAACGTAATGAACTTAATATCGTTGAAGAAACCGGATAGCTTTTTACAAATATATAGTGGCGAATAACCTTTGCTAAAGAGGTCACTCCCGGTGAAGGGATCTCAGCTCTTTCCTCGTGGAATGAGTTGCGGATATTCTCACTGAATACCGCGATGCAAAGCAAAAAGTAATCGATTATAGTGAAGTTATTACCCTGACGCAAACTTCTGTCCAAGGGGTCACTCCCGATGAAGGGATCTCGGCCCATGCCTCGTCGAATGAGGTGCTGGATATTCATAACCGAATGCCACTGTGCAAAACAAATGAAAACGTCCTTGTAATAACAGCTTTTTGAAAATTGTTCCAACAACATCGAATAGGTCAGTTTTCCTTGCATTGATCAGAATCAATGCAGTCCCATCAATTAATCACACCACAAAAGAACGAAAATATAATGTACGTATATGCCATCCGCATTCGCCACTGGGTCCCGTCATCACCCGTTAGGTTTCTTAACTAACGACAGAGCGGGGACTGGACTAGCCCGGGTGTAAAACATATACAACATCTACTAGTATATATAATAATATATAATAATCGCTCCAGGCATGATAAATGCAACATCACAGAAAGGTAATAAGCATCAGAGAACAATACAGATATTCTGGGAGCCCTGGGTTTCCTTTGAGCCGCAACTGAAACCCGATGTTCCCCTGGTCGTGTAGATAGCCTATGCAATGAAAACCTAGACCCCTACGAGTGCGTCAAGTTACCCGCCAATACAAGAAGTGAAGCAGCCCCTTCAGCAAAGTGAATGGACCACCCAGCACTTCACGGAATCCGGTAACTTGAGCACCCCACCTTGGGTCAACCTGTACCCCCTACGAGTGTGGCGAATAGCCCGCCAATTCTAGAGTGAAGTGTAGGGTTCCTAGGCACTCTTGTGAAGGTTCATAAGGCATCAAACATGCCCGAATAAAATTTTAGACGTGCCGAACAACCCAAAGCCGGGATCTTTCCTAGATTATTAGGGTTTAACATGCAAGTAAACATCTTTACCACTAAGTGTGAGGGATTACAACCTTTGTAGTCCGCTCCTTCGCTTCATAAGCTCCGAGTAGAAGTCCCTTCGCCGCGATCCATGATCTCCCGGACTCAAGAGAGGCTCCACGACTCGAACGATCCATGCTAGCTTGTAGTGTTCCGCTTCTCCGATGATCTACATCGAAATTGCTATAACTCAAGCTCTCTCACTCTGATGAGGTGAACACCCTAATCTAATGGGCTAGATTAGATGAGGATGATGGAGTAGAATTTATGCTATCTTTTTATATCAATTTCTCACAAGAAATCATCACCAAAGGAAAATCTAGTGAGCTATCTCAAAAACTCAAGAGAGAAGAAGATGAAGAATAATGAGATAATCCTTTTGTGATGAATAATGATAAGAGTATATCAATAATAATGCAACCATGGTTAATGATGACAAGGATAACCCTTGTAGAGAGTTAACTAAGGCTAGGGTTTGGTTGGGTTAAGAAATGAGTCATAAGAAAATATCTATCATAATATCTTCTTCATGACAAAAGGAATGCTTCTAGATGGTGCAAGAAGAAGCTAACCCTAATCAAACCCTAATCTCTTTTTATCATCACTAAACATGTTTCATTATTAATCATATCATGTTACTATAATATATATCACATATATATATTATAATTGTAAAAAAAGAAAATAATACAATTAATATATATCGCATATATATCAATGTATTATCCGGTGAGAAAATAAAATAATAAAGCGAGTCAATATTAGATAATGTAATACAATATATCATATATATATTATTATACATTAAATCATCGAATCAACACTTGATCCGACAATCCGGCTATATCGAATATAACCGACTAATATACCATGTACCGATTCATCGAATCAACACTTGATCTGATGATTCGGTTCATATCTAAATATCGCGAGAATATAATACGGTATCTCATATCGCATTATCCTCGGTCCTGCACATATCACATATGTGCCTCTACTCCGTTTTGCCTGAGCCAAGAAACCTCTGTGTAGGACTCTAAAGAATCATCAATACGCCGGTAGCAGGTGATGATCATATCAAACACCCACAAGCTGCAAGCGGTCAGCTAAACGTAACAGCCACCCAGGTATTGAGCGATCAGAAGATCAAAAAGCTAGCCTATACATTCTCCTGTGAATCCAATCAATCACACTCCCGTACAGTCCGGTCTGTTCGTCTGATATGTCGCATATCAAGTCTAGGGGTGGTATACGTCAGACCCCAGTAACCGATAAGTCGTGTCGATGTGAGGCTCATAACGGGTCGAGAAACTACTAGTAACACTTACCAGTAAATCTCTATATCAGCCCTGGCCAGGGACTTCCAGTTATAGCCAATCGAACACAGCACAACATCAACTCCCTATACCGGGAAAGACGAATCCCCTTCTATCGCTCATTGCCTCCATGTGATTCGGGACTGCACCCAAAAGCCACCGTTTTGCACGCCCTCTTGGACGTGGTAAGGTGGAAATCAAAGCACAGTGGGAATCACACAAGACTCTATGACGATCTCGGGTCTACAGACTACCCTGTACCAGTGTCACCGGAGAACTGCCATCTGACGTGTGGTATATCACCATCTGGGAGTTCTCGGCAAGTCCGTCCAGTGTACCCAGTCTCTACTGAGCACCCGTACACCATCCTTGATGTCAAACACCGATGGATATGGGATCATCCATCGCCCATCATATGGGTCAAGATGCATATACGCTAGTCTACACTGGTGTATCGATGCCCTGTCTCGATATACCCTCGACTAGGAACAGTTATAGGATGTACTTATTGACTACCGTGGCCCCACTAGTATGATCTCATCATAGTCCCAGTAGTCCATTACAGATCTTAAGGGCTTTATCAATATGTGAAAGAAAGACAGTAAATCAGTACAAGTCAACATGTTAAGATAAAGTGAAACCAAATAGCATACTATCATGACGAGCAAGAAAGTCCTCTCTGTATATATCCAAGCATCCATCATAATATACATCATATGTACAACAATGGCCTCTAGGGCATATACATAACTAATAATCTCCCACATGCACTAAGGCCAGCTGCTGTAGTATCTCATACTTAGCATCCCGAATAATCTCTCAAACTGTATCTGGGGAATGGACTTCGTGAGTGGATCCGCAGTGTTGTCCTTCGTATCTACTCTCCTGACCTCGATCTCCCGACGATCAACTATCTCCCTGATCAGGTGATACCGCCTCAGAATATGTCTGGACTTCTGATGGGACCTGGGTTCCTTGGCCAAAGCCACAGCTCCATTGTTATCACAATACAGAGGTATTGGATGTTCAATGGATGGAACCACACCAAGTTCAGTGATGAACTTCTTTATCCAGACAGCCTCTTTGGCAGCATCATTGGCAGCGATATATTCAGCCTCCATCGTCGAGTCTGCAACGGTATCCTGTTTGGAACTCTTCCAACATACCGTCCCTCTATTGAGGGTAAAGACAAATCCCGAGTGCGACTTAGAGTCATCCTTATCACTTTGGAAGCTGGAATCGGTAAAGGACTCCACCCGGAGTTCTCCGTTACCATACACCAAGAACATGTCTCTAGTCCTTCGTAAGTACTTGAGAATGTTCTTCACAGCTGTCCTGTGACTCTCTCCAGGATCTGCTTGATACCGACTCACTACACTTAGTGAGTATGCTACATCGGGTCTGGTACATAGCATCGCATACATGATAGAGCCTACTGCCGAAGCATAGGGTATCCCTTGCATGCGAGCTCTCTCCAAATCAGTCTTGGGAGACATCTCTTTGGAGAGAGTGAGTCCAGAGATCGTGGGTTGGTTCCCACGCTTGGATTCTTCCATACTAAACCTCTTTAGTATAGTGTCAATGTATCTGGATTAGGAAAATCCCAGTATCCTTTTAGATCTATCTCTATAGATCATGATTCCCAATATGCAGGAGGCATCACCTAGATCTTTTATTGAGAATCTTTGTGATAAGAAGAGCTTGACTGATTGTAGCATTGGAATATCATTTCCTATCAAGAGTATGTCGCCCACGTACAATACGAGGAAGACAACCTTACTCTCTGTTAGTTATATGTATGCCCTAGAGGTCATTATTGTACACAGGATGTATATTGTAGTGGATGCTGGGACAAATATAGGTAGGACTTTCTTGCTCGACATGATAGTACGCTATCTGGTTGCTCTTTATCTTAACATGTATACTTTCTGTCTCTCTGTTACATGCTGATAAAGCCCGTAGGATGTGTACTTGACTTCCAGGACTATGATGTAGATCATACTAGTGGGGCCTGGGTAGTCCATGAGTACATCCTTCAATGTTCCTAGTCGTGGGAATATCGAGACGGGGCATCGATATTCCAGAGTAGACTAGCGTATATCTTCTCGACCCATGTGATGGGCGATGGATGATCCCATATCCATTGGTGTTTGACATCAGAGATGGTATGCGGGTGCTCAGTGAAAACTAGGTACACTGAACGGACTCGCCGAGAACTCTCAGATGGTATTATACTTCACGTCAGATGGCAGTTCTATGGTGACACGGGTACAGCTTAGTCTGTTGATCCGAGATCGTCATGGAGTCTTATGTGTCTCCCACTGTGCTTTGATTTCCACCCTACCATAGCTCTACTGAGTCATGCAAACAGGTGGTTTTTGGGTACAGTCCTGATTCACATGGAGGCAATGAGCGATAGGAGGGGATTCGTTTCTCCCGGTATTGGGGGTTGATGTTGCGCTATGCTCGACTGGCCATAACTGAAAATCCCTGGCCAGGGTTGCACTGATTTACTGGTAAGTGTTATCAGTAGTTTCATGCTTGTTATGGACCTTACATCGGCATGACTTATCAAGCTATTGGGGTCTGACGTTTACCACCCCTAGGCGAGATATGCGACATATCAGACGAACAGACCGAACTGTACGGTAAGTGTTGCCGGTTGGATTCACAGGAGTGTGAGCGGGCTTGCTAGTTGATCTTCTGATCGCTTAATACCCGGGTGGCCGTTACGTTTAGCAGACCGCTTGCGGCTTGTGGGTGTTTGATATGATCATCACCTGCTGCCGGCGTATTGACGAGTCTTTAGAGTCCTACACAAAGGTTTCCTGGCTCAAGAGAAACGAAATAGGAGTGCATATGAGATATGTGCGGGACCGAGAATAATACCAGTATGTGATACTGAATTCTATTCTCGCAATTTGTATCATCGGACGGTTATATAAGATATAGCCGGGTTACCGAATCAAATGTTGATTCGATATATTGATACACTTGATATTAGTCGGTTATATGCAGTATGACCGGATCATTAAATCAATTGTTGATTTAATAATTTAATGTATAATTATATATTTGATATATTACTTTGCATTAACTAGTAATGGTTCACTTAAGATTGTTTTTTCTTACTAGATTGTGCACATTGTATATATGATATATGTTTGTGCACTAGTTTGTATCATGTTTGATGATACATGCAAACTTGGGTGTGTATGCTTTAAACCATGTTTAGTTAATGGTTAGGGTTTTATTTTCTTTATTTATTTTGTAAAAACAAAATGGTGGCTTTTTTCTTTCTTTGCTTTAAGCTTCATGAAGCTTCTTAGCATTTTTCAAAGTCTTAACCATTTTGTCTTTATGCTTTGACCTAACCATCACCTAAACTATGGTTTGCTCTCTACATGAGTTATCTTCACCCATGGTTGCAATAAAAGAAGACTTCACTTGATTTATTTTTAAGATAATTCATTTTTCATTCTTCTTCTTCTTCATCTTCTTCAAGTGAAGAAAACCATTCTTGAAATTTCCAAGTGATGAAATCAAGTGAGAAATCCAAATCCAAAGTGAACCCACTTCCTATTTCTTCATCCTCTACCACTTGCCATGTTGTATAGGGTGTTATCTTCACAAGTTTCATGACCTAGTGAAGATGAAGCTTGAGTTTGAGTCGCCTCGACGTAGATCATCTTCGGCATCGAAGTCAACGACCTAGCCCGATCATTTCTCCGATGAAACCAACGCTAGAGTCTGGGATCCCGATGATCATAGCGGAGGGACGTCATCACGGAGCTAAAGAAGTGGAGGACCGGATCTACAAAGGTTGTAGTCCCTTTCACTTGTAGTTAAAGTTGTTAACTTGCTTGTAGTTTCGCCTTACCTCTAGTTATCGATCTTGTTTAGGGTTTCTCAGCACATAAATTTTTTATTTTGGCATGGTTGATCAGTTGTAGAACCTCATGAATGTGCCTAGGAACCCTACAGTGGTATCAGAGCCTAGCTAGAGCCTTAGGCGAAGTGTAGACGAAGTTAGAAACCCGATCGAACCCCGAAACCCTAAAACTTGACCCCTCTCTGTAAATTTTCTGAAATTGTGGTTTTTTGTGAATTAAAAATTATCAAAAAAAATTCAGCAGGGTTTTCTAGGAATTACTGTGGAGCACGTAACCCTAACTCGTCCAATGCGCCGCGGAACCGCGGCCACACCCTGGCTTGGGCGGCGGTTCCACGGCCATAATGGTGACTCTGGGCACGTGCTTTGCACAGTAATGCCCGACTGTAATTCCTCTGTTTTCTGGGGATTTTTAGTCTATACTAAACAGTTGAGTTTTCTGGGTTGTATTGGGAGTTCGTTGATTCGATCGAAAGTTTAACTTCGTCTATATGTTTTTCCGGATATTTTAGAACATGTTAAAAGATTCGACCGGATATAAATACTCACTCTTTCCCCTGCCGGGAAATTTCCAAGTGTTGGATTTTTCCGTAGTTTAAGAACGTTCCAATTAGTGCAAGTAACACGATGGACCCTCTAGAAGACAACAAACCTTAACTCGATTATGTGACCGTCTTGAACTGCCCTTTGAACCTTAGGGTTTGGGGCAGTACGGCGTGCCACATGTGAGGCGTTGGCTTGACCCTTCTACAGCTGGACCGTTGGTACTGTGGCACGAAGTGGATGTTTTTAAACTTATTTCAAGTGTTGAGCTTTTCAGGAAACCTTGGGTGTTTTGATTGTTCGATCGGAAAGTTTAACATTTTCTATTTATCTGAAATGTGATACAATAATTGGAATCAACAACATTTGAATGTTATAAATCTAGCAGTCTAGTCTCACTTGATCGGTTGCCACGGGATTTTGATGTGATCAAAAGTCCGTCGCAATCACATTGCGTACGCAGATCCTCGCCGGTAAACTTAATAGATAGCCACGCCCCATAGCCCCGACCAAGTGACTGTAGGAGAACCCCGTCGCCGAAAGCATCCGTTCGGTTGCTCGCGGCAGCGGTGTTCCGCCTTAGTGCACTTCGTCGACGGCATCGGGGGTGCGGCCGTCTACTAAAGTTTGCGATGAGCATTCGTTCAGGATGTCGGGAATCTTGCTGAATTGCCCGACTTGATATTGAAAAGAGTTTTCAATAATGAGACTAAAATGCGGGGTTTATAATTGTTAGGCATGCGATGTCTAAGGAATTCATTTGGTTAGGCATGCGATGTCTAAAGAGTTTGCGGATTCCAACTGTTGTAGTTTTACACTTTCTTTTCTGTGACCGTAAGTGTAATATGTGATATCGCCGGTTTCGTTGTTATATGTCAACGACAATTGGGATGGGCATATTTACTTACGTTGATGACATGTCATGTTATGTGTTGCTGGATATGTTATATTGGATCATCGTGTTTGAATAGCCGGGGGGTTTTTATGTGAGATGAGTGTTTTTCATTTTCATTCATGTAAAAAAACTTGTATGTAATATTCTTTTATTGGGGCACTTCCAAGTTGCGGAAGATGTCACCGTTGATGTATATTATTTACTTTTCCGCATTAGGATAGACCCAAGGAGGGGAGCACAAGTAACCGGGTTCTAGGGTCCAGTGGGAGACCATCTCGAGGAGTCGAGTCCGGGTCTCCTAACCTTAGAATTAGTAGGGTTGCTTGCCGCTCTCGTAGGGGTCTAGGGTGTGGGATTGGCTATTCATCACGACCGTGGAATCCGTGTTTTATGCAGGCTCAAAATAAAACACGGACGTCCTAGTATATCCAATGTTTCATATGATATTTTCTGTTGCGTTATCTGTGATGTGATCATGTGATTTGTTCAGATAGATATTGTATATAGTATATATGATATATTATATAGACGTTGCTTATGTTTTACACCCGCGCTAACCCTGCCTCGCTCTGGCGTTAGTTACCTAACCTAACGGTGCAGACGGGACATCGAGGCGAATGCGGATGGCATAAACGTACGTTATATTTATCTGTGATGTTTAGGTGGACATAAATGATGGGACATTCATTAATGAGATTAATGAAAGAAAATAAACCTAAAAGATGTTGTGGAATCGAATTTCAAAAAAAAAAACCAGGTAGCTACAGTTCTTGCTTTGCATCACGGTGTTCCTTGTAGAACATCCTGCACCTTATTCGATGAGGAAAGGGCCGAGATCCCTTCACCGGGAGTGACCCCTTTAGCAATAACTGGCAGATGCTACAACCCTCGGTTTGTCTTTTGATTGCTTCTATAGTTGCTTTGCACGGCGGTATATATGATATATCCTGCACCTTATTCGATGAGGAAAGGGCCGACGATCCCTTCACCGGGAGTGACCCCTTTAGCAAAACTAGAAAAGCCTCAAAAACACTCCATTTAAAAACCATTTGATTCTGCAACGAGATCAAGTTCAAAGCGTTAAAGGTTTTCTTAAAAACCATCCGCAACCCTCCGTCAGTTTAGGAAGTAGAGTACTTAGTATTCGTGCTACGTTTGTCGACCATAGCCGAGGCGTAGTGTACGGTAGCTAAGTGATGTCTCCCTACACAGCATATGATGCGATTAGTTAGGACAGTCATGTGGCTTTGTTGACCTTAGCCAAGGGTCATGTGGGTGGGTCTAATTAATCACGAAATGACGGGTAGAACTTGACTAGTGCTTATGATTTGTTGACCTTAGCCAAGGTCATAGGTGCTAGGGGTAAAAACCATTATCGGGAGTTTCAAGTGTTGAAATTTGCAATGAGATTGCATACCTTCTATATAATAGTTGGATCCCGATACCCACTGCGAGTAATTGTTACTCCTGGGAGAGTTTTGCACTTTGCAATTAGCCGATCAAGTAGGTGACTAGAAAGGTGTCAACGGGGTTACGCCCCTGGGAAAACGAGGTTTACTTTAATTAGGTCCGTGCGAAAGCACGGGGAACCTCCCTCAAAGTACCGACACTGACCTGGCTGAAAGATTGGCGAACTTGTAGAGTGCAATTAATCCCGGCTAGTCTTTCCTTTTAAGGTTTGAAGGAAGATTTGATAAAAACAGTGGGAGCCATCCTAATTAGATAAAATAAATAACCAATCTAATCTTGCAAGAGCGCACGCAGAGTGTTTTCTTCTCTCTCTCTCTCTCTCCAGGTAGCGACCATATCACGCCTTAATCAAGATAATAATATGGATATATTACCCGCTTGTTATACTGAGCTGGGGAATGTTGGTCCCGCTCCAGCTTATAATTGTTATAAGACCGAGCAGGAAATAGAGGAATACCAGAATTCCCATGCCGCCCAAACGAAAAAAGTGCATGTGATGCATCTCCTTCGGGTGTGTTCATTATAAAGAACTGTTTCTCAGTGTCCTCTACGTCCTAGGTATTAGATACCGGATCAGGATCCCGCAAATGTAATCCGTTACATGGGCTATAATAGGTAGAGAACTGAGAACGGGTGATAAGTTTCATGAGACAGAAAATGGTGCAAGTGTTGCAGCCAAGTCTGTTGGTCACTGTCACCCTGTATTACCAATACATTGATTCGGAACAAATGCTATTAGATATCGAACCTGATATACAAAATTATATCAATCTCTTTATTTATTAAAGAAGGATATAATTTTGTATTGTTGAATATTGTTTTGAACATTTAAAAGGTTGATCGGTTCAGGCACGTTATCTAAAAGTATTGACGTTCTAAATCAAACTACAGTTCCTAGTATACAGAACACATACAAGAGGAAGAGTTCAGAAATGAACGGATCTTTCTTCAGGCATTGTAGACTAGGTCATATCAATGTGACCCGACTAGCTTAAGTTACATTTTAGATGCATATTTAAATCAGTTTGAATTTACATCTTGTGAAACTTGCCAGTCATGTCACAAAAATTAGATGACCATAGCTCTGTTTATTGGAAACAGAGAAAGAGTTAGTAAACTCTTGGGACTGATCCATGATGATGTATGTAAGGTCCCCTGTCTGCACATGCCAGGACCGGTTCATTGTACTTCATTACATTCTCTGATAATCTCTCAAGATTCAGCCATATGTTCCTGTTGAAACATAAGTCCAAAGCTTTTGAGATATTCACAGAATATAAGTTAGAAGTAGAGAACCAAAATACGGGTATAAGTATTTTGTCCTATGATAAGATCAGGGAGGAGAATACTTGTGCATAGAATTCCTGGATTATTCTAAAAGAGAATGAGATTCTCTCTCCGTATTACTCCTCTGAATATACCACAGCACGTCGGTGTATCGGGGCGGAGCAATCACACCCTATATGATATGGTGTGCTCTATGATGAGTATTACTGAGTTACATGTTTCCTTTTAGAGGTTATGCACTTGAGAAGCTGCATACCTATTGAATTGGGTTCGAATCAAATCAGTGCCTACCACTCCATATAAGATATGGTATAGGAAGAGCCTATCTCTTAAGTAAGTTAAGATTTGGGATTGTCCGGCCTATGTCAAAAGCAAAATCTGGACAAGATCAAGGCAAGGTCAGTTCTGTAGAACTGGAAAGGTTCCAGCTATACAAACTACAGCTGATGATTTGATAGAACCAAAAGATTCAGTAGTCCCCGATGAACCTCAGCCTCTCCGCCGATCTGGTAGGGTTCCTCATCCACCTGAGAGATACTTCGGTTTCTCGATGACAGTGGGAGCGAGGAATGCATCATAAGATGATGACCCAACTAGTTTCGAGCAATCCATCGAGAGTAGGGACTCTGTAAGAATGGCTGGATGCTTAGCAATTTGAAATGGAATCCATGTACACCAACAAAGTATGGACTTTGGTTGCAATATCTGAAGGGTTAAATCCCCATCAGGAGCAAGTATATCTTGAGAAGATTACTTGGTGTAGATGGAAAAGTTGAGACTTTCAAAGCTAGACTTGTTAAAGGTTTTCGTCATCGACCAGGCGTGGATAATGATGAAACCTTTTCCAGTAGCTATGCTTAAGTCCATCCGGATCCTACTTAACATTGCTACATACCATGACTACGATATCTGGTGGTTGGGTGCCATGACTACTTTTCTAAATAATGATTTAGAAGAGAACGTCTATAAGTACACAGCCAGAGGGCTTCGTAAACAGTGGGAGCAGCGGAAACGTGTGCAAGTTGCTTTACAGAATAAAGCAAGCATCGCGGAGTTGGAACGTCTGTTTTGATGTGGTAGTGAAAGAGTTTTGACTTCATCAAAATGGTAGATGAACCTTGTATATAAAAAAAGGTAGTAGAGAGTAAGGTGGTCATCCTCGTATTGTATGTGGACAACATACTCTTGATAGGAAAAGAGTTTCCTATACTACACACGGTCAATCTCCTCTTATCACAAAGATTCTCCAATTAGGATAAAGGTGATACCTCCTAAATCCTGGGATTTGGATCTATGAGATAGATCTAAATGGATATTAGGGTTCTCACTAGGTTTAGTGAGATGGTATCAATCGATCCTGGGGAGAATCACTGGAAAAGTTCCAGGGTGATAAGGACGACTGAATGTCAGTCGCAGGCATTGTCTTTACCCTCAGTGAAGGGACGGTATGTTGGAAGAGTTCCAAGCTAGATACCGTGGCAAACTAGACGTTAAAGGCTGGTAACATCGCTATCAAAGATACTACCAAAGAGGAAGTTTGGGTGTATATTGGTTCATAAGATGAACTTGGTTCCTACCATTGTGTGACAATGGAAGTGTGGCTTTGTCCCAGGAACCCCGGTCCCATCAGTGACCCAGACATATTCTGAGGCAGCATCACCTGATCATGGAGATAGTTGATCTCCAGGGTGATCGAGGTTAGGAGAGTAGACTCAGAGGACAACACGGAGGATCCACTCACAAAGGCCTTTTCCCAAAGAGAGACTTTTATGGGATGGTTGAGTATTAGATACCGCAACCACTGCTACAGATGGCCCTAGTGAAAGTGGGAGATTGTTAGTTATATGTATGCCCTAGAAGCCATTACTGTACACAGGATGTATATTGTAGTGGATACTGGGACATATATAGGTAGGACTTTCTTGCTCGACATGATAGTACGCTATCTGGTTGCTCTTTATCTTAACATGTATACTTTCTGTCTCTCTGTTACATGTTGATAAAGCCCTTAGGATGTGTACTTGACTTCCAGGACTATGATGTAGATCATACTAGTGGGGCCTGGGTAGTCCATGAGTACATCCTTCAATGTTTCTAGTCGTGGGAATATCGAGACGGGGCATCAATATTCCAGAGTAGACTAGCGTATATCCTCTCGACCCATGTGATGGGCGATGGATGATCCCATATCCATTGGTGTTTGACATCAGAGATGGTATGCGGGTGCTCAGTGGAGACTGGGTACACTGAACGGACTCGCCGAGAACTCCTAGATGGTATTATACCTTACGTCAGATGGCAGTTTTATGATGACACTGGTACAGCTTAGTCTGTTGACCCAAGATCGTCATAGAGTCTTGTGTGTCTCCCACTGTGCTTTGATTTCCACCCTACCATGGCTCTACTGAGTCATGCAAACATGTGGTTTTTGGGTACAGTCCCGATTCACATGGAGGCAATGAGCGATAGGAGGGGATTCGTCTTTCCCGGTATTGGGGGTTGATGTTGCGCTATGCTCGACTGGCCATAACTGGAAATCCCTGGCCAGGATTGCACTGATTTACTGGTAAGTGTTATCAGTAGTTTCATGCTTATTATGGACCTTACATCGGCATGACTTATCAAGCTATCGGGGTCTGACGTTTACCACCCCTAGGCGAGATATGCGACATATCAGACGAACAGACCAGACAGTACGGTAAGTGTTGCTGGTTGGATTCACCGGAGTGTGAGCGGGCTTGCACGTTGATCTTCTGATCGCTCAATACCCGGGTGGCCGTTACGTTTAGCAGACCGCTTGCGGCTTGTGGGTGTTTGATATGATCATCACCTGCTGCCGGCATATTGACGAGTCTTTAGAGTCCTACACAGAGGTTTCCTGGCTCAAGCGAAACGAAATAGGAGCGCATATGAGATATGTGCGGGACCGAGAATAATACCAGTATGTGATACTGAATTCTATTCTTGCGATTTGTATCATCAGACGGTTATATAAGATATAGCCGGGTTACTGAATCAAATGTTGATTCGATATATTGATACACTTGATATTAGTCGGTTATATGCAGTATGACCGGATCATTAAATCAAGTGTTGATTTAATGATTTAATGTATAATTATATATTTGATATATTACTTTACATTAACTAGTATTGGTTCACTTAAGATTGTTTTTTCTCACTAGATTGTGCACATTGTATAAATGATATATGTTTGTGCACTAGTTTGTATCATGTTTGATGATACATGCAAACTTGGGTGTGTATACTTTAAACCATGTTTAGTTAATGGTTAGGGTTTTATTTTCTTTATTTATTTTGTAAAAACAAAATGGTGGCTTTTTTCTTTCTTTGCTTTAAGCTTCATGAAGCTTCTTATCATTTTTCAAAGTCTTAACCATTTTGTCTTTATGCTTTGACCTAACCATCACCTAAACTATGGTTTGCTCTCTACATGAGTTATCTTCACCCATGGTTGCAATATGAGAAGACTTCACTTGATTTATTTTTAAGATAATTCATTTTTCATTCTTCTTCTTCTTCATCTTCTTCAAGTGAAGAAAACCATTCTTGAAATTTCCAAGTGATGAAATCAAGTGAGAAATCCAAATCCAAAGTGAACCCACTTCCTATTTCTTCATCCTCTACCACTTGCCATGTTGTATAGGGTGTTATCTTCACAAGTTTCATGACCTAGTGAAGATGGAGCTTGAGTTTGAGTCGCCTCGACGTAGATCATCTTCGGCATCGAAGTCAACGACCTAGCCCGATCATTTCTCCGATGAAACCAACGCTAGAGTCCGGGATCCCGATGATCGCAGCGGAGGGACGTCATCACGGAGCTAAAGAAGTGGAGGACCGGATCTATAAAGGTTGTAGTCCCTTTCACTTGTAGTTAAAGTTGTTAACTTGCTTGTAGTTTCTCCTTACCTCTAGTTATCGATCTTGTTTAGGGTTTCTCGACACATAAATTTTTGATTTTGGCATGGTTGATCAGTTGTAGAACCTCATGAGTGTGCCTAGGAACCTTACACTCTCTACTACCTTCTTATAGATACAAGGTTCATCTATATTTTTGATGACGTCAAACTTTTTGACTACAACATCAAAACAGATGTTCCAACTCCGCGATACTTGCTTTAACCCATAAATGGATTTAAGCAGCTTGCACACCTTTCCGCTGCTCCCACTATCTACGAAGCCCTCTGGCTGAGTCATGTACACGCACTCTTCTAAATCACCGTTTAGAAAGGCTGTCTTAACATCCATTTGCCAGATTTCGTAGTCATGGTATGCAGCAATGGCAAGTAAGATCCGGGTGAACTTAAGCATAGCCACTGGAGAAAAGGTTTTGTCATAATCCACACCTGGTCTTTGACGAAAACCCTTTGCTACAAGTCTAGCTTTGAAAGTCTCAACTTTTCCCTCTATACCAAATTTCTTTTTAAAGATCCACTTGCTCCCAATGGGTTTTACCCCTTCAGGAGCATTTTCCAAAGTCCATACTTTGTTGGTGTACATGGATTCCATCTTAGATCGCATTGCATCCAGCCACTTCACAGAGTCACCACTCGTGATGGCCTGCTCGAAATTAATTGGGTCATCATCTTCCATGATGCAATCCTCGCTTCCACCATCAATGAGAAAACCATAGTATCTCTCAGGTGGATGAGAAACCATGCTAGGTCGGCGGAGAGGCTGGGGTTCGTCGGGTACTACTGAATCATCAGGTTCCACTAAATCTTCTGTTGTAGTTTGTTCTGCTGGAACTTCTTCCAGTTCCACCTCAGAGCCACTAATCTCTTTTGCAAGAAATTCCTTTTCTAAAAAGGTGGCGTGTTGAGCAACAAACACCCTTTGTTCCTCACTGTGGTAGAAAATATACCCTCGCGAATGCTTAGGATATCCAATAAACTTACATAAAATAGATCTTGCCTCGAGTTTGTCCGGGTTTTGTCTTTTGACATAGGCCGGGCAACCCCATATCTTAACAAAATTAAGATATGGTCTCTTCCCTTCCCATATCTCATATGGGGTGGTAGGCACAGATTTGGTAGGAACTTTATTCAGTATGTATGCCGCTGTCTCAAGCGCATACCCCCAGAAAGAAGGAAATAGGTAACCCAGCAGTGCTCATCATTGAGCGCACCATATCTAATAGGGTGCGATTCCTCCGTTCCGATACACCGTTGTGCTGTGGTGTATAAAGAGGAGTAAGCTGAGAGAGAATCCCATTCTCTTTTAGATAATCCAGAAAATCATTGCTCAAGTATTCTCCTCCTTGATCAGATCGAAGGATCTTAATACTTTTTCCCGTTTGGTTCTCTACTTCGTGCTTATATTCTCTGAATTTCTCAAAAGCTTCAGATTTGTGTTTCATCAGGAACACATGTCCGTATCTAGAGAGATCGTCAGTGAATGTAATGAAGTAGGAAGAACCGTTCCTGGCATGCGTAGACATAGGACCGCATACATCACTATGTACCAGTCCTAGGAGTTCCGTAACTCTTTCTCCGTGTCCACTAAACGGAGTTTTGGTCATTTTCCCTTTGAGACATGAATGGCAAGTATCATAAGATGATAATTCGAATGGATTCAAATATCCATCCTTATGTAACTTAGCCAGTCGTGTCGCATTGATATGACCAAGTCTATAATGCCACAAGAAGGATTCGTTCATTTCTGAACTCTTCCTCTTGTGTGTATTTTGTATATTGAGGACTGTATTTTGATTGAGAATGAATATGCCATTATGTAACGAGCATGATGCAATCAACTTTTGATCTAGGAATATGTTCATAACATTATCCTTTACTACAAAATTATATCCTTCTTTACTTAATAAAGAAACTGATATAATGTTGCACATCATGTTCGGTATATAATAGCACTCATTTAGAATCAGTGTATTACGACTTGGCAATACTATGTGATATTCGCCAACTGCTTTGGCTGCAATATTTGCACCGTTCCCTACTTGAACGGAATGATCACCTTTTCCAAGTTCTCTACCTTTACGTAGCCCATGTAACAATTTACATATGTGGGATCCTGATCCGGTATCTAATACCCAGGACGTAGGGTGAACTGAGAAACAGTTCTCAATAACTAACACACTTGAAGAAGATGCATCAGCATGCATGTTCTTTTGGGCGGCTTGAGAATCCAGATATTCTCCTGTTTCCTGTTCAGTCTTATAACTCTTATAAGAAAGAACGGGTCCAACGTTCCCCTGCTCAGTATAATAAGCAGGTTCAGTCAATACATCCATATTATTATCTTGATTATGGCCTGACATGGTCGCTATCTGGAGAGAGAGAGAAGAAAACACTTTAGCGTATGCTCTTGCAAGATTAGATTGGTTATTTTCTTATCTAATCAAGATGTCTCCCACTGTTTTTATCAAATCTTCCTTCAAACCCTAAAAGGTAAGATTAGCCGGGATTAATTACACCCTACAATTTCGTCAATCTTTCAGCCAGATCAGTGTCGGTACTTGAGGGAGGTTCCCCGAGCTTTCGCACGAACCTAATTAAAGTAAACCTCGTTTTCCCAGAGGCGTAACCTCGTTAACACTTTTCTAGACACCTACTTGATCGGCTAATTGTCCTGTGTAAAACTCTCCCAGGAGTAACTCTTACTCGCAGTAGGTATCGGGATCCAACTATCTCATAGGAGGTATGCAATCTCATTGCAAATTTCAACACTTGAAATTCCCGATAATATTTTGCCTCTAGCGTCCTATAACCTTGACGGAGGTCAACAAACCATAGGCTACTAGTCAAGTCCAACCCGTCATTTCCTAATTGAATTAAACCCACCCGCACGACCCTTGACGGAGGTCAACAAGGCTGTACGACTACCCTAATCCAATCTGCATGATATGCATAAGCAGATAAATACTAATTAGCTACCGTACACTACGCCTTGACGGAGGTCAACAAACGTAGCACGAATACTAAGTAGGACTTATCTGAAATGACGGAGGGCTACGTCAGGTTTTTCTGAAAACCTATTGCGTAATAAACTTGATATCATCGTAGAATCGAGTGTTTTTGAAAAGGAGTGTTTTTTAGGCTTTTCTAGTTTCGCTAAAGAGGTCACTCCCGGTGAAGGGATCTCGGCTCTTTCCCCATCGAATAAGGTGCAGGGTATATCATATATACCGCTGTGCATAGCAAGACTATAGAAGCTGTCAAAAACTACACCACGAGTTTGTAGCATCTGCCGGTTTCGCTAAAGAGGTCACTCCCGGTGAAGGGATCTCGGTTCTTTCCTCATCGAATAAGGTGCAGGGTATATCATATATACCGCTATGCAAAGCAAAACTGTAGCTACCCTTTTTATAAAGTTTTGATTCTACAATATCTTTTAGGTTTCTTTTCTTTTTATTAATCTCATTAATAAAATCCCATCAGCTTATGCTTCCTAAGCATCACAGAAGAAACGAAAGCAGTAATATTTATATATCAGCATATATATATATAGTATAAGCATTCGTCTCAGGTAGTAATATGATCTCATCACAGAACATTGCAGCAGAAGAACATATATGAAATATTGGATATACTAGAACGTCCGTGTTTTCAATACGAGCCTGTATAAAACACGGATTCCACGGTCGCGATGAATAGCCAAACCCATATCCCTAGACCCCTACGAGAGCGGCAAGTAACACTGCCAATTCTAGGGTTAGGAGACCCGGTCTCGACTCCTCGAGATGGCCTCCCACTGGACCCTAGAACCCGGTTACTTGTGCTCCCCTCCTTGGGTCTACCTAATGCGGAAAAGTAAATAATATACAATGATGACATCAACCTCATTCCGGAAGTGCCCCAATAAAAGAATATTACATACAAATGAATTTTACATGAATGAAAATAAAAACCCTCATCTCACATAAAAAAACCCGGCTATTCAGAACACGACGATCCAATATAACATATCACAGCAACACATAATATCACATATCATCAACGTAAGTAAGTATGCATACACCGATCGTCGTAGATGTATAGCAACGAAGACCGGCAATACAACTACAAACTACACTTACGGTCACAGAAAAGAAATTGTAAAACTACAATATTTGGAATCCACAATCACTTTAGACATCGTAAATCCGAAATATCACATACTTCGCATTTCATGCCTAACTCTATGAATTCCACATATTGTATCACATTCCAGATAAATAGACAGTATTAAACTTTCCGAACAGATAATCAAATACCCAAAATTTCCTAAATAGCTCAACGCTTGAGCGGAGTTCAAATAATCCCAGAATATGTCACAGTACCGGTGATCCAGCCGTAGAAGAGTCAAGCCAACGCCTCACATGTGGCACGCCGTACTGCCCCAAACCATAAGGTTTAGAGGCAGTTCAAGACGGTCACATAATCGAGTTAAGGTTTGTTGTCTTCTAGAGGGTCCACCGTGTTACTTGCACATTTTTCCGAAAGATTTAAACCCGAAAAAAAATTCAACACTTGAAAGTTTTACGTGCCGGGAAAAAGTGAGTTAATGATATCCGTTCGAACAATTTAACAGTTTCTAAATATCCAGAAATAATAACGAATTTAAATTTTCCGCTCGAATCAACGATTACAAAATAAACCCCAAATCACTCAACACTTGAGTCAATTTAAAAATACCCAGAAATTATAACTAACAGAAATAGATATTACTGTGCAAAAAGATAAGTTAAAAACCACTGTAAGGCCGCGGATCCGCGGCCCAAGCAAGGATTGGCCGCGGTTCCGCGGTGGTCCGTACGTATTAGCCTGTCGTTTTGCACCATAATTCTTATAATTTCCTGCTATTATTTTTAGGTATTTTTAATTTAGAAAAATCACAGTTTTTGATAAATATCCAGAGAGGGGTCTAAAATTGCGTTTCGGTGTTCGATCGGAGTTTTAACTTCGTATACACGTCGCCTAATGCTCTAGCTAGGCTCTGATACCACTGTAGGGTTCCTAGGCACTCTTGTGAAGGTTTATAAGGCATCAAACATGCCCGAATAAAATTTTAGACGTGCCGAACAACCCAAAGACGGGATCTTTGCTAGATTATTAGGGTTTAACATGCAAGTAAACATCTTTACCACTAAGTGTGAGGGATTACAACCTTTGTAGTCCGCTCCTTCGCTTCATAAGCTCCGAGTAGAAGTCCCTTCGCCGCGATCCACGATCTTCCGGACTCAAGAGAGGCTCCACCACTCGAACGATCCATGCTAGCTTGTAGTGTTCCGCTTCTCCGATGATCTACGTTGAAGTTGCTATAACTCAAGCTCTCTCACTCTAATGAGGTGAACACCCTAATCTAATGGGCTAGATTAGATGAGGATGGTGGAGTAGAATTTATGCTATCTTTTTATATCAATTTCTCACAAGAAATCATCACCAAAGGAAAATCTAGTGAGCTATCTAAAAAACTCAAGAGAGAAGAAGATGAAGAATAATGAGATAATCCTTTTGTGATGAATAATGATAAGAGTATATCAATAATAATGCAACCATGGTTAATGATGACAAGGATAACCCTTGTAGAGAGTTAACTAAGGCTAGGGTTTGATTGGGTTAAGAAATGAGTCATAAGAAAATATCTATCATAATATCCTCTTCATGACAAAAGGAATGCTTCTAGATGGTGCAAGAAGAAGCTAACGCTAATCAAACCCTAATCTCTTTTTATCATCACTAAACATGTTTCATTATTAATCATATCATGTTACTATAATATATATCATATATATATATTATAATTATAACAAAAGAAAATAATACAATTAATATATATCGCATATATATCAATGTATTATCCGGTGAGAAAATGAAATAATAAAGCGAGCCAATATTAGATAATGTAATACAATATATCATATATATATTATTATACATTAAATCATCGAATCAACACTTGATCCGACAATCCGGCTATATCGAATATAACCGACTAATATACCATGTACCGATTCATCGAATCAACACTTGATCCGATGATTCGGTTCATATCTAAATATCGTGAGAATATAATACGGTATCTCATATCGCATTATCCTCGGTCCTGCACATATCACATATGTGCCTCTACTCCATTTTTCCTGAGCCAAGAAACCTCTGTGTAGGACTCTAAAGAATCGTCAATATGCCGGCAGCAGGTGATGATCATATCAAACACCCACAAGCTGCAAGCGGTCAGCTAAACGTAACAGCCACCTAGGTATTGAGCGATCAGAAGATCAACAAGCTAGCCTGTACATTCTCCTGTGAATCCAATCAGTAACACTCCCGTACAGTCCGGTCTGTTCGTCTGATATGTCGCATATCAAGTCTAGGGGTGGTATACGTCAAACCCCAGTAACCGACAAATCGTGTCAATGTGAGGCTCATAACGGGTCGAGAAACTACTAGTAACAGTTACCAGTAAATCTCTATATCAGCCCTGGCCAGGGACTTCCAGCTATAGCCAATCGAACACAGCACAACATCAACTCCCTATACCGGGAGAGACGAATCCCCTCCTATCGCTCATTGCCTCCATGTGATTCGGGACTGCACCCAAAAGCCACCGTTTTGCACTCCCTCTTGGACATGGTAAGGTGGAAATCAAAGCACAGTGGGAATCACACAAGACTCTATGACGATCTCGGGTCTACAGACTACCCTGTACCAGTGTCACCGGAGAACTGCCATCTGACGTGTGGTATATCACCA
Source organism: Agapanthus africanus (assembly GCA_030015575.1). Classification (NCBI taxonomy): domain Eukaryota; kingdom Viridiplantae; phylum Streptophyta; class Magnoliopsida; order Asparagales; family Amaryllidaceae; genus Agapanthus; species Agapanthus africanus. Next base: position 838,386,959 of record JASDDO010000024.1, on the reverse strand, counting down.
TCTGGGAGTTCTCGGCGAGTCCGTCCAGTGTACCCAGTCTCCACTGAGCACCCGTACACCATCCTTGATGTCAAACACCGATGGATATAGGATCATCCATCGCCCATCATATGGGTCAAGATGCGTATACGCTAGTCTACACTGGTGTATCGATGCCCTGTCTCGATATACCCTCGACTAGGAACAGTTATAGGATGTACTCATTGACTACCGTGGCCCCACTAGTATGATCTCATCATAGTCCCAGTAGTCGAGTACAGATCCTAAGGGCTTTATCAACATGGGAGAGAAAGACAGTAAATCAGTACAAGTCAACATGTTAAGATAAAGTGAAACCAAATAGCATACTATCATGACGAGCAAGAAAGTCATCTCTGTATATATCCAAGCATCCATCATAATATACATCATATGTACAACAATGGCCTTTAGGGCATATACATAACTAACATGAAGCCCCCTCTGTCTCAAAGCCATGAAATATGGGCCCGTTGCCCTCCAGAACCCGGCTATCCGTGCACTCCACCATAGGGTAATCCTAGTACAGAAAAGAAAATAAGTACAACGGGTACATCGACCTCAACCCGGTCGTTCCCCAAAAGAATAATATACAATCAAGCAGTGACGGCAGTCTACATGTCGGAAGCTCGCCCCGCGATATCAATTGTACAATAAATCCAAACTGCACTACCGTTGCATCCAAGTTATCCACCACGACAAATCTGCAACAATATAGCACAACACAGAATATCAACGTGAATGTCACGTTCACAAACCCGTCTAAAAGGACTATAGTAATTAGACAAGATTTACCGCTCGAATGACATTCACGGTCGCAGATACAAATGTATGTACTGCAAACTTTAAACAATGTTAGAAAATATCGACTTCGAAATAACCCCCGAAAAGCCCCAAACAACTAGATAAAACCATATCCAAACTGGGCTAAACAAACAACATCACTGAACCAGCATCCAAAGACTAGATTACCCTGAAAATTTCAAGTCCAAACTGTTAGTTATATGTATGCCCTAGAGGCCATTACTGTACATAGGATGTATATTGTAGTGGATGCTGGGACATATATAGGGAGGACTTTCTTGCTCGACATGATAGTATGCTATCTGGTTGAACTTTACCTTAACGTGTATACTGATTGTCTCTATGTTACATGTTGGTAAAGCCCTTAGGATCTGTACTTGACTACCTGGACTATGATGCGGATCATACTAGTGGGGACATGGTAGTCCATAAGTACATCCTTCAAAGTCCCTAGTCGTGGGTGTATCGAGACGGGGCATCGATATACCAGAGCAGACTAGCGTATACCTTCTCGACCCATACAGATGGGCGATGGATGATCCCATATCCATTGGTGTTTGACATCAGAGATGATATACGGGTGCTCAGTAGAGACTGGGTACACTGGACGGACTCGCCGAGAACTCCCAGATGGTATTATACCTCACGTCAGATGGCAGTTCTCTGGTGACACTGGTACAGAGTAGTCTGTTGACCCGAGATCGTCATAGAGTCTTGTGTGGTTCCCACTGTGCTTTGATTTCCATCTTACCACGTCCAAGAGGGCGTGCAAAACGGTGGTTTTTGGGTACAGTCCCGAGTCACATGGAGGCAATGAGCGATAGGAGGGGATTCGTCTCTCCCGGTATAGGGGGTTGATGTTGCGCTGTGTTCGATTGGCTATAACAGGAAATCCCTGGCCAGGGTTGCTGAGATTTACTGGTAAGTGTTACCAGTAGTTTCTCGAACAGTTATAGACCTCATATCGACACGACTTATTGAGCTATTGGGGTCTGACGTTTACCACCCCTAGGCGAGATATGCGACATATCAGACGATCAGACCGGACTGTACGGTAGTGTTACTGGTCGGATTCACTGGACTGTGAGCGGGCTTGCTCGTCGATCTTCAGATCGCTCAATACCCGAGTGGCCGTTACGTTTAGCAGACCGCTTGCGGCTTGTGGGTGTTTGATATGATCATCATCCGCTGCCGGCGTATTGACGAGTCTTTAGAGTCCTACACAGAGGTTTCCTGGCTCAAGCAAAACGAAATAGGAGCGCATATGAGATATGTGCGGGACCGAGAATAATGCGTGTATGTGATACCGTATTTCATTCTCGCGATGAATGTATCGATTAGGTTATATGCGATATACCCTAGTTATCGAATCAAGGGTTGATTCGATAAACCGATGCATTGCATACTAGTCGGTTATATACGATATGACCGGATCGTTAAATCAAGTGTTGATTTAATGATTTAATGCATAATTATATATTTGATATATTAGTTTGCATTAACTAGTATCGGTTCACTTTAAAATGGATTTTCTCACTCGGGTGTGCGCATTGCATATGCGATATGATTTGTGCACTTGCTTGTATCATATTTGATGGTACATGCATGTTTGTGTGTAGGTTTAGTCTAAACCTTAGTTAAGTAAATGGTTAAGGTTATGTTTAAATATTTTAATCATTTATTAATTTATTTATTGCATTTTGGCAAAAGGAAAAATGGTTGCTTTATTTTGTTTCTATCTTGAAGTTTCATGAAGGATTGAAAAGTCAACCATTTTTGTTTCATGCCTAACCTAACCATTCACCTAACTAGGGTTTGCTCTCTACACATAACCATGGTTATGTTATGATAAAGATTGGATTATTCTTTTCTTTTTGAAAAACTTATCATAACATTTTCTTCTTCTTCTTCCTTGCTTCAAGTGAAGAAAAGCTTACCTCATCAATGGTGATTGATGTTTTTGAGTGAGAAATCCAATTCTAAAGTTAACCCGCTTCCTATTTCTTCATCCTCTACCTCTTGCCAAGTAGTAGAGTGTGTTTACTTCACAAGTTTCTTGACTTGGTGAAGTCGGAGCTTGATTTAGCGATGCCTCGACGTAGATCATCTTCGGCATGGACATCGACGACCTAGCTTGCCCATTCTCCGACGAAGCCGATCCTAGAGCCCGGATTTGACTTGGACAGCGGAGAGGACTTCGTTGCGGAGCTATGGAGGTGGAGCACCGGATCTACAAAGGTTGTATTTCCGTTTTCTCATTAGTTAAGTGTTAACTAGTTCATATTTCGCCTAAATATCTAGCCGACGATCCGTAGTTTAGGGTTTGTAGGCACCGTAAAATTTTAATATGGCATGTTCGATGCCTTGTGAGACCTCTTGGGTGTGCCTAGGAACCCTACAGTGGTATCAGAGCCTAGCTAGAGCCTTAGGCGAAGTCCAGACGGAAATTGAAGTCCGAACGAACCCGAAACCCCGAACCATTATTGCTCTCTGGACTTTTTCCTAAAATGCGGATTTTTGTGAATTAAAAATTTCTAGAAAATACATAAAATAAAACTAAGAATTACGGTGCAAACTCAGGTGAGTAATTCGTTTGAACGGCGGCGGAACCGCGGCATAAGCACTGCTTATGCGGCGGTTCCGCGCTATATTGGTGACGTCATCGTACCTGCTCTGCACAGTAATTCCTATTATTTTATGCTGAGTTTTCTGGGAATATTTAAAACTTATTCCAGAGTTGAAATTTCTGCAGTTGTTTTGGGGATTCGGTGTTTCGATCGGGGTATCAAATTTTGTCTGTTTGGCTTTCCGGATAAATCTTAGAATATGTTAAAAAGTTCGACCGGATATAAATACCCAATTTTTCCCCTGTCGGGAAATTTCCAAGTGTTGGATTTTTCCGTAGTTTAACGACGTTCTAAGTAGTGCAAGTAACGCGATGGTCCCTCTAGAAGACACAAACCTTAACTCGATTATGTGACCGTCTTGAACTGCCCTTTGAACCTTCGGGTTTGGGGCAGTACGGCGTGCCACATGTGAGGCGTTGGCTTGACCCTTCTACGGCTGGACCGTCGGTACTGAGGCACGAACTGAATGTTGTTAGACTTATTTCATGTGTTGATCTGTATCGGGAAAACTTGGGTGTTCGAATGTTCAATCGGAAAGTTTAACATTTTCTAATTATCTGGAATGGGATACAATAATTGGAATTCACAAGAAGTTATGAGATAACTGAATGAATGTTATAAACATAGAAATTTAGTCTCACATGATCGGTTGCCACGGAATTTTGATGTGATCAAAAGTCCGTCGCAATCACGTAGCGTACGTGGATACTCGCCGGGTAAACTTAATAGACAGCCTCACTCCATAGCCCCGACCAAGTGACTGTAGGAGAACCCCGTCGCCGAAAGCATCCGTACGGGTGCTCGCGGTAGCGGTGTTCCGCCTTGGTGCACTTCGTCGACGGTATTGGGGGTGCGGCCGTCTACTGAAGTTTGCGACGAGCATTCGATCAGGATGTCGGGAATCCTGTTGAATTCACCGACTTGATATTGAAAAGAGTTTTCGATTCTGAGACTGAAATGCGGGGTTTATAATTGTTAGGCATGTGATGTCTAAGTAATTCATTTGGTCAGGCATGCGATGTCTGAGATGGTTGCGGATTCCAACTGTTGTAGTTTTACACTTTCTTTTCTGTGACCGTAAGTGTAATATGTGATATCGCCGGTTTCGTTGCTATATGTCAACGACAATTGGGATGCGCATATTTACTTACGATGATGACATGTGATGTTATGTGTTGCTGGATATGTTATATTGGATCGTCGTGTTTGAATAGCCGGGGGGTTTTATGTGAGATGAGTGTTTTTCATTTTCATTCATGTAAAAACTTGTATGTAATATTCTTTTATTGGGGCGCTTCCAGGTTGCGGAAGTTGTCACCGTTTGTATATTATTTACTTTTCCGCACTAGGATAGACCCAAGGAGGAGGGCACAAGTAACCGGGTTCTGGAGTCCAGTGGGAGACCAACTCGAGGAGTCGAGTCCGGGTCTCCTAACTCTAGAATTGGTAGGGTTGCTTGCCGCTCTCGTAGGGGTCTAGGGGTGTGGGTTTGGCTATTCATCGCGACCGTGGAATCCGTGTTTTATACTGGCTCGTATTGAAAACACGGACGTCCTAGTATATCCAATATTTCATATGATTCTTCTGCTGCGATATCTGTGATGTGATCATGTGATGTTCTGTGATAGATACAGTATATAGTATATATGATATATTATATAGATGTTACTTATGTTTTACACCCGCGCTAGCCCTGCCCTGCTCTGTCGTTAGTTACCTAACCTAACGGTGCACGAGGGGACATCGAGGCGAATGCGGATGGCATAAGTGTACGTCATATCTATCTGTGATGATTAGGTACTTATATGATGGGACTTCATTAATGTGATTAATGAAATAAAAGAAACCTAAGATGTTGTAGAATCGAATTTCAAAATAAAACAGGTAGCTACAGTTCTTGCTTTGCACAGCGGTATATGTGATATATCCTGCACCTCATCCGATGAGGAAAGGACCGAGATCCCTTCACCGGGAGTGACTCCTTTAGCAATAACTGGCAGATGCTACACACTCGGTTTGTCTTTTGATTGCTTTTAAGAGTTTCGCTTTGCACAGTGATATATGTGATATATCCCGCACCTCATTCGACGAGGAAAGGACCGACGACCCCTTCACCGGGAGTGACTCCTTTAGCAAAACTAGAAAAGCCTCAAAAACACTCCATTTCAAAATTCATTCGATCCTACAACGATATCAAGTTCATTACGCAATAGGTTTTCAGAAAAACCTGTCGTAGCCCTCCGTCATTTCAGATAAGTAGTAGTTAGTATTCGTGCTACGTTTGTTGGCCTGCGTCAAGGAGTAGTGTGCGGTAGCTAACTGGTGCTTATCTGTATAAGCATATGATGTGATTGGATTAGGGTAGTCGTGCGACTTTGTTGGCCTGCGTCAAGGGTCGTGCGGGTGGGTTTAATTCAATCAGGAAATGACGGATTGAACTTGACTAGCGGACTATGGTTTGTTGGCCTGCGTCAAGGTCATAGGACGCTAGGGGCAAAAGATTATCGGGAATTTCAAGTGTTGAAATTTGCAATGAGATTGCATACCTTCTATGAGATAGTTGGATCCCGATACCCGCTGCGAGTAAGAGTTACTCCTGGGAGAGTTTTACACATTACAATTAGCCGATCAAGTAGGTGTCTAGAAAGGTGTCAACGGGGTTACGCCTCTGGGAAAACGAGGTTTACATTAATTAGGTTCGTGCGAAAGCACGGGGGACCTCCCTCAAAGTACCGACACTGGCCTGGCTGAAAGATTGGCGAACTTGTAGTGTGTAATTAATCCCGGCTAGTCTTTCCTTTTAGGGTTTGAAGGAAGATTTGATAAAAAGCAGTGGGAGCCATCCTGATTAGATAAAATAAAAACCAATCTATTCTTGCAAGAGCGCACGCTGAGTGTTTTCTTCTCTCTCTCCTGGTAGCGACCATATCACGCCTTAATCAAGATAATAATACGGATTATTGACCGAACCCGCTTGTTATACTGAGCTGGGGCACATTGGTCCCGCTCCAACTTATAATTGTTATAAGACAGAGCAGGAAATAGGGGATTACCAGAATTCCCGTGCCGCCCAAACGAAGAGAGTGCATGCTGATGCATCATCTTCGGGTGTGTTCATTACAAAGAACTGTTTCTCTGTATCCTCTACGTCCTGAGTATGTGATACCAGATCAGGATCCCAGATATGTAATCTGTTACATAGGGCTACAGATAGGTAGAGAACTGAGAACGGGTGATAAGTTTCATGAGGCAGAAAACGGGGCAAGTGTTGCAGCCAAGTCTGTTGGTCACTGTCACCCTGTATTACCAATACATTGATTCTGAACGAATGTTATTAGATACCGAACCTGATATACAAAATCATATCACTCTCTTTATTAGTAAAGAAATGATAAAATTTTGTATAGTTGGATAATGTTTTGAACATTTCCTATATCAAAAGTTGATCGGTTCAGGCACGTTATCTAAAAGCATTGATGTTCTAAATCAAACTACAGTTCTTAGTATACGGATCACACACAAGAGGAAGAGTTCAGAATTGAACGAATCCTTCTTGAGGTATTGTAGACTAGGTCAGATCAATGCGACCCGACTGGCTAGAGTTACATAAAGATGCATATTTAAATTTGTTTGAACTTACATCTTGTGAAACTCGCCAGTCATGTCACAAAGATAAAATGACACTAGCTCTGTTTATTGGAAACAGAGAAAGAGTTAGTGAACTCTTGGGATAATACATGTTGATGTATGTAGGTCCCCTGTCTACACATGCCAAGACTGGTTCTTTATACTTCATTATGTTCTCTGATGATCTCTTTAGATTCAGACCTATGTTCCTGTTGAAACACAAGTCCGAACCTTTTGAGATATTCACGGAATATAAGTTAGAAGTAGAGAACTAGTACGGGTATAAGTATTATGTCCTATGATGAGATCAAGGAGGAGAATACTTGAGCACGGAAATACTGGACTATTCTAAAGGAGAATGAGATTCTCTCTCAGCATTACTCCTCTGAATACACCATAGCACGATGGTATATCGGGGCGGAGCAGATACACCCTATATGATAAGGTGTGCTCTATGATGAGTACTACTGAGTTACCTATTTCCTTTAGGGAGTTATGCACTTGAGAAGCTGCATACCTATTGAATAGGATTCGAATCAAATCAGTTGCCTACCATTTCATATATGATATGGAAAGGGAAGAGCCCATATCTTAAGTTAGTTAAGATTTGGGGTTGACCGGCCTATGTCTAAAAGCAAAATCCGGACAAGCTCGAGGCAAGGTCTGTTATGTAGAACTGGAAATGTTCCAGCTATACGAACTACAGCAGATGATTTGATAGAACCAAGGGATTCAATAGATACCAACGAACCTCAGCCTCTCCGCCGATCTAGTAGGGTTCCTCACCCACTTGAGAGATACTTCGGTTTCTCTATGACAGTGGGAGCGAGGATTACATCATGAGATGATGACCCAATTAGCTTCGAGCTGGCCATCTGGAGTGGGACTCTGTAAGAATGGCTGGATGCTTAGCGATCTGAGATGGAATCCATGTACACCAACAAAGTATGGACTTTAGTTGCTATATCTGAAGGGTTAAATCCCCATCAGGAGCAAGTATATCTTGAGAAGATTACTTGGTGTACATGGAAGAGTTGAGACTTTCAAAGCTAGACTTGTTAAAGGTCTACATCATTGACCAGGTATGGATGATGATGAAACCTTTTCTAAGTAGCTATGCTTAAGTCCATCCAGATCCTACTTGCCACGGCTACATACCATGACTACGATATCTGGTGGTTGGGTGTCATGACAGCTTTTCTAAATGATGTTTAGAAGAGATCGTCTGTAAGTACACAGCCAGAGGACTTCGTAGACAGTGGGAGCAGCGGAAACGTGTACAAGATGCTTTATAAGATAAAGCAGGCATCGCGGAGTTGGAACATCTATTTTGATGGATTAGTCAAAGAGTTTGACATCATCAAAATGGTAGATGAACCTTGTATAAACAAAAGGGTAGTAGGGAGTATGGTGACGATCCTCGTAGAGTACGTGGATGACATACTCTTGATGGGGAAGGAGTTTCCTATGCTACGCTCGATCAATCTCCGGTTATCACTAGAATTCTCCATATAGGATCAAAGTGATACCTACTAAATCCTGGATTTTGGATCTATAAGATAGATTTAATTGGATGTTAGGATTCTCACTAGTTGTAGTGAGATGGTATCAATCGATCCTGGGGAGAATCACTGGAAGTGTTCCAGGGTGATAAAGACGACTGAATGTCAGTCGCAGGCATTGTCTTTACCCTCAGTAAAGGGACGGTATGTTGGAAGAGTTCCAAGCTAGATACCGTGGCATACTAGATGATAAAGGCAGGATACATCGCTACTAAAGATGCTACCAAAGAGGCTGTTTGGGTGTATATTGGTTCATGAGATGAACTATGTTCCTCCCATTGTGTGACAATGGAGTTGTGGCTTTTGCCAAGGAACGCCGGTCCCATCAGTGATCTAGACATATTCTAAGGCAGTATCGCCTGATCATGGAGATGATTGATCTCCAAGGTGATCGAGGTTTGAAGAGTAGACTCAGAGGACAACACAGCGGATCCACTCACAAAGGCCTGTTCCCAGAGAGAGACTTTTATGGGATGGTTGAGTATGAGATACTGCAACCACTGCTACAGATGGCCCTAGTGCAAGTGGGAGATTGTTAGTTATATGTATGCCCTAGAGGCCATTACTGTACATAGGATGTATATTGTAGTGGATGCTGGGACATATATAGGGAGGACTTTCTTGCTCGACATGATAGTATGCTATCTGGTTGAACTTTACCTTAACGTGTATACTGATTGTCTCTCTGTTACATGTTGGTAAAGCCCTTAGGATCTGTACTTGACTACCTGGACTATGATGCGGATCATACTAGTGGGGACATGGTAGTCCATAAGTACATCCTTCAAAGTCCCTAGTCGTGGGTGTATCGAGACGGGGCATCGATATACCAGAGTAGACTAGCGTATACCTTCTCGACCCATACAGATGGGCGATGGATGATCCCATATCCATTGGTGTTTGACATCAGAGATGATATACGGGTGCTCAGTAGAGACTGGGTACACTGGACGGACTCGTCGAGAACTCCCAGATGGTATTATACCTCACGTCAGATGGCAGTTCTCTGGTGACACTGGTACAGAGTAGTCTGTTGACCCGAGATCGTCATAGAGTCTTGTGTGGTTCCCACTGTGCTTTGATTTCCATCTTACCACGTCCAAGAGGGCGTGCAAAACGGTGGTTTTTGGGTACAGTCCCGAGTCACATGGAGGCAATGAGCGATAGGAGGGGATTCGTCTCTCCCGGTATAGGGGGTTGATGTTGCGCTGTGTTCGATTGGCTATAACAGGAAATCCCTGGCCAGGGTTGCTGAGATTTACTGGTAAGTGTTACCAGTAGTTTCTCGAACAGTTATAGACCTCATATCGACACGACTTATTGAGCTATTGGGGTCTGACGTTTACCACCCCTAGGCGAGATATGCGACATATCAGACGATCAGACCGGACTGTACGGTAGTGTTACTGGTCGGATTCACTGGAGTGTGAACGGGCTTGCTCGTCGATCTTCGGATCGCTCAATACCCGGGTGGCCGTTACGTTTAGCAGACCGCTTGCGGCTTGTGGGTGTTTGATATGATCATCATCCGCTGCCGGCGTATTGACGAGTCTTTAGAGTCCTACACAGAGGTTTCCTGGCTCAAGCAAAACGAAATAGGAGCGCATATGAGATATGTGCGGGACCGAGAATAATGCGTGTATGTGATACCGTATTTCATTCTCGCGATGAATGTATCGATTAGGTTATATGCGATATACCCTAGTTATCGAATCAATGGTTGATTCGATAAACCGATGCATTGCATACTAGTCGGTTATATACGATATGACCGGATCGTTAAATCAAGTGTTGATTTAATGATTTAATGCATAATTATATATTTGATATATTAGTTTGCATTAACTAGTATCGGTTCACTTTAAATGGATTTTCTCACTCGGGTGTGCGCATTGCATATGCGATATGATTTGTGCACTTGCTTGTATCATATTTGATGGTACATGCATGTTTGTGTGTAGGTTTAGTCTAAACCTTAGTTAAGTAAATGGTTAAGGTTATGTTTAAATATTTTAATCATTTATTAATTTATTTATTGCATTTTGGCAAAAGGAAAAATGGTTGCTTTATTTTGTTTCTATCTTGAAGTTTCATGAAGGATTGAAAAGTCAACCATTTTTGTTTCATGCCTAACCTAACCATTCACCTAACTAGGGTTTGCTCTCTACACATAACCATGGTTATGTTATGATAAAGATTGGATTATTCTTTTCTTTTTGAAAAACTTATCATAACATTTTCTTCTTCTTCTTCCTTACTTCAAGTGAAGAAAAGCTTACCTCATCAATGGTGATTGATGTTTTTGAGTGAGAAATCCAATTCTAAAGTTAACCCACTTCCTATTTCTTCATCCTCTACCTCTTGCCAAGTAGTAGAGTGTGTTTACTTCACAAGTTTCTTGACTTGGTGAAGTCGGAGCTTGATTTAGCGATGCCTCGACGTAGATCATCTTCGGCATGGACATCGACGACCTAGCTTGCCCATTCTCTGACGAAGCCGATCCTAGAGCCCGGATTTGACTTGGACAGCGGAGAGGACTTCGTTGCGGAGCTATGGAGGTGGAGCACCGGATCTACAAAGGTTGTATTTCCGTTTTCTCATTAGTTAAGTGTTAACTAGTTCATATTTCGCCTAAATATCTAGCCGACGATCCGTAGTTTAGGGTTTGTAGGCACCGTAAAATTTTAATATGGCATGTTCGATGCCTTGTGAGACCTCTTGGGTGTGCCTAGGAACCCTACAGAAACACCCCGATGTGGCCGGTTTTCAGCATGCTCTCGCCGGGTGAAATCCGGTAAATAGGGCTCAAATTTTTAGGGTGTTCTAGTGGTCACTAAAATATCCTTCTGTAATTGTTTAAAAAAATTTTGAAGACACTTTTAAAATCGACAGAAACTGGAATGCTTAGTGCAGTGAATCGGAGTTGTTTCGGTTTTGATAGTTTAACATTGTCTAAACAAGCTAATTAAGGGTTAATGGGTTGGCTCTAATGCCATATTGGGCTACGGCAGCGCCCCGGCCTAAAATCTAAGGCCAAATGCGGAACAAAAACTTTTCAAACTGGGCGCTACCGCAACCATTTGCCCGAATCGTGCCAGTAACCGTATGCTAGCAAACTGTAAAGTGATTTAGAGATTATACCGAATCGATCCGTGTCCTTCAGTCTTTAACCACTTCCTAAGCTCCTCGCGGCTGCTCCAAGATAAGTTCGTTCTCCGGTCACCCTTGCCGAAGAAGATACACGTCGAGAGTTCTTTATACGGGCTCCCGTTTCAAACCGAAGCAACTCGGGCATCCAGTTTGCTAGCCTAGATACCCAAGATGAAATAGAGGTAGTGTGTGAATACTTTTTCTCAAAGCACCCAATGATTTGGGTGGAGGTAAATGAAGTTTCCATGGATAGAAATTGTGAGCAAAGGATTTCTGGCTTGGAGAAAAATGCTTGCTGGGAATTTTGCTCGGCCATAAAAGGTTCACTGGAGTTTTTGTGAAGTGTAGTATTTGTAATAAATTAATTAACACAAGAAGAAAAAAACTCTCCTCAAGAAAACCACAGCAACAAATATCTCTGCCCCTCACAAAATATCAACACTCAAACAAAACCCATTTAATGCCAAAGTGACACCAAGACACCAACAGTGCATGCACCATGCCCATGAACAGCCCACTCCATGACACCTCATCAAATTGCCCATGAAATTAGCAACAGCCAAAATAAATACTAGCCACTTGCACACATATTCCATCACCACAATATTTAAACATTAATCCAAATTTTTAAGTCGAGAAAAAAAATTGGCAACTTCAAAAGTAATCTCGTAACAAATTACAAGATTACCCCTCATCCGTGTATACATGCCTGCATCCGTATTCCTACTGAATACGAATGCAACGAGATGAAAGTATTCCAACAATCTAATACTAGGATCCGGCTTAAACCAAAGCCCACTAGTATTATCCGCCCGATCATGATCCGTGCACAAGTGCACGTATATGATCGAACCCTGCCATAAAACCATACAGCCTCTACAACGTTTCGCCCGAACTAGGGAAACCCTCTGTGTGGGACTCTAAAGACTCGTCAATACACTGGCAGTGGGTTTAACCACAAGCACGTCAGTAGCACTAGCTGTACGAAACGGCTACCCAGGTATTGAGCGAAAGGGAGGCCGACGAGCAATCTCATCCTGAAACCCTACTGAGCCTATCTGTGACAATCTCCATACAGTCCGGTCTGTTCATCTATGAGTATCGCATATCGGGCCTAAGGGATAGTAAACGTCAGACCCCCAATAGCGGTATAAGTCATGTCGGGGTGTAGCCCAGAACACCTTGAGAAACTACTGGAATACCTGCCAGTAAATCTCACTTGTCTTGGCCAAGGACTTTGTGTAATGGCTCTCTAGACACAGCGCGATATCAACCCCCAATACCGGGAGAGACGAATCCTATCTAACCGCCACTGCCTCCAAGTGCTTCGGAACTGCACCCAACTACTACCTGTTTGCACGACTCCTTTGAGCCGTAGTAGGGTAGCAATCAAAGAATGGTGGGAACACACTTGAGGCAAAGTAGCAGTGTCAAGTCAACGGACTAAGCTGTACTCATGTCACCTGGGAACTGCTCCTGACGATAGGTATAGTTCCAATCAGCAGTGCCCCTGCGAGTCCATCCGGTGTACTCATAACCCAATAAACACATGTATACTATCTTAGGTGAACCAACTGACACCAATGGCTTGTGAGACCAGCCACCGCCCCTCGTCGGGGTCTCGATCCGTATACACTAGTCTACTCTCGAAGTATCGATGCCCAGTCTCGAAACTCCCACTACCAGGGACACTTTAAGGATGTGCTTATAGACTACCCAACTCTCACATATATGATCGCTGTCATATTGCTGGTAGTCAAGCAAGAATCCTATGGGCTCTATCAACGTGTAATAGTGATCTGTAATGTCAGCTGAAACATGTACACGATGATAGAGACAGACCAAATAGCATACTATCATCTCGAGTAAGACTATTCTACCGGTATAGGTCCTCACTCAATCATTGCAATCACGTGCCTGTGATCCAATAATTGACTTGAGGGCACTATAGCCAACAAAGTTGTTAACATGTTGTTTAGTTTGATTCTTTAGCTTAAGATTCATGGTTAGGGTTATCTAGAATGGCAAAAATTTGAAATTGGCATGGACGATGCCTCCCGAAACCTTGTTGTCGTTGTAGGTATTCCAACAGTGGTATCAGAGCCTAGCTAGAGAATTAGACGGATAAGTATAGGATTACGAAACCGAAACACTCGACGTCAAACCCTAGTTTCTATAAATTTTTTCATAGTGTTAAAAAAAATTTCAAACGGTTGCAGAATGTGTTGGCTATAGTGCCCTCAAGTCAATTATTGGATCACAGGAACATGATTGTAATGATTGAGGGAGGACCTATACCGGTAGAACAGTCTTACTCGAGATGATAGTATGCTATCTGGTTTTTCCTTATCATCGTGTACATGCTTCAGGTGACATTACAGATCACTATTACACGTTGATAGAGCCCTTAGGATTCTTGCTTGACTACCAGTAGTATGATGGCGATCATATACATGAGAGTTGGGTAGTCTATAAGCACATCCTTAAAGTGTCCCTGGTCATGGGAATTTCGAGACTGGGTATCGATACTCCATGAGTAGACTAGTGTATACGATCGAGACCCCGACGAGGGGTGGTGGAAGGTCTCACAAGTCATTGGTGTCAGTTGGTTCACCTAAGACGTATACAGGTGTTCAATGGGTTATAAGTACACCGGACGGACTCGCCGGGAACATGCTAGTTAGTATTATACCTAGCGTCAGATAGCAGTTCCCTAGTAACATGTGTACAGGTTAGTTCATCGACCTAAGATCGTCATTTGTCTCGTGTGAGTTCCCACTGTGCTTTGATTACTACCCTACCATGGCTCAAAAGAGTCGTGCAAACATGTTTTAGTTGGGTACAGTCCCGAGCCACATGGAGGCAGTGAGCGGATCGGTAGGGGTTTCGTCTCTCCCGGTATTAGGGGTCAGATCACGCTGTGTCTAGGAGAACCATTACACAAAGTCCTTGGCCAAGGCAAGTGAGATTTACTGGTAGGTATTCTAGTAGTATCTCAGGGTGTTCTGGGCTACACTCCGACACTATTTGTACCGCTCTTGGGGGTCTGACGTTTACCAGCCCCCTAGGCCCGACATGCGATACTCATAGACGAACAAACCGAACTGTACGGATATTGTCACTGATAGGCTCAGTAGGGTTCCAGGATGAGTTCTCTCATCGGCTTCTCTTTTGCTCGATACATGGGCAGCCATTACGTACAGCTAGTACCACTGACGGCTTGTGGTTAAACGCACTTCCAGAGTATTGACGAGTCTTTAGATTCCCCCACAGATAGTTTCCCAAGTTCGGGCGAAACATTGTAGAGGCCGTATGGTTTTATGGCAGGGTTCGAACATACACGTGCATCGTGTTTCGGACGGATAATACTGGTGGGTTTTGGTTTAAGTCGGATCCAAGTATTATACTGTGTAGGGATATTTTTGTCTCATTGCATTAGTATTCGGTCGGAATACAAATGCGGGTATGTATATACAGTTATGGGGTAATCCTGTAATTTGTTACGGGATTATTTTTGAAATTGCCAATTTTCTTTCACCCGACTTAAACATTTGGTTTATTGTTTATTTTGCTGTATTTGTTTGCAATTCCTTGGCTAGCCATCTCTTTTATCCATGGCTGAATTCATGATGGGCCTGGGCTTCTTATTTGAGTTTCTAGCTTGGGGTTTTTTTGGCATAAATGGGATTTTATTAGTGCAAGGGGTTTTCTGCGGTGCCGGGCTTCAGCAGCTTCCAGGGGTTTCTAGATTGGTAGTAAGTCATGAGATGAGGTAGAAAAAGCTTTAATGGTTATTGTCATTCTTAAGATCTTTTGTGTGATATTTTCCTTAGCCTCACCATTTTTGCATTTCTTGTGCTCACCCCTCATCATCATGGCCGAGCATAAATTCTGCCCCCTCCTTTTGGCTGAGCCCAATTTGAAGTGAGAAGATTGATTCATTGCAAAATTCTAAGTTCATTTTCATCACTCCAAAAGGCAACTTCAATTTACCTTCAACCAATAGCTTGGGTGCCTTGAGACAAATTATTCTACACACTCTCTACTTCAATCTTGGACATGTCGGCTAGCAAACTTCATTTCCGAGTTGCTTCAGTTTGAAGCAGGAGCCCGTATAAAGATTCGTTGACATGGTGCCACTTCGACGAGGAGACCGGAGATCGAGCGAGATCGAAGATACCGCGAGGAGCGTGGGATGATGGCTAAAGACCGAAGGAGACGGATCGATCGGTATAGCCATTCTATCATTTTGTAGTTTGCTAGTTTAGTGTTAATGGCACGATCCGGGTGAATGTCTATGTTAGCGCCAGTTGTAAAAGCTTTTGTCCCGCGTTTGACCTCGGATTGACGGCCGGGATGCTACCGTAGACTTACATGGTATCAGAGCCACGCCATTAACACATACTAGCTTGTTCTAACATGTTTAAAAGATCGATCGAACGAAATTTCCAAAACCACAATTCCATTTTCCATGTTTCTGGCGAATTTTAAAAGTCATCGAAAATTGTTTTCAGTATATCAGAAAATCGTGCAGGCTTTTTTAAGAACCCCGAAGAAATTTGAAAGCACGTTCTCACCATCGAACCGCAGAACCGCAGCGAAAACATCATGTTTGCCGCGGTTGCGCGGCGGTATGGTGGCATCAGTGCACCATTTTTCTTCTGGGTGACTTTCATGCGGAATTGTGGTTTCTGGAATATTTAGTTTAGGCCCAGATTTGTTTAAGTACTGGATTTGTGCTTAGGGCCCACTTCGGGAAGTTTTGTCGATCGAAATTTTAAATGCGTTAGTTCACAGTGCTTACCTTATATCTACGACCGTGAATGTCATTCGAGCCGTACAACTCGTTTAATTGCTATATGTCCTTTTAGACGAGTTTGCGAACGTGACATTCACGTTGATGTTCTATATTGTGCTGTGATGTTGCGGATTTCTCGTGGTGGATAGCTTGGTGCAATGTTAGTACAGTTTAGTTTTATTTGTACATTTAATATCGCAGGGCGAGCGTCCGACCTATGGACTGTCGTCACTGCCTGGTTGTATATTATTCTTTTAGGGCGCGACCGGGTTGAGGTCGATGTCACCGTTGTACATATTTTCTTTTCTATACTAGGATTACCCTGCGGTGGAGTGCACGGATAGCCGGGTCCTAGAGGGAACGGGCCCGCATCTCATGGCTTTGAGACGGAGGGGGCTTCACTCTTGAATTGGCGGGCTATTCACCGCACTCATAGGGGGTATAGGTTGACCCAAGGAGGGGTGCTCAAGTTATCGGATTCCGTGAAGTGCTGGGTGGTCCATTCACTTTGTTGAAGGGAGCTGCCTCGCTTCAGGTTTTAGCGAGTAACTTGCCGCATCTGTAGGGGTCTAGATTATCATTGCACAGGCTATCCACACGACCATGGGAACGTCGGGTTTCAGTTGCGGCTCTATGAAACCCGGGGCTCCCAGATTATCTGTATTATTCTGTGATACTTATTACTTTCTGTAATGTTGCATTTATCACGCCTGGAGCGATTATTATATATTAGTATATATACTAGTAGATATTGTATATGTTTTACACCTGCACCAGTCCTATCCCCGCTCTGTCGTTAGTTAAGTAACCTAACGGGTGATGACAGGACCCTGTGGCGAATGCGGATGGCATATACATACATCATATTTTCGTTCTTTATTGGTGTGATTAATTGATGGGACTGTGTTCATTCAAATCAATGCAAGAAAAACAGACCTATTCTGATGTTGTTGGAACAATTTTTAAAATGCTGTTATTACAAGGACGTTCTCTTTTGTTTTGCACAGTGGTATTCGGTTATGAATATCCAGCACCTCATTCGACGAGGTAAGGGCCGAGATCCCTTCATCGGGAGTGACCCCTTGGGCAGAAGTTTGCGTCAGGGTAATAACTTCACTATAGTCGATTACTTTTTGCTTTGTATCGTGGTATTCAATTGGAATATCCTGCACCTCATTCCATGAGGAAAGAGCCGAGATCCCTTCACCGGCAATGATCTCTTTAGCAAAAGTTTTCGCTACTATATATTTGTAAAAAGCTATTTGGTTCCTTCAACGATATCAAGTTCATTACGTTAAAGGTTTTTTGCCAAAAACCATTCGTAGCCCTCCGTCATTTCAGACAGGTAGCACTTAGTATTCATGCTATGTATGTTGGCCTTCGTCAAGGCATAGTGTATGGTAGCTATTTGTTACTTCTCTATTGCATAGATAGATGCGTTGGTTTGGGACAGTCATACTACTATTTTGGCCTTCGTCAAGGGTATGTACGGGTGGGTTCAAATTAACCTGGATGATGACGGGTAGAACTTGACGTGTGACTTATGATATGTTGGCATTCGTCAAGGTCATAAGAGCATGGGGTAAAAATCACATCGGGAGTTTCTAAAGAAACTGAAACTTACCATGCATGCGCATACCTTCTGAAGTGTAATAACTTGAGTGGATTCTGTCAGGTTATCATGCGATGATAGTTGGATCCTGATCCCACTGATGAGTTGGTTTACTCCTCGGGTGATCCCAACTAATTCTTCTTTCAGGTTTGGAGGAGAATTTGAGAATACAGTGGGAGACTTCCCGATTAGGTAAATTGATAACCATTCTGATCTAGGTTAGAATGCACGCAGAGTGTTTCTTTTCTCTCTCTCTTTGGCAGCGACCATAGCCTGACCCTAGACTATGGCTCAGTAACCAAGTTGACCGAACTTTCTTAAAACACTGGCTTTTGGATTGTCTGAGTTGCATACATCATTGCCACTCCTTCTTTTACCCTTTGCATTTCTCCAGAACACCCCGTATTACTACGAATATCAACTTTCATTGGATAAATCCATCGCATGGTTATATACGAACTCGAAGGAACTTGTTCCAGATTCGAGGATGGATTCTGGTTCTGGAGAGGTTGAATAGGACTATTCAGTTGTCTTTTCCTTTTACCTTCTCTCAGGTTGTGAGGGCTCCTAGGATTAGGAGTGGGTACACCTATTACGCTTATTGGATAGTCTTCTTCCAAACCATAGGCAGGTGCCGAAAGGTAGGGAAAGGAGAAAGCCAATTAGCCTAAGTTGGGTGTACAGAAGGTAATAAGTAAAAACAAATAAAGGGATTAGAAAGAGGGCAAAGTAAATTGTGACTGCTATCATTCATGACCAAACCACGTATTTCATCACCACTCCTACTTCACCTTTGAATTTCTCCATAACACCCCGTATCACTACGAAGATCCACGATATATTGGATAATCCATCGTATAGTTATATACGAACTCGAAGGAACTTGTTCCAGTTCGGGGATGGATTCTGGTTCAGGAGAAATAGAATAAGGTTTATTCAGTTGTCTTTTATCATCACCTTCTCTAGGGTTGCGAGTACTCCTAGGATTAGGAGAGTACACCTATTACGCTTATTGGATAATCTTCTTCCAAACCATAAGCTGGTGCCGAAATGTAGGGAAGGAAGAAAACCATTAAGCCTAACTATGTTGTACAGAAGGTAATGAGTAAAGACAAATAAAGGGATTTGGAGAGATGGCAAGGAAATATACGGTTACAGTCATGAATCTGGATAATGGAAGAGGCATTACTAGGAATACCCGGATACCCCTTCGAAACATTTTCATGTTTCAGTTTCACTGTGCATTATTAATTGAAAATCGATTTCCCAATTAGACCCTTACTCCAGGGTATGTATTTACCAGATATGATTCTCACATCTGTATGGTTTTACAGATGATGAGTAGGAGTAAGTTATTGGGAATTAGGTGATCATCCTCATTATATCAGAATTCATTATAATTGGTGATATTTGATAAAATCGCCTGGGTACAGTTTTCAACCTACGACGCGCAGGGTTTGAGTTATTAAACTCAGGGGACTTATACAAAGTATTGTATGTTGTCCAGTGTCCATTAGGACAAAGGGGATGGTCCTCATACTGCATTCTGTTTACTTGTGACTTGTCAAGTTTTAGACAAGTGTTTCGTAGAAATACAAGGTCCAAGTAATGAGAAATTATAGGTAAAAGAATAAAGTAGAGAACCAGGTGTTGCAAGTATTGGGATTCTTCAAGGTGATCGAAGAAGTAGATACTTGTGTATGGTATTCATTTGATAATAATGGTTTTGAGAAACTTGTTTCTCTTTCAGATTACTCATAATTGGATGCACTCCTAAGTTGAGCAATGCTGATCGGCCTCTCTCCATTTAGATGACATGCACTGGAGACAGCTGCATGATTTGAATCTGGTTCCAATTAAATCAGTGCCTTGTAAGTCTACGGTAGTGCCCCGACCAATAATCCGAGGCCAAACGCGAAATAAAAACTTTTTCATAAACTGGCGCTAACATAGACTTTCACCCGGATCGTGCCATTAACACTAAACTAGCAAACTACAAAATGATAGAATGGCTATACCGATCGATCCGTGTCCTTCGGTCTTTAGCCATCATCTCACGCTCTTCGCGGCATCTCCGGTCTCGCTCGATCTCTGGTCTTTTCGTCGAAGTTGCTCCACGTCAACGAATCTTTATATGGGCTCCCGCTTCAAACTGAAGCAACTCGGACATGAAGTTTGCAAGTCGACATGTCCAAGATTGAAGTAAAGAGTGTGTAGAATAATTTGTCTCAAGAGACCCAAGCCATTGGGTGGAGGTAAATTGAAGTTGCCAAAAGGAGTGATGAAATGAGCTTGAGAAAAAATGCAAATGAATCATTTTTCTTATAGAAAAATGGCTAGGCCAAAGTGGGGGGCTGCACATATAGTGCTCTCGGCCACTATGAGAAGGAGGTGAGCACAACCAAAGTCAAGTGGTGACCATATCCTATTATCATCACAAATATCTAAAGGAAATATCCTTAAGTGAACAAATGAAATTAATGCAAAGGATGAGTCGCTAAAATACACCTCATCATCCTAGAACAATCCCACACCATCTAGATGATTTCGGCCACAACACATGAATGAAGGAAATGGTGGTCAAAAAAGAAAGCACAAACTTAACCAATAATTAAACATTACAAAATAATGTTTAATCAAGCGGAGAAAAACTGGCAACTTCAAAAAGCAATCCCGTAACAAGTTACAAGATTACCCCACTACAGTATATACATACCCGCATTTGTATTCCGACTGAATACGAAATGCAAAGAGACAAAAATATTCCTACACAATATAATACTAGGATCCGGTTTAAAACAAAGCCGGCTAGTATTATCTGTCCGAACAATGACACGTGCACAAGTGCACGTGTATGTTCGAACCCTGCCATAAAACCATACGGCCTCTACAACGTTTCGTCCGAACTTGGAAAACTATCTGTGGGGGACTCTAAAGACTCGTCAATACTCTGACAGTGGGTTTAACCACAAGCACGTCAGTGGTACTAGCTGTACGTAACGGCCGCCCATGTATTGACAGAAAGGGAAGCCGATGAGTGAACTCATCCTGGAACCCTACTGAGCCTATCAGTGACAATATCCATACAGTCCGGTCCATTCGTCTACGAGCATCACATATCAGGCCTAGGGGGCTAGTAACGTCAGACCCCCAATAGCGGTATAAGTCGTGTCAGAGTGTAGCCCAGAACACCCTGAGATACTACTGGAGTACCTACCAGTAAATCTCCTGCCTCGGTCGAGGGCTTTGTGTAATGGCTCTCCTAGACACAGCGCGATCTCACCCCTAATACCGGGAGAGACGAATCCCCTGCCGATCCGCTTACTGTCTCCATGTGGCTCGGGACTGTACCCAACTAAAACCTGTTTGCACGACTCCTTTGAACAGTGGTAGGGTAATAATCAAAGCACAGTGGGAACTCACACGCGACAAATGACAATCTCAGGTCAATGAACTAACCTGTACACATGTCACCAGGGAACTGCTATCTGACACTAGGTATAATACCAACTAGCAGGTGTAAGTCCACGTTGCGACCCCCGGTTCTTACGGGGAGGCGGAAACGGTATAAAAATCAAATTTTTAGCGCATGGGGCAACATGGACTAACAAAGTCGGGATCTTTTCCTAAACTAAAACTAGCAAACTTGCTAAAGAGAGTTAGCTACTCGGAAAGATGGTTATACCTAAACTTGAACTCCTTCTTCTTCAAACTTTGTAGAGGTTGATGGTTCTTTCCTCGTCGCCTTCTTCCGTCGAAGATGGATCCACCTGAGGGTTCAACCTTCGGGCTCTTACTCGAACTTTGAGTGAACTAGGATCTCCGGCTTGCTAAACCTTGAACCCTAGAGAGAGTAGAGAGTATAGATGGGGTGCTTTCTTTTTCAAGGTGAGGGATTCTCAACACATGAGAAGGAATTACCTTGAGCTTGAGGAAGAAGAAGAAGAAATGAGGAGAGAGAATGATTATGATAGAATGAGCTCTTTTCTTTTGCAACCATAACTAAAAGAAAAGGAATTATCAAATTAATAATAATAAATCAAAAATGAAATAGTTGATGGTTGTATTTGGAATGACCACTATCATAACTTTCAATAAATGAGTGTAAGCATGAATCAAGGAGAATCCTTTCAAAGCATGATGGTGGTCAACATTCAACCATGGTCAACAAGTCAACCATGGTCAACAAGTCCACAAAATCAACCATAACAATATTTCATTTAATTACTATTATTAATTGATATTTCATAAATCTATTAGGGTTTGGAAAATGATGACTGTCAACTGTGCATACGCACCCGTTCCGAAACCCTAATGAAATACCTCATCCTCCGCCTCAAGCAACTGTGCATACACACCTGCATTCTCGTTCCGAGGAACAAGAATACCAAGATATAAAAGCAACCCCAAAAACTTATACCTGTATCTGGCTCAAACCAGAGCCTTCCAGTATAATCCGTCCGGACTCCAAACGTGCACAAGTGCGCGGATGAGAACGAACCCTGCCGCAAAACCATGCGACCTCTACTCTGTTTTGCCCAGAGGCGAATACCCTCTGTGTGGGACTCTAAAGACTCGACACTACGCTGGCAGTGGGTTTAACCACAGACCGCAAGCGGCACTAGCTGTGCGTAACGGTCCCCAGGTAGACGCCGACAAGAAGGCTGACGAGGTGAACCCCATCTGAACTCCTACTGAGTCTGAATGTGACACTCTCCGTACAGTCCGGTCTGTTCGTCTGATACATCGCATGTCGGGCCTAGGGGGCGGTAAAACGTCAGTCCCCCAATAGCGGTACAAGTCGTGTCGGAGTGAAGCCCAAAACACTCTGAGATAACACTGGAAGCCTACCAGTATATCTCGCTTGCCCTGGCCAGGGACTACTCGTGTAATGGCTCTCCTAGACACAGCGCGATGTCAACCCCCAATACCGGGAGAGACGAATCCTGTCTAACCGTCACTGCCTCCAAGTGCTTCGGGACTGCACCCAACCACTACCTGTTTGCACGACTCCTTTGAGCCGTGGTAGGGTAGTGATCAAAGTGCAGTGGGAACACACTCGGGGCGAAGTGCCAGTGTCAAGTCAGCGGACTAAGCTGTACTCATGTCACCTGGGAACTGATAACTGACGATAGGTATAATACCAACCTGTCAGTTCCCGACGAGTCCTGTCCAGTGTACTCGTAACCTAACGAGCACCCGTATACTATCTCCAGTACGACGTACTGATGGCTGTGGGACAGACCATCTCCCACACTGGGATGAGAAGCGCATACGCTAGTCTACTCCGGAGTATCGATGCCCTGTCTCGATAGTCCTGCGACTAGGGACCTGTATAAGGATGTGCTTATAGATTACCCAGCCTCCACTAGTGTGACTGCCATCACAACGCTGGTAATCAAGCAAAGATCCTAAGGGCTCCACTAATGCGTATAGGTGATATCGCAAAATAAACACATGTACACATTGAAGTAGAAACAAACCAAGTAGCATACTACTATATTGAGCAAGATTGTTTATACAAGGTGAATATCCCAAGCTTCCATTAAGTAATATACAAACTAGTATGATACAGTAATGGCCTCTAGGGCATATACACTAACAATCTCCCACTTGCACTAAGGCCATGTACTGGCGTATCGAAGACCTATCATCTCGATCAGCCGCTCGAACTGAGTCTGGGGTAGGGCCTTGGTGAATGGATCTGCAGTGTTTTCTTCTGAAGCAACCCTCCGAACCTCGATCTCCTTGCGATCCACGATCTCCCTGATCAGGTGATACCGCCTCAAGATGTGCCTGGATCTCTGATGGGACCTGGGTTCCTTCGCTAAAGCTATAGCCCCGTTGTTGTCGCAATACAGAGGTATTGGGTCAACAATGGACGGAACCACCTGAAGTTCTTTCAAGAACTTCCTCATCCAGACAGCTTCTTTTGCGGCATCAGATGCAGCGATGTATTCCGCTTCCATAGTCGAGTCTGCAACGGTTTCCTGTTTGGAACTCTTCCAACACACCGCCCCTCCATTGAGGGTAAAGACAAAACCCGACATGGACTTGGAATCATCCTTGTCACTCTGGAAGCTGGAGTCAGCAAAGGCCTCGATCTGGAGGTCTTTTTCGCCATACACCAAGAACATCTCCTTAGTCCTTCTCAGGTACTTGAGAATGTTCTTTACTGCTATCCAGTGTTTCTCCCCAGGGTTTGACTGATACCGGCTTACTACACTCAGTGCATAAGCTACATCCGATCTGGTACACAACATCGCATACATTATAGAGCCTACCGCAGAAGCGTAGGGTATAATAGACATGCGATCCCTCTCCAAATCAGTCTTGGGAGACATCTCTTTAGAGAGGGTGATCCCGTGACAAGCCGGTAGGTTACCGCGCTTGGAATCTTCCATACTGAATCTTTTCAGCACGGTGTCGATGTACCTGGACTGTGAAAGTCCTAATATCCTCTTGGATCTATCACGATGGATCCGGATCCCCAGGATGTAAGAGGCATCACCCAGGTCTTTCATGGAGAACCTGTGTGACAAGAAACCCTTGACAGATTGTAGCATAGGAATGTCATTTCCTATTAAGAGAATGTCATCCACGTATAAAATAAGGAATACTACAGTTCTCGCTACAAATCTACTATAGATGCATGGTTCATCTGGATTTTTGATAAAGTCAAATTCCTTGACCGTCTCATCAAAACAGATGTTCCAACTCCGCGATGCCTGCTTTAGTCCATAGATGGACTTAAGCAACTTGCACACTTTTCCGCTGCTCCCACTCTGAATGAAACCCTCTGGCTGATCCATATAGACACACTCCTCTAAATTTCCATTTAGAAAAGCGGTTTTTACGTCCATCTGCCAAATCTCATAATCGTGGAAGGCAGCAATGGCAAGAAGGATCCGAATGGATTTCAGCATAGCCACTGGAGAAAAGGTTTCATCATAGTCCAAACCAGGTCTTTGACGGAAACCCTTTGCTACAAGTCTAGCTTTATAGGTCTCAACCTGTCCATCTACACCAATCTTCCTTTTGAAGATCCACTTGCATCCTACGGGTTTTCCCCCGTCTAGAGCAATGTCCAACGTCCATACTTTGTTGGTGTACATGGACTCCATTTCGGTCCGCATTGCATCCAGCCATTTTACCGAGTCAACGCTCTGAACGGCCTGCTGGAAGCTAGTAGGCTCATCATAGTTAATGATGCAATCCTCTCTATCCCCGTCTATGAGAAAACCGTAGTATCTCTCGGGCGGATGAGACTGCCTACTACTTCTGCGGAGCGGCATAGGAATGTCCTGTTCTTTCGAACCCTCTGGTTCCACTAAGCTTTCAGTAATAGTCTGAGGTTCTGGAATTTCTTCCAGTTCTATTGCGCTCCCACTTACTTCTTTTTCCAAGAACTGATGTTCCAGAAAATGGGCATTACGAGAAACAAGGACTTTTTGTTCCTCTGCGTAATAGAAAAGATACCCCCTGGAGTTCTTTGGGTATCCCACAAACTTGCACAGTACTGAGCGTGCCTCGAGCTTGTCCGTATGCTGCTTTTTGACATAAGCTGGACATCCCCAAATCTTCAGGTACTGAAGATAGGGTTTCTTCCCACTCCATAACTCATATGGTGTGGTAGGCACAGTCTTTGTAGGAACTCGGTTCAAAAAGTATGCAACTGTTTCTAGCGCATACCCCCAGAAAGATCGCGGTAACTCAGCGTTACTCATCATGGACCGTACCATATCCAATAGGGTTCGGTTCCGTCTCTCCGATACACCGTTGTGTTGCGGAGTGTATGGAGGAGTGAGCTGAGAGAGAATTCCATTCTCTTTTAAGTAATTCAGGAACTCGGCACTTAAGTATTCTCCACCTCGATCCGATCTTAGAATCTTGATACTATTGCCGGTCTGTTTTTCAACTTCATTCTTGTAATCCCGAAATTTCTCAAAGGCCTCGGATTTGTGCTTCATTAAGAAGACATGTCCATACCTAGAGAAATCATCTGTGAAAGTAATGAAGTATGAATAACCGCTTCGCGCATGTGTAGACATTGGACCACACACGTCACTGTGTATGAGTCCCAAGAGCTCGCTCGCTCTTTCTCCGTGTCCAGTGAACGGAGTCTTTGTCATCTTTCCCATGAGACAAGATTCACAAGTGGCATAAGACTGATACTCGAACGGATCCAAGTATCCTTCTTTATGTAACTTAGTCAACCGTGTCTCATTGATGTGACCCAGTCTACAATGCCATAAGAAAGCCTGATTGATATCTGGAGACTTCCTTTTGTGTGTATTCTGGACATTGAAAATCTGTGGTTGGTTTAATACGTAAATACCATTGCTCAATGTACCTGACCCAATCAGAACTTGATTAAGGTGAATGTTTACAACATTTCTTACAAACGCAAATTCATAACCTTCTTTAGAAACCAAAGATACAGAAATGATATTACAAGTTGCGTTGGGTACAAAAAAGCAACTACGCAAAACCAAAACATGCCCATCTGTCATTCCCAGGTGATAGTCCCCCACGGCTTTAGCATCCATGCTAGCTCCGTTCGCAACTCTGAGGGTCATGTCACCTGCCTTCAAAAACCTACGGTTTCTCAACGCCTGCAAAGAATTACAGATATGAGATCCTGATCCGGTATCCAATACCCAGGAAGTAGAGTTTATAGAAAGACAGTTTTCAATAACATACACACCTGAAACTGAAGCCGCAACCTACTTCAGTTCCTGTGTCCTGGCCTTCCAAGCCCTGCAATCTTTCTTCCAGTGTCCACTCTTGTGACAATAGAAGCATTCCTCTTTACCAACAAGCTTCCCCGCAATCTTTGTTGCCTTTTCCTTTCCCTTCGTACCCACTTTACTAACACCGCCTCTTGGTTTGGCGGGGGCTTTCTTCCTCTTTCCCTTGGCTTTCGCCTTAGACCTAGAGGAAGAAGATCCTCCTACAAACAAAGCGGGTGTTTCCCTACCCTTCTGTAGGGTGCCCTCTGCGCTCCTCAGCATGTTGAGGAGTTCTGAAAGTTCAACTTCCTTTTCTTGCAAGTTGAAATTCAGTATGAACTGGGCGTAGGTGGATGGAAGGGACTGGAGAATTAAATCCGTATAAAGTTCACTGTCCAACGTGGTCCCAAGTTCCGCGAGCTCCTCAGTGTAGCCAATCATCTTAAGCACGTGGTCCGCTACCGATGATCCGACGGCCAACTTTGTCGAAAATAACTTCTTCGACACTTCGTATCTTGCGATACGAGACTGCTCTCCATACAGTTCTTTTGTATGGAGAAATATGGACTCCAAGTCCATATTCTCGTGCCTCCTCTGGTGATCGTTGTCCATAGAGGCAAGCACGAGGCACCTGGCCTTCGCGCAATCAATCTCCCAAGTCTTACGGATTTCCTTATCCGCGACGCTGGAGGTGGGACCTGGGACGGGGGGAGCTTTGGTGGTAAGAAGATATCCCAGCTTGTCGTAAGTGATTGCCATTTTGACATTCCTGAGCCAATCTTTGTAGTTTGGCCCTGTCAGTATGTTTTTATCTAGAAGTAACTTAAGTCCAGTCATTTCGATTTGGTCGCTGCAGGGGGAGAGAAGAAACACTTAGCACGATGCTCTTGCAAGTTTAGAATGGTTTTTAATTTGTCTAAACAGGATGGCTCCCACTGTCTCTCGAATCCCTCCTCAAACCACAAAGGAAGAATTAGCCAGGATCAATCCCACCGTACAATACTTGCTTAACCGTTCAGCCAGGCCAGTGTTGGTACTTCGAAGGAGGTTTTCCAACGCTTTCGCGAAGTTCCTTAATTTAAGAACCTCTTTTCCCTGGGGGCGTAGCCCCGCTAACACCTTTCTAGGCACCTACTAGGTTTATAGCATTGATCGTTTAGTGAGAAATTTCCCGAGGAGTAGCATATACTCACAGTAGGATCGGGATCCAAATATCATCGCGTGATGAAACTGAAGGAATCCTACCAGAATCATCACACTCCAAATGGTATGCAAATCTAGCAAGTTTCAGTACTTGTGAAACTCCCGATGTGGATTTTTGCCCCATGCTCTTATGACCTTGGCGTGAGGTCAAAATGTCATAAGTCACATGTCAAGTTCTTCCCATCATTATCCCGGTTGATTTGAATCCACCCGTACCTACCCTTGACGTAGGCCAAAATGGCGGTACGACTGTCTCAAACCAACGCATTCTATCTATGCAACAGATAAATATCCGGCAGCTACCAATCACTATGCCTTGGCGTGAGGTCAAAATACATAGCTTGAATACTACCGTATATTTAACTGAAATGATGGAGGGCTACGAATGGTTTTGGCGAAACCGTGAACGTAGTGAACTTGATATAATCGATGGAACGAGATAGCTTTTAGAAGGAGTGGCTCAAGCTCCGCATTTAAAAGTTAGTTTTGAAAAGAACCGAGTGGTTTTTCGAAAGTGTTCCAACGACTTTAACTTGGTTTATTATCTTGCTTTAGTTCTTTTAATGCGTGATATTCTTGCATTAGTTCTTTTAATGCGTCCCATCATTTAATCCTACCATTGCAGAAAACAACCAAAATATGACGTACGCTTATGCCATTCGCATTCGCCACGAGGTCCCGTCATCACTCGTTAGGTTACTTAACTAACGACAGAGCGGGGGCTGGGCTAGCGCGGCTGTAAAACATAAGCAACGCCTAAATATAAAGCAATGATAGACATTACAGATCACAGATGAATACATTGGATATACTAGCAATCCGCAATCCGTTCGAGCCTGCAACGAAAAGCGGATTACACGGTCGCGGTGAATAGCAAATACCCCACCCAAGACCCCTACGGGTGCGGCAAACTACCCGCCAAGTACTCGGCAGTTAGTGCACCCCTCCATGGGTCTATCCTAGGAGCAAAAACAGTAAAAAGAATTATACAATGACGGCTACAACCCCGACCCGGTTGTGCGGCCATACAAATAATAATATTACATCAATTTACATTTACAAATGAATGAAAGAAAAACAAAAGCTCATCTCACATCCACCCCGGCTATTCACCCGCGACAGTCCAACACATTCATATACACATTCCAATATCAAACACAGATCACAGAGATGTATAACCCCGACTAATCGACTTATAGCGATTAGCCGACGTTCAATACATGCAAACATCACAGATATAACCATCATAGTCAAAGTGCAGTGAAGTTCGGAAAAAATACGGAATTATAGGACCCCAAAAGTAAATTTCTGTTCTGGAAAATCTGGGCACATATAATATATCTTAAAAATCCCAAAATCCTACCAGAAGAACACTGCACTAAAAACGATCACAAGAGGAAACAAAACGGCGGCGGTTCCGCGGCCTAAGCCACCTATTGCCGCGGAACCGCGGCGCTTTAAGGGAATCATGCGATCGTTTTTCTTGGGTGTTCTCACAAAACCCTGAGCCGATTTTAGGTGTATAACAAATCTTGTTTTGACCAGAAAAAATTTTAACAGAAACTAGGGTTTTGTAAAAGTTTGGTTTTTGGATTTTTACGGTTCCGAACTTCGTTACACTTCACTACCAAGCTAGTTTAAGTTTAGTTAGGCTCTGATACCACTGTAAGTCTACGTTGCGACCCCCGGTTCTTACGGGGAGGCGGAAACGGT
Organism: Agapanthus africanus; assembly: GCA_030015575.1. NCBI lineage: Eukaryota > Viridiplantae > Streptophyta > Magnoliopsida > Asparagales > Amaryllidaceae > Agapanthus > Agapanthus africanus. Next base: position 838,357,113 of record JASDDO010000024.1, on the reverse strand, counting down.
ATAAAAATCAAATTTTTAGCGCATGGGGCAACATGGACTAACAAAGTCGGGATCTTTTCCTAAACTAAAACTAGCAAACTTGCTAAAGAGAGTTAGCTACTCGGAAAGATGGTTATACCTAAACTTGAACTCCTTCTTCTTCAAACTTTGTAGAGGTTGATGGTTCTTTCCTCGTCGCCTTCTTCCGTCGAAGATGGATCCACCTGAGGGTTCAACCTTCGGGCTCTTACTCGAACTTTGAGTGAACTAGGATCTCCGGCTTGCTAAACCTTGAACCCTAGAGAGAGTAGAGAGTATAGATGGGGTGCTTTCTTTTTCAAGGTGAGGGATTCTCAACACATGAGAAGGAATCACCTTGAGCTTGAGGAAGAAGAAGAAGAAATGAGGAGAGAGAATGATTATGATAGAATGAGCTCTTTTCTTTTGCAACCATAACTAAAAGAAAAGGAATTATCAAATTAATAATAATAAATCAAAAATGAAATAGTTGATGGTTGTATTTGGAATGACCACTATCATAACTTTCAATAAATGAGTGTAAGCATGAATCAAGGAGAATCCTTTCAAAGCATGATGGTGGTCAACATTCAACCATGGTCAACAAGTCAACCATGGTCAACAAGTCCACAAAATAAACCATAACAATATTTCATTTAATTACTATTATTAATTGATATTTCATAAATCTATTAGGGTTTGGAAAATGACGACTGTCAACTGTGCATACGCACCCGTTCCGAAACCCTAATGAAATACCTCATCCTCCGCCTCAAGCAACTGTGCATACACACCTGCATTCTCGTTCCGAGGAACAAGAATACCAAGATATAAAAGCAACCCCAAAAACTTATACCAGTATCTGGCTCAAACCAGAGCCTGCCAGTATAATCCGTCCGGACTCCAAACGTGCACAAGTGCGCGGATGAGAACGAACCCTGCCGCAAAACCATGCGACCTCTACTCTGTTTTGCCCAGAGGCGAATACCCTCTATGTGGGACTCTAAAGACTCGACACTACGCTGGCAGTGGGTTTAACCACAGACCGCAAGCGGCACTAGCTGTGCGTAACGGTCCCCAGGTAGACGCCGACAAGAAGGCTGACGAGGTGAACCCCATCTGAACTCCTACTGAGTCTGAATGCGACACTCTCCGTACAGTCCGGTCTGTTCGTCTGATACATCGCATGTCGGGCCTAGGGGGCGGTAAAACGTCAGTCCCCCAATAGCGGTACAAGTCGTGTCGGAATGAAGCCCAAAACACTCTGAGATAATACTGGAAGCCTACCAGTATATCTCGCTTGCCCTGGCCAGGGACTACTCGTGTAATGGCTCTCCTAGACACAGCGCGATGTCAACCCCCAATACCGGGAGAGACGAATCCTGTCTAACCGTCACTGCCTCCAAGTGCTTCGGGACTGCACCCAACCACTACCTGTTTGCACGACTCCTTTGAGCCGTGGTAGGGTAGTGATCAAAGTGTAGTGGGAACACACTCGGGGCGAAGTGCCAGTGTCAAGTCAGCGGACTAAGCTGTACTCATGTCACCTGGGAACTGATAACTGACGATAGGTATAATACCAACCTGTCAGTTCCCGACGAGTCCTGTCCAGTGTACTCATAACCTAACGAGCACCCGTATACTATCTCCAGTACGACGTACTGATGGCTGTGGGACAGACCATCTCCCATACTGGGATGAGAAGCGCATACACTAGTCTACTCCGGAGTATCGATGCCCTGTCTCGATAGTCCTGCGACTAGGGACCTGTATAAGGATGTGCTTATAGATTACCCAGCCCCCACTAGTGTGACTGCCATCACAACGCTGGTAATCAAGCAAAGATCCTAAGGGCTCCACTAATGCGTATAGGTGATATCACAAAATAAACACATGTACACATTGAAGTAGAAACAAACCAAGTAGCATACTACTATATTGAGCAAGATTGTTTATACAAGGTGAATATCCCAAGCTTCCATTAAGTAATATACAAACTAGTATGATACAGTAATGGCCTCTAGGGTATATACACTAACAGCAGGTTCCCGGCGAGTCCTGTCCGGTGCACTCATAACCCAATCAGCACCTGTATACAACTTAAGTGAACCAACTGATACCAATGGCTTGTGAGACTGGCCACCGCCCCTCGTCGGGGTCTCGACTGTATACACTAGTCTACTCCGGAGTATCGATACCCTGTCTTGAAACACCCATGACTAGGGACCACTTTAAGGATGTACTTATAGACTACCCAACTCTCACGTACATGATCGCCATCATAATGTTGGTAGTCAAGCAAGAATCCTAATGGCTCTATCAACGTATAATAATGATCAGTAATGTCACCTAAAGCTGTACATGATTGATAAAGGTAAACCAGATAGCATACTATCATCTCGAGTAAGACTGTCCTACCGGTATAGGTCCTCCTCAATCATTGTAATCATGTGCCTGTGATCCAATAATTGACTTTGAGGGCACTACATCCAACAATCTCCCACTTGCACTTAAGGCTAATTATTGCGATGTCGCATACTCACAGCCCATGTGATATCCAACACCCAACTCCTCTACTAATCAGTTTCATAAAGCTCGTTTGTAAAACTATTGTGTTCAAGAAAGAGCCTCAGTGAGTGGATCCGCCCGGATGTTTCTTTCTATGTCTCTCTTAATCTCAAGTTCGCGGAGAAAGCCATCTCCCGAATTGAGTAATACCTGTCTTAGAATATGTCTGGATATCTGATGGGACCTAGTTCATAAATGAAATCCAAATCCAAACTTCTTAGACTGTATCGTCAACTGAACCTAATCGGTATCCTGCGCCACACCTCCCTTAGTATCCGCTTGGACCACCTGTCCAAACAACTGTCCCTCGTCAGAAGAAAAACTATAAATCTGACAGTCACTCTGTCATCCATGTGTAGGGATCCTAGGCACACTAAAAAGGTTCCACAAGGCATCAACCATGCCAAATTCAAAAATTTCATGTGCCGAGAAACCCTAAACTAGATCGATAACTAGAGGTAAAGGTGAAACAACAACAAGTTAACAACTTAACTACTAAGTGAATGGAAATACAACCTTTGTAGATCCGGTCCACCACTTCTCTAGCTCCGTGTTGACATCCCTCCGCTGCGATCACCGGGATCCCGGACTCTAGCGATGGTTTCGTCGGAGAAATGAGCGGGCTAGGTCGTTGACTTCGATGCCGAAGATGATCTACGTCGAGGCAACTCTAACTCAAGCTCCATCTTCACTAGCTCATGAAACTTGTGAAGAAAACACCCTATACAACATGGCAAGTGGTAGAGGATGAAGAAATAAGAAGTGGGTTCACTTTGGATTTGGATTTCTCACTTGATTTTATCACTTGACAATTTTCAAGAAAGCTTTTCTTTTTCTTCATGAAGAAGATGAAGAAGAAGAAAAGAATATGAATAATGAAAAATTATTTTCAAAAAGAAAAATCAAGTGATGGTTATCATAATGCAACCATGGGTGAGTTTAACTCATGTAGAGAATAAACTAGGGTTTAGGTTTAATGGTTAGGTTAAGGCAAAAGACAAAATGGCTAGACTTATGAAAGCTAAATGAAGCTTCAAGAGAAAAACAAAGAAAGCCACCATATTTTTTTTTGCCAAAATGAATAAAGAAAATAAATAAAGATAACAAAACCCTAACCATTAACCTAAACATGGATTAAATCAAACATACACCCAAGTTTGCATGTATCATCAAACATGATACAATCAAGTGCATAAAAATATATCACATATACTACTTGTGCACATTAAAGTGAGAAAATAATCTTAAGTGAACCAATACTAGTTAATGTAAAGTAATATATCAAATATATAATTATACATTAAATCATTAAATCAACACTTGATTTAATGATCCGGGCATATTGCATATAACCGACTAATATCAAGTGTATCAATGTATCGAATCAACACTTGATTCGGTAACCTGGCTATATCTCATATAACCGTCCAATGATACAAATCGCGAGAATAGAATACAGTATCACATACTGGTATTATTCTCGGTCTCGCACATATCTCATATGCGCCCCTATTTCTTTTCGCTTGAGCCAGGAAACCTCTGTGTAGGACTCTAAAGACTCGTCAATACGCCGGCAGCAGGTGATGATCATATCAAACACCCACAAGCCGCAAGCGATCTGCTAAACGTAACGGCCACCCGGGTATTGAGCGATCAGAAGATCAACGACCAAGCCCGCTCACACTCCTGTGAATCCAACCAGTAACACTTACCGTACAGTCCGGTCTGTTCGTCTGATATGTCGCATATCTCGCCTAGGGGAGGTAAACATCAGACCCCAATAGCTCGATAAGTCGTGTCGATATGAGGTCTATAACAGTTCGAGATACTACTGATAACACTTACCAGTAAATCTCAGCAACCCTGGCCAGGGATTTCTGGTTATAGCCAATCGAACACAGTGCAACATCAACTCCCTATACCGGGAGAGACGAATCCCCTCCTATCGCTCATTGCCTCCATGTGATTCGGGACTGTACCTAAAAACCACCGTTTTGCACGCCCTCTTGGACGTGGTAAGGTGGAAATCAAAGCACAGTGGGAATCACACAAGACTCTATGACGATCTCGGGTCTACAGACTAACCTGTACCAGTGTCACCAGAGAACTGCCATCTGACGTAAGGTATAATACCATCTGGGAGTTCTCGGCGAGTCCGTCCAGTATACCCAGTCTCTACTAAGCACCTGTATATCATCTCTGATGTCAAACACCAATGGATATGGGATCATCCATCGCCCATCTGTATGGGTCGAGAAGGTATACGCTAGTCTACTCTGGTATATCGATGCCCCGTCTCGATACACCCACGACTAGGGACCTTGAAGGATGTACTTATGGACTACCATGTCCCCACTAGTATGATCCGCATCATAGTTCAGGTAGTCAAGTACACATCCTAAGGGCTTTACCAACATGTAACAGAGAGACAATCAGTGTACACGTTAAGATAAAGAGCAACCAGATAGCATACTATCATGTCGAGCAAGAAAGTCCTCCCTATATATGTCCCAGCATCCACTACAATATACATCTTATGTACAGTAATGGCCTCTAGGGCATACATATAACTAACAATCTCCCACTTGCACTAGGGCCATCTGTAGCAGTGGTTGCAGTATCTCATACTCAACCATCCCATAAAAGTCTCTCTCTGGGAAAAGGCCTTTGTGAGTGGATCCGCCGTGTTGTCCTCTGAGTCTACTCTCCTAACCTCGATCACCCTGGAGATCAACCATCTCCATGATCAGGTGATACTGCCTTAGAATATGTCTGGATCACTGATGGGACGGGCGTTCCTAGGCATAAGCCACAACTCCATTGTCTCACAATGGTAGGAGCGAAGTTCATCTCATGAACTAATATACACCCAGACTTCATCTTTGGTAGCATCTTGAGTAGCGATGTATCCAGCCTTTATCGTCTAGTATGCCACGGTATCTAGCTTGGAACTCTTCCAACATACCGTCCCTTTACTGAGGGTAAAGACAATGCCTGTGACTGACATTCAGTCGTCCTTATCACCCTGGAACCTTTCCAGTGATTCTCCTCAGGATTGATTGATACCATCTCACTATAATTGGTGAGTTTCCTAACATCCAATTAGATCTATCTCATAGATCCAAAACCCGGGATTTAGTAGGTATCATTTTGATCCTATATGGTGAATCATTGTGATAAGCGGAGATTGACCGAGCGTAGCATAGGAAACTCCTTCCCTATCAAGAGTATGTTATCCACGTACTCTACGAGGATCACCACCATACTCCCTACTACCCTTTTGTTTATACAAAGTTCATCTACCATTTTGATGATGTCAAACTCTTTGACTAACACATCAAAACAGATGTTCCAACTCCGCGATGCCTGCTTTATCACATAAAATATCTTGTACACGTTTCCGCTGCTCCCACTGTCTACGAAGCCCTCTGGCTGTGTACTTACAGACGCTCTCTTCTAAAATATCACTTAGAAAAGCAGTCATGGCATCCAACCGCCAGATATCGTAGTCATGGTATGTAGCCATGGCAAGTAGGATCTGGATGGACTTAAGCATAGGTACTGAAAAAGGTTTCATCATTATCCACGCCTGGTCAATGATGAAAACCTTTAACATGTCTAACTTTGAAAGTCTCAACTTTTCCATCTACACCAAGTAATCTTCTCAAGATATACTTGCTCCTGATGGGGATTTAACCCTTCAGATATAGCAGCCAAAGTCCATACTTTGCTGGTGTACATGGATTCCATCTCAGATTGCTAAGCATCCAACCATTCTTACAGAGTCCCACTCTTGATGGCCAGCTCGAAACTAGTTGGGTCATCATCTCATGATGCAATCCTCGCTCCCACTGTCATAAAGAAACAGAAGTATCTCCCAGGTGGGTGAGAAACCCTACTAGATCGGCGGAGAGGCTGAGGTTCATTGGTATCTACTGAATCCTTTGGTTCTACCAAATCATCTGCTGTAGTTTGTATAGCTGGAACCTTTCCAGTTCTACATAACAGACTTTCCCTCGAGCTTGTCCGGATTTTACTTTTAGACATAGGCCGGACAACCCCAAATCTTAACTAACTTAAGATATGGGCTCTTCCCTTTCCATATCACATATGAAGTGGTAGGCGTCTGATTTGATTGAAACTCTATTCAATAGGTATGCAACTTCTCAAGTGCATAACTCCCAAAAGGAAATAGGAAACTCAGTAGTACTCATCATAGAGCACACCAAATCATAAAGGGTGCTATTGCTCCGACCCGATATACCATCGTGCTATGGTGTATACGGAGGAGTATTACTGAGAGAGAATCTCATTCTCCTGTAGAATAGTCCAGGATTTCCGTGCTCAAGTATTCTTCTCCCTGATCTTATCATAGGACATAATACTTATACCCAGTTTTTGGTTCTCTACTTCTAACTTATATTCTGTGAATATCTCAAAAGCTTCGGACTTATGTTTCAACAGGAACATATGTCTGAATCTTGAGAGATCATCAGAGAATGTAATAAAGTACAAAGAACCGGTCTTGGCATGTGTAGACAGGGGACCTTACATACATCACTATGTATCAGTCCCAAGAGTTTACTAACTCTTTCTCTGTTTCCAATAAATAGAGCTATGGTCATCTTATCTTTGTGACATGACTGGCAAGTTTCACAAGATGTAAATTCAAACTGATTTAAATATGCATCTACAATGTAACTTAAGCTAGTCAGGTCACATTGATATGACCTAGTCTACAATACCTCAAGAAGGATCCGTTCATTTCTGAACTCTTCCTCTTTTGTGTGTTCCGTATACTAAGAACTGTAGTTTGATTTAGAACATCAATGCTTTTAGATAACGTGCCTGAACCGATCAACTTTTGATATAGGAAATGTTCAAAATATTATCCAACAATACAAAATTTTATCATTTCTTTACTAATAAAGAGACTGATATGATTTTATATATCAGGTTCGGTATCTAATAACATTCGTTCAGAATCAATGTATTTGGGATACAGGGTGACAGTGACCAACAGACTTGGCTGCAACACTTGCACCGTTTTCTGTCTCATGAAACTTATCACCCGTTCTCAGTTCTCTACCTTTCTGTAGCCTTATGTAACAGATTACATATCTGGGATCCTGATTCGGTATCACATACCCAGGACGTAGAGGATACAGAGAAACAGTTCTTTGTAATGAACACACCCGAAGGAGATGCATCATATGTGTTAGTTATATGTATGCCCTAGAGGCCATTACTGTACATAGGATGTATATTGTAGTGGATGCTGGGACGTATATAGGGAGGACTTTCTTGCTCGACATGATAGTATGCTATCAGGTTACCCTTTACCTTAACGTGTATGCTGATTGTCTCTCTGTTACATGTTGGTAAAGCCCTTAGGATCTGTACTTGACTACCTGGACTATGATGCGGATCATACTAGTGGGGACATGGTAGTCCATAAGTACATCCTTCAAAGTCCCTAGTCGTGGGTGTATCGAGACGGGGCATCGATATACCAGAGTAGACTAGCGTAGAACCTGTATGGCCTCTCTTTCTTGGCTTGCTTACCTTCTCGACCCATACAGATGGGCGATGGATGATCCCATATCCATTGGTGTTTGACATCAGAGATGATATACGGGTGCTCAGTAGAGACTGGGTACACTGGACGGACTCGCCGAGAACTCCCAGATGGTATTATACCTCACGTCAGATGGCAGTTCTCTGGTGACACTGGTACAGAGTAGTCTGTTGACCCGAGATCGTCATAGAGTCTTGTGTGGTTCCCACTGTGCTTTGATTTCCATCTTACCACGTCCAAGAGGGCGTGCAAAACGGTGGTTTTTGGGTACAGTCCCGAGTCACATGGAGGCAATGAGCGATAGGAGGGGATTCGTCTCTCCCGGTATAGGGGGTTGATGTTGCGCTGTGTTCGATTGGCTATAACAGGAAATCCCTGGCCAGGGTTGCTGAGATTTACTGGTAAGTGTTACCAGTAGTTTCTCGAAGTGTTATAGACCTCATATCGACACGACTTATCGAGCTATTGGGGTCTGACGTTTACCACCCCTAGGCGAGATATGCGACATATCAGACGATCAGACCGGACTGTACGGTAGTGTTACTGGTCGGATTCACTGGAGTGTGAGCGGGCTTGCTCGTCGATCTTCAGATCGCTCAATACCCGGGTGGCCATTAGGTTTAGCAGACCGCTTGCGGCTTGTGGATGCTTGATATGATCATCATCTGCTGCCGGCGTATTGACGAGTCTTTAGAGTCCTACACAGAGGTTTCCTGGCTCAAGCGGAACGAAATAGGAGCGCATATGAGATATGTGCGGGACCGAGAACAATACGGTATGTGATACTGTATTCGATTCTCGCGATGTGACATTGATCGGTTATATGCGATATAGCCGGGTTATCGGATCAAGTGTTGATTCGATAAGTTGTTACTGATGATACCAGTCGGTTATATGCGATATGACCGGATCGTTAAATCAAATGTTGATTTAATGATTTAATGCATAATTGTATATTTGATATATTACTTTGCATTAACTAGTATTGGTTCACTTTAAATGGATTTTCTCACTCGGATTGTACACATTGTATATGTGATATACTTTTGTGCGCTTGATTGTATCATGTTTGATGATACATGTTATGCTAGGGTTTTTGTGTAAAGATCAAACCATGGTTACATGTTTATGGTTAGGGTTTTGTTTTATTCACTTATTTATTTATCCATTTCATTTTGGAAATTAAATGAGAAGAGAAAAGAATGGTGGCTTTATTTGTTGTTTAGTTGAAGCTTCATGAAGCTTTGACTTTGTCCACCATTCCTATCTCATCCTTAACCCTAACCATTCCTTTAACCATGATTGATTCTCTACACATTACCATAGTTAACATTATGATAAGAATGGATTATTCTTTTCTTTTTAATTATTCTTATCATAATATTTGAGCTTCTTCTTCTTCTTCCTTCAAGTGAAGAAAAGCTTGACCATCAATGGCAACTTGATGAAATGAGTGAGAAATCCAATTCTAAAGTCTACCCACTTCCTATTTCTTCATCCTCTACCTCTTGCCAAGTAGTAGAGTGTGTTTACTTCACAAGTTTCTTGACTTGGTGAAGTCGGAGCTTGATTTAGCGATGCCTCGACGTAGATCATCTTCGGCATGGACATCGACGACCTAGCTTGCCCATTCTCCGACGAAGCCGATCCTAGAGCCCGGATTTGACTTGGACAGCGGAGAGGACTTCGTTGCGGAGCTATGGAGGTGGAGCACCGGATCTACAAAGGTTGAATTTCCGATATCCCATTAGTTAAGTGTTAACTAGTTAGCTTTTCGCCTAGTTTTCTAGCAAACGATTCGTAGTCGGGTCTCTCGGCACCTAGATTTTTTGAAAATGGCATGTTCGATGCCTTGTGAGACCTCACTAGAGTGCCTAGGAACCCTACAGTGGTATCAGAGCCAAGCTAGAGCCTTAGGCGAAGTCCAGACGGAATCTGAAGTCCGATCGAACCGAAACTCGACCCAAAAATTAGCTCTCTGGACGTTTTCTGTATTTCTGGATTTTTGTGTATTAAAAATGCCTAAAAAATTCAATAAATAATTATAAGAATTACTGTACAAATTCAGGCGACTGATTCATTGGACTTAGCGCGGATCCGCGGCCATTTTGGAGTTTTGTGCATCACTTTATGCACAGTATTTCTTATATATTATTGCTGGTTTTCCTGGGAATTTTTAATATTTTTTACAGAGTTAAATTTTCTGGGATTAATTTGGGGATTCGGTATTTCGATCGGGATATCAAATTTTGTCTGTGTGGCTTTCCGGATAAATTTTAGAATATGTTAAAAAGTTCGACCGGATATAAATACCCAACTTTTCCCCTGTCGGGAAATTTCCAAGTGTTGGATTTTTCCGTAGTTTAACGACGTTCTAAGTAGTGCAAGTAACGCGATGGTCCCTCTAGAAGACACAAACCTTAACTCGATTATGTGACCGTCTTGAACTGCCCTTTGAACCTTCGGGTTTGGGGCAGTACGGCGTGCCACATGTGAGGCGTTGGCTTGACCCTTCTACGGCTGGACCGTTGGTACTGAGGCACGAACGGAATGTTGTTAGACTTGTTTCATGTGTTGATCTGTATCGGGAAAACTTGGGTGTTCGATTGTTCGATCGAAAAGTTTAACATTTTCTGTTTATCTGGAATGTGATACAATAATTGGAATTCACAAAAGTTATGAGATAACTGAATGAATGATATAAACATAGCAGTTTAGTCTCATTTGATCGGTTGCCACGGAATTTTGATGTGATCAAAAGTCCGTCGAAATCACGTAGCGTACGCGGATACTCGCCGGGTAAACTTAACAGACAGCCTCACTCCATAGCCCCGACCAAGTGACTGTAGGAGAACCCCGTCGCCGAAAGCATCCATCCGGGTGCTCGCGGCAGCGGTGTTCCGCCTTGGTGCACTTCGTCGACGGTATCGGGGGTGCGGCCGCCTACTAAAGTTTGCGACGAGCATTCGATCAGGCTGTCGGGAATCTTGTTGAATTGCCCGACTTGATATTGAAAAGAGTTTTCGATTTTGAGACTAAAATGCGGGGTTTATAATTGTTAGGCATGCGATGTCTAAGTAATTCATTTGGTCAGGCATGCGATGTCTGAGGAGGTTGCGGATTCCAACTGTTGTAGTTTTACACTTTCTTTTCTGTGACCGTAAGTGTAATATGTGATATCGCCGGTTTCGTTGCTATATGTCAACGATAATTGGAATGCGCATATTTACTTACGTTGATGACATGCGATGTTATGGGTTGCTGGATATGTTATATTGGATCGTCGTGTTTGAATAGCCGGGGGTTTTTATGTGAGATGAGTGTTTTTCATTTTCATTCATGTAAAAACTTGTATGTAATATTCTTTTATTGGGGCGCTTCCAGGTTGCGGAAGTAGTCACCTGTTGTATATTATTTACTTTTCCGCACTAGGATAGACCCAAGGAGGAGGGCACAAGTAACCGGGTTCTGGAGTCCAGTGGGAGACCAACTCGAGGAGTCGAGTCCGGGTCTCCTAACTCCAGAATTGGTAGGGTTGCTTGCCGCTCTCGTAGGGGTCTAGGGGTGTGGGTTTGGCTATTCATCACGACCGTGGAATCCGTGTTTTATACTGGCTCGTATTGAAAACACGGACGTCCTAGTATATCCAATATTTCATATGTTTCTTCTGCTGCGATATCTGTGATGTGATCATGTGATGTTCTGTGATAGATACAGTATATAGTATATATGATATATTATATAGACGTTACTTATGTTTTACACCCGCGCTAGCCCTGCCCTGCTCTGCCGTTAGTTACCTAACCTAACGGTGCACGAGGGGACATCGAGGCGAATGTGGATGGCATAAGTGTACGTCGTATTTATCTGTGATGTTTAGGTACTTAAATGATGGGACTTCATTAATGTGATTAATGAATTAAAAGAAACCTAAGATGTTGTAGAATCGAATTTCAAAATAAAACAGGTAGCTACAGTCCTTGCTTTGCACAGCGGTATATGAGATATATCCTGCACCTTATTCGATGAGGAAAGGACCGAGATCCCTTCACCGGGAGTGACTCCTTTAGCAATAACTGGCAGATGCTACACACTCGGTTTGTCTTTTGATTGCTTTTAAGAGTTCTGCTTTGCACAGTGATATATATGATATATCCCGCACCTCATTCGACGAGGAAAGGACCGACGATCCCTTCACCGGGAGTGACTCCTTTAGCAAAACTACAAAAGCCTAAAAAACACTCCATTTCAAAATTCATTTGATTCTACAACGATATCAAGTTCATTACGCAATAGGTTTTCAGAAAAACCTGTCGTAGCCCTCCGTCATTTCAGATAAGTAGTAGTTAGTATTCGTGCTACGTTTGTTGGCCTGCGTCAAGGCGTAGTGTGCAGTAGCTAACTGGTGCTTATCTGCATAAGCATATGATGTGATTGGATTAGGGTAGTCGTGCGACTTTGTTGGCCTGCGTCAAGGGTCGTGCGGGTGGGTTTAATTCAATCAGGAAATGACGGGTTGAACTTGACTAGCGGACTATGGTTTGTTGGCCTGCGTCAAGGTCATAGGACGCTAGGGGCAAAATATTATCGGGAATTTCAAGTGTTGAGATTTGCAATGAGATTGCATACCTTCTATGAGATAGTTGGATCCCGATACCCGCTGCGAGTAAGAGTTACTCCTGGGAGAGTTTTATACATTACGATTAGCCGATCAAGTAGGTGTCTAGAAAGGTGTCAATGGGGTTACGCCTCTGGGAAAACGAGGTTTACATTAATTAGGTTCGTGCGAAAGCACGGGGGACCTCCCTCAAAGTACCGACACTGGCCTGGCTGAAAGATTGGCGAACTTATAGTGTGTAATTAATCCCGGCTAGTCTTTCCTTTTAGGGTTTGAAGGAAGATTTGATAAAAAGCAGTGGGAGCCATCCTGATTAGATAAAATAATAACCAATCTATTCTTGACAGAGCGCACGCTGAGTGTTTTCTTCTCTCTCTCTCCAGGTAGCGACCATACCACGCCTTAATCAAGATAATAATACGGAATATTGACCGAACCCGCTTGTTATACTGAGCTGGGGAACGTTGGTCCCGCTCCAACTTATAATTGTTATAAGACAGAGCAGGAAATTGGGGAATACCAGATTTCCCGTGCCGCCCAAACGAAGAGAGTGCATGCTGATGCATCATCTTCGGGTTTGTTCATTATACAGAACTGTTTCTCAGTATCCTTTACGTCCTGGGTATATGATACCGGATCAGGATCCCAGATATGTAATCTGTTACATAGGGCTACAGATAGGTAGAGAACTGAGAACGGGTGATAAGTTTCATGAGGCAGAAAACGGGGCAAGTGTTGCAGCCAAGTCTGTCGGTCACTGTCACCCTGTATTACCAATACATTGATTCTGAACGAATGTTATTAGATACCGAACCTGAAATACAAAATCATGTCTGTCTCTTTATTAGTAAAGAAACGATAAAATTTTGTATTGCTGGATAATGTTTTGAACATTTCCTATATCAAAAGTTGATCGGTTCAGGCACGTTATCTAAAAGCATCAATGTTCTAAATCAAACTACAGTTCTTCGTATACAGAACACACACAAGAGGAAGAGTTCAGAGATGAACGAATCCTTCTTGAGGTATTGTAGACTAGGTCATATCAATGCGACCCGACTAGCTGAAGTTACATATAGATGCATATTTAAATCAGTTTGAATTTACATCTTGTGAAACTTGCCAGTCATGTCACAAAGATATAATGACACCAGCTCTGTTTATTGGAAACGGAGAAAGAGTTAGTGAACTCTTGGGATTGATACATGTTGATGTATGTAAGGTCCCCTGTCTACACATGCCAAGACTGGTTCTTTATACTTCATTACATTCTCTGATGATCTTTCGAGATTCAGACCTATGTTCCTGTTGAAACACAAGTCTGAACCTTTTGAGATATTCATAGAATATAAGTTAGAAGTAGAGAACCAGAATACGGGTAAAAGTATTATGTCCTTTGATGTGATCAAGGAGGAGAATACTTGAGCACGGAATTCCTGGACCATTCTAAAGGGGAATAAAATTCTCTCTCAGCATTACTCCTCCGTATACACCATAGCACGATGGTATATCGGGGCGGAGCAATCACACCCTATATGATATGGTGTGCTCTATGATGAGTATTACTGAGTTACCTATTTCCTTTTAAGGGTTATGCGCTTGAGAAGCTGCATACCTATTGAATAGGGTTCGAATCAAATCAGTTGCCTACCACTTCATATGTGATATGGAAAGGGAAGAGCCCATATCTTAAGTTAGTTAAGATTTGGGGTTGTCCGGGCTATGTCTAAAAGCAAAATCCGGACAAGCTCGAGGCAAGGTCTGTAATGTAAAACTGGAAAGGTTCCAGCTATACAAACTACAGCTGGTGATTTGATAGAACCAAAGGATTCAGTAGATTCCAACGAACCTCAGCCTCTCCGCCGATCTAGTAGGGTTCCTCACCCACCTGAGAGATACTTCTGTTTCTCTATGACAGTGGGAGCGAGGATTGCATCATGAGATGATGACCCAACTAGCTTCGAGCAGGCCATCGAGAGTAAGACTCTGTAAGAATGGCTGGATGTTTATCGATCTGAGATGGAATCCTTATACACCAACAAAGTATGAACTTTAGTTGCTATATCTGAAGGGTTAAATCCCCATCAGGAGCAAGTATATCTTGAGAAGATTACTTGGTGTATTTGGAAAAGTTGAGACTTTCAAAGCTAGACTAGTTAAAGGTTTTCGTCATCGACCAGGCGTGGATAATGATGAAACCTTTTCAGTACCTATGCTTAAGTCCATCCAGATCCTACTTGCCACGGCTACATACCATAACTATGATATCTGGCGGATGGGTGCCATGACTGCTTTTCTAAATAATGTTTTAGAATAGTGCGTCTATAAGTACACGGCCAGAGGGCTTCGTAGACAGTGGGAGCAGCGGAAACGTGTGTAAGATGCTTTATATGATAAAGCAGGCATCGCGGAGTTGGAACATCTGGTTTGATGGATTAGTCAAAGAGTTTGACATCATCAAAATGGTAGATGAACCTTGTATAAACAAAAAGGTAGTAGGGAGTATGGTTGTGATCCTCGTAGAGTACGTGGATGACACACTCTTGATAAGAAAGGAGTTTCTTATGCTACGCTCGATCAATCTCCGTTTATCACATGGATTCTCCACATAGGATCAAAGTGATACCTACTAAATCCTGGATTTTGGATCTATGAGATAGATCTAAATGGATGTTAGGCTACTCACTAGCTGTAGTGAGATGGTATCATTCGATCCTGGGGAGAATCACTGGAAGGGTTCCAGGGTGATAAAGATGACTGAGTGTCAGTCACAGGCATTGTCTTTACCCTCAGTAAAGGGACGGTATGTTGGAAGAGTTCCAAACTAGATACCGTGACATACTAGACGATAAAGGCTGGATACATCGCTACTTAAGATGCTACCAAAGAGGCAGTCTGGGTGTATATTGGTTCATGAGATGAACTATGTTCCTCCCATTGTGTGACAATGGAGTTGTGGCTTATGCCAAGGAACGCCGGTCCCATCAGTGATCCAGACATATTCTAAGGCAGTGTCACCTGATCATAGAGATAGTTGATCTCCAGGGTGATCGAGGTTAGGAGAGTAGACTCAGAGGACAACACAGCGGATCCACTCACAAAGGCCTGTTCCCAGAGAGAGACTTTTATGGGATGGTTGAGTATGAGATACTACAACCACTGCTATAGATGGCCCTAGTGCAAGTGGGAGATTGTTAGTTATATGTATGCCCTAGAGGCCATTACTGTACATAGGATGTATATTGTAGTGGATGCTGGGACGTATATAGGGAGGACTTTCTTGCTCGACATGATAGTATGCTATCAGGTTACCCTTTACCTTAACGTGTATGCTGATTGTCTCTCTGTTACATGTTGGTAAAGCCCTTAGGATCTGTACTTGACTACCTGGACTATGATGCGGATCATACTAGTGGGGACATGGTAGTCCATAAGTACATCCTTCAAAGTCCCTAGTCGTGGGTGTATCGAGACGGGGCATCGATATACCAGAGTAGACTAGCGTAGAACCTGTATGGCCTCTCTTTCTTGGCTTGCTTACCTTCTCGACCCATACAGATGGGCGATGGATGATCCCATATCCATTGGTGTTTGACATCAGAGATGATATACGGGTGCTCGGTAGAGACTGGGTACACTGGACGGACTCGCCGAGAACTCCCAGATGGTATTATACCTCACGTCAGATGGCAGTTCTCTGGTGACACTGGTACAGAGTAGTCTGTTGACCCGAGATCGTCATAGAGTCTTGTGTGGTTCCCACTGTGCTTTGATTTCCATCTTACCACGTCCAAGAGGGCGTGCAAAACGGTGGTTTTTGGGTACAGTCCCGAGTCACATGGAGGCAATGAGCGATAGGAGGGGATTCGTCTCTCCCGGTATAGGGGGTTGATGTTGCGCTGTGTTCGATTGGCTATAACAGGAAATCCCTGGCCAGGGTTGCTGAGATTTACTGGTAAGTGTTACCAGTAGTTTCTCGAAGTGTTATAGACCTCATATCGACACGACTTATCGAGCTATTGGGGTCTGACGTTTACCACCCCTAGGCGAGATATGCGACATATCAGACGATCAGACCGGACTGTACGGTAGTGTTACTGGTCGGATTCACTGGAGTGTGAGCGGGCTTGCTCGTCGATCTTCAGATCGCTCAATACCCGGGTGGCCGTTATGTTTAGCAGACCGCTTGCGGCTTGTGGATGCTTGATATGATCATCATCTGCTGCCGGCGTATTGACGAGTCTTTAGAGTCCTACACAGAGGTTTCCTGGCTCAAGCGAAACGAAATAGGAGCGCATATGAGATATGTGCGGGACCGAGAACAATACGGTATGTGGTACTGTATTCGATTCTCGCGATGTGACATTGATCGGTTATATGCGATATAGCCGGGTTATCGGATCAAGTGTTGATTCGATAAGTTGTTACTGATGATACCAGTCGGTTATATGCGATATGACCGGATTGTTAAATCAAATGTTGATTTAATGATTTAATGCATAATTGTATATTTGATATATTACTTTGCATTAACTAGTATTGGTTCACTTTAAATGGATTTTCTCACTCGGATTGTACACATTGTATATATGATATACTTTTGTGCACTTGATTGTATCATGTTTGATGATACATGTTATGCTACGGTTTTTGTGTAAAGATCAAACCATGGTTACATGTTTATGGTTAGGGTTTTGTTTTATTCACTTATTTATTTATCCATTTTATTTTGGAAATTAAATGAGAAGAGAAAAGAATGGTGGCTTTATTTGTTGTTTAGTTGAAGCTTCATGAAGCTTTGACTTTGTCCACCATTCTTATCTCATCCTTAACCCTAACCATTCCTTTAACCATGATTGATTCTCTACACATTACCATAGTTAACATTATGATAAGAATGGATTATTCTTTTCTTTTTAATTATTCTTATCATAATATTTGAGCTTCTTCTTCTTCTTCCTTCAAGTGAAGAAAAGCTTGACCATCAATGGCAACTTGATGAAATGAGTGAGAAATCCAATTCTAAAGTCTACCCACTTCCTATTTCTTCATCCTCTACCTCTTGCCAAGTAGTAGAGTGTGTTTACTTCACAAGTTTCTTGACTTGGTGAAGTCGGAGCTTGATTTAGCGATGCCTCGACGTAGATCATCTTCGGCATGGACATCGACGACCTAGCTTGCCCATTCTCCGACGAAGCCGATCCTAGAGCCCGGATTTGACTTGGACAGCGGAGAGGACTTCGTTGCGGAGCTATGGAGGTGGGGCACCGGATCTACAAAGGTTGTATTTCCGTTCTCTCATTAGTTAAGTGTTAACTAGTTCTATGTTCGCCTAGACATCTAGCAAACGATCCGTAGTTTAGGGTTTGTAGGCACCATAATTTTTGAAATTGCCATGGTTGATGGCTTGGGAGACCTCACTAGAGTGCCTAGGAACCCTACAATATGCACTTTCTTCGTTTGGGCGGCATAGGAATTCAGGTAGTCCTCTATTTCCTGCTCTGTCTTATAACAATTATAAGTTGGAGCGGGACCAACGTTCCCCGGCTCAGTATAGCAAGTGGGTTCGGTCAATACATCCGTATTATTATCTTGATTAAGACGTGACATGGTCGCTACCTGGAGAGAGAGAGAAGAAAACACTCTGCGTGCGCTCTTTCAAGATCAGATTGGTTATTATTTCATCTAATCAGGATGGCTCCCACTGGTTTTATCAAATCTTCCTTCAAACCCTAAAATGAAAGACTAGCCGCGATTAATTACACGCTACAAGTTCACCAATCTTTCAGCCAGGCCAGTGTCGGTACTTTGAGGGAGGTCCCCGTGCTTTCGCACGAACCTAATTAATGTAAACCTCGTTTTTCCAGAGGCGTAACCTCGTTAACACCTTTCTAGACACCTACTTGATCGGCTAATTGTAATGTGTAAAACTCTCCCAGGAGTAACTCTTACTCGCAGCGGGTATCGGGATCCAACTATCTCATAGAAGGTATGCAATCTCATTGCAAATTTCAACACTTGAAATTCCCGATAATATTTTGCCCCTAGCGTGTTATGACCTTGACGCATGCCAAACAACCCATAGTCCGGTAGTCAAGTTCAACCCGTACATTTCTTGATTGAATTAAACCCACCCGCACGACCCTTGACGCATGCCAAACAACGCCGTACGAATACCCTAATCCAATCACATCGTATGCTAGCAGATAAGCACTAGTTAGCTACCGTACACTACGCCTTGACGCATGCCAAACTACCGCAGCACGAATACTAAATAGTACTTATCTGAAATGACGGAGGGCTACGACAGGTTTTTCTGAAAACCTATTGCGTAATGAACTTGATATCGTTGTATAATCAAATGATTTTGAAATGGAGTGTTTTCGAGGCTTTTCTAGTTTTGCTAAAGGGGTCACTCCCGATGAAGGGATCGTCGGCCCTTTCCTCGTCGAATGAGGTGCGGGATATATTATATATATCACTGTGCAAAGCAGAAACTATAGAAGCTATCAAAAGACAAACCAAGTGTGTAGCATCTGCCAGTTATTGCTAAAGGGGTCACTCCCGGTGAAGGGATCGCCGGCCCTTTCCTCATCGAATAAGGTGCAGGATATATCATATATATCGCTGTGCAAAGCAAGAACTGTAGCTACCTGTTTTATTTTTTTGAAATTCGATTCCACAACATCTTTAGGTTTCTTTTACTTTCATTAATCATATTAATAAAATCCCATCATTTAAGCACCTAAACATCACAGATAAATATAACGTACGCTTATGCCAGCCGCATTCGCCTCGATGTCCCGTCTGCACCGTTAGGTTAGGTAACTAACGCCAGAGCGAGGCAATGAATATTGGAAGGCTAGCACGGGTGTAAAACATAAGCAACGTCTATATAATATATCATATATATTATATATAATATCTATCTGAACATATCACATGATCACATCACAGATAACGCAGCAGAAAATATCATATGAGATATTGGATATACTAGGACGTCCGTGTTTTCAAAACGAGCCAGTGTAAAACACGGATTCCACGGTCACGATGAATAGCCAAACCCACACCCCTAGACCTCTACGAGAGCGGCAACCAACCCTACCAATTCTAGAGTTAGGAGACCCGGACTCGACTTCTCGAGTTGGTCTCCCACTGGACTCTAGAACCCGGTTACTTGTGCTCCCCTCCTTGGGTCTATCCTAGTGCGGAAAAGTAAATAATATACAAAAGGTGACATCTTCCGCAACCTGGAAGTGCCCCAACAAAAGAATATTACATACAAGTTTTTACATGAATGAAAATGAAGAACACTCATCTCACATAAAAAAAACCCGGCTATTCAAACACGACGATCCAATATAACATATCCAGCAACACATAACATCACATGTCATCAACGTAAGTAAACATGCGTATGCCAATTATCGTTGACATATAGCAACGAAACCGGCGATATCACATATTACACTTACGGTCACAGAAAAGAAAGTGTAAAACTACAACAGTTGGAATCCGCAATCTATTTAGACATCGCATGCCTAACCATCTGAATTCCTTAGACATCACATGCCTAACAATTATAAAACCCGCATTTTAGTCTCATTATCGAAAACACTTTTCAATATCAAGTCGGGCAATTCAACAAGATTCCCGGCATTTTGATCGAATGATCGTCGCAAACTTTAGTAGGCGGCCGCACCCCCGATGTCGTCGACGAAGTGCACCAAAGCGGAACACCGCTGCCGCGAGCACCCGAACGGATGCTTTCGGTGACGGGGTTCTCCTACAGTCACTTGGTCGGGGCTATGGGGTGTGGCTGTCTATTAAGTTTACCCAGCGAGTATCCGCGTACGCTACGTGATTGCGACGGACTTTTGATCACATCAAAATTCCGTGGCAACCGATCAAGTGAGACTAAAGTGCTATGTTTATAACATTCAAATCAGTTATCTCATAACTCCTTGTGGATTCCAAATATTGTATCACATTCCGGATAAATAGAAAATGTTAAACTTTCCGATCGAACAATCAAACACCCAAGTTTTCCCGGAATAGCTCAACACATGAAATAAGTTTAAAAACATTCACTTCATGTCACAGTAGCAACGGTCCAGCCGTAGAAGGGTCAAGCCAACGCCTCACATGTGGTACGCCGTACTGCCCCAAACCCTAAGGTTCAAAGGGCAGTTCAAGACGGTCACATAATCGAGTTAAGGTTTGTTGTCTTCTAGAGGGTCCATCGCGTTACTTGCACTACTTAGAACGTTATTAAACTATGGAAAAATCCAACAATTGGAAATTTCCCGGCAGGGGAAAAATTGGGTATTTATATCCGGTCGAACTTTTTAACATATTCTAAATTACCCGGAAAAACACATAGACAAAGTTTGACAATCCGATCGAATCTACGAACTCCCAAAACAACCCAGAAAACTCAACTCTTGAGTACAGATTAAAAATTCCCAGAGAACAGAGGAATAAAATAAAGAAATTACTGTGCAAAATTTGATGGAAGAAGCGACCGTACGGCCGCGGAACCGCCGCACGAGCCATGCTCGTGCCGCGGTTCCGCGGCGCTTTGATTGATTTAGGCTCTCGTTTTGAACAGTAACTCCTAGAAAACCCTGCTTAATTTTCTGGATATTTTTAATCTACAAAATTCCACGGTTACAAAAAATGTACAGAGAGGGTAGAAAATTAGGGTTTCGGGTTCGATCGGACTTCTAACATCGTATATACATCGCCTAAAACTCTATCTAGGCTTTAATACCACTGTAGGGATCCTAGGCACACTAAAGAGGTTCCACAAGGCATCAACCATGCCAAATTCAAAATTTTCATGTGCCGAGAAACCCTAAACTAGATCGATAACTAGAGGTAAAGGCGAAACAACAAGTTAACAACTTAACTACTAAGTGAATGGAAATACAACCTTTGTAGATCCGGTCCACCACTTCTCTAGCTCCGTGTTGACGTCCCTCCACTGCGATCACCGGGATCCTGGACTCTAGCGATGGTTTCGTCGGAGAAATGAGCGGGCTAGGTCGTTGACTTCGATGCCGAAGATGATCTACGTCGAGACAACTCTAACTCAAGCTCCATCTTCACTAGCTTATGAAACTTGTGAATAAAACACCTTATACAACATGGAAAGTGGTAGAGGATGAAGAAATAGGAAGTGGGTTCACTTTGGATTTGGATTTCTCACTTGATTTTATCACTTGACAATTTTCAAGAAAGCTTTTCTTTTTCTTCATGAAGAAGATGAAGAAGAAGAAAAGAATATGAATAATGAAAAATTATTTTCAAAAAGAAAAATCAAGTGATGATTATCATAATGCAACCATGAGTGAGTTTAACTCATGTAGAGAATAAACTAGGGTTTAGGTTTAATGGTTAGGTTAAGGCAAAAGACAAAATGGCTAGACTTATGAAAGCTTCATGAAGCTTCAAGAGAAAACCAAAGAAAGCCACCATATTTGTTTTTTCCAAAATGAATAAAGAAAATAAATAAAGATAACAAAACCCTAACCATTAACCTAAACATGGATTAAATCAAACATACACCCAAGTTTGCATGTATCATCAAACATGATACAATCAAGTGCATAAAAATATATCACATATACTACTTGTGCACATTCAAGTGAGAAAATAATCTTAAGTGAACCAATACTAGTTAATGTAAAGTAATATATCAAATATATAATTATACATTAAATCATTAAATCAACACTTGATTTAATGATCCGGTCATATTGCATATAACCGACTAATATCAAGTGTATCAATGTATCGAATCAACACTTGATTCGGTAACCCGGCTATATCTCATATAACCGTCCAATGATACAAATCGCGAGAATAGAATACAGTATCACATACTGGTATTATTCTTGGTCCCGCACATATCTCATATGCGCCCCTATTTCATTTCACTTGAGCCAGGAAAGCTCTGTGTAGGACTCTAAAGACTCGTCAATACGCCGGCAGCAGGTGATGATCATATCAAATACCCACAAGCCGCAAGCGGTCTGCTAAACGTAACGGCCAACCGGGTATTGAGCGATCAGAAGATCAATGAGCAAGCCCGCTCACACTCCTGTGAATCCAACCAGTAACACTTACCGTACAGTCCGATCTGTTCGTCTGATATGTCGCATATCTCGCCTAGGGGTGGTAAACGTCAGACCCCAATAGCTCGATAAGTCGTGTCGATATAAGGTCTATAACAGTTCGAGATACTACTGATAACACTTACCAGTAAATCTCAGCAACCCTGGCCAGGGATTTCTGGTTATAGCCAATCGAACACAGTGCAACATCAACTCCCTATACCGGGAGAGACGAATCCCCTCCTATCGCTCATTGCCTCCATGTGATTCGGGACTGTACCCAAAAACCACCGTTTTGCACGCCCTCTTGGACGTGGTAAGGTGGAAATCAAAGCACAGTGGGAATCACACAAGACTCTATGACGATCTCGGGTCTACAGACTAACCTGTACCAGTGTCACCAGAGAACTGCCATCTGACGTAAGGTATAATACCATTTGGGAGTTCTCGGCGAGTCCGTCCAGTGTACCCAGTCTCTACTGAGCACCCGTATATCATCTCTGATGTTAAACACCAATGGATATGGGATCATCTATCGCCCATCTGTATGGGTCGAGAAGGTATACGCTAGTCTACTCTGGTATATCGATGCCCCGTCTCGATACACCCACGACTAGGGACCTTGAAGGATGTACTTATGGACTACCATGTCCCCACTAGTATGATCCGCATCATAGTTCAGGTAGTCAAGTACACATCCTAAGGGCTTTACCAACATGTAACAGAGAGACAATCAGTGTACACGTTAAGATAAGGAGCAACCAGATAGCATACTATCATGTCGAGCAAGAAAGTCCTCCCTATATATGTCCCAGCATCCACTACAATATACATCTTATGTACAGTAATGGCCTCTAGGGCATACATATAACTAACACCATGTCACTTTGGAAACCTGGAATGATAACCGTCTCCCAAAGGAGGCTGCCGCTATCAAATCCCTAGAACATTTACTTATGTTCTAAAACTACTTCCTAACGTTTCTCCAGGATTGGATTAATATCTCAACTGATTGCATCTAGTGCAAAAACAATATCTGGTGTGGTACTTGATATCTCATGATTGACTCAATTGCCTAAGAAAGTGATATGCCAATCATGCACATCCTTCTCCCCCTTAGTCTTTAAGACACCTTTAGAGAGGGTGACTCCATCACCTGCAGGTACACCACCATGTCAGGAGTCGTCCATTCTAAAATACCTTTTAGAATACTGTCTAAGTACCCAGATTGCGATACTACCCAAATCCAGATCAAAAACCATAGATCAAGTAACCAGAACGTCTGATATAATATCCATATCCTATGTGGAGAAACACTGTGTGACAACCAAAGTATAACCGATCGTGGTATAGGAATTTTACTTTCTACTTTGTGTATGTCATCCAAATACCAGGACATCACACCCTACTACCTTCTTAACAGATCCATCCCCTATTCTGATGAAGTCAAACCCATGACTGTCACATCAAAAATAGATGATCTTTCTCTGCTATATCTGCTTTAGTCTATAAATAGACATAAGTTACTTGTCCACTATGCTTCCGCTGCTCCCACTGACCACAACAACCCTCTGGCAGAGTCATATACACGTGCACTTCTAAAGCTAGTTTAGAACGATGCTATACTCATCCTCCTGCCGGGTCTCATAGTCTAGAGCAACAACAATGGTAAGTCTGGGTAAACAAGAACCTCCCTGTCACCGTCCTTGAGGCTACCGGAGTACCTCTCGGGTGTCTGAGGTTACCCACCATATCTGCGGAGTGGCTAATGGAATGTCAAACCTGATTGAATCTTTAGGTTCTTATTAAATTTTCAGTAATCGTTTGCGGTTCTGGAATCACTTCCAGTTCTACCATACTCCCATTACTATTTTCTGAAAAAGTCTGCTTTACTAAAACTGTGGCGAGTCAAGAACAATATCACTATTGATCTTCCAGATGGTAGAAAGTCAACCCTCGTCATAGCCTGGGTCAACCCACAAACTGCCATTACAGAAACGTGCCTTGAGTTATCCAGATTCTGGTTTTAAGCATAAACCGGACAAAAGATATGAACCATTCTATATCCAATATAGAAACTTTGGCACTTATTTAATTGGAACCGGATTCAAACCATGCGGCTATCTCCAGCGCATGTCAACTTTAATGGAAAGAAGCCGATCAGCATTACTCAACTTAGGAGTGCATCCAATTATGAGTAACCTGAAAGAGAAACAAGTTTCTCAAAATCATTACTATTGACTGAATACCCAACACAAGTATCTACATTTTCGATCACCTTGAAGAATCCCGATACTAGCGACACCTGGTTCTCTACTTTATTCTTGTACCTATAACTTCTCAAACGTGGACCTTGTATTTCTACGAAACACTTGTCTAAAAACTAGAGAAGTCACAAGTAAACAGAATATAGTACGAAGACCAAGCCCTTTGTCCTGATGGACACTGGACAACATACAATACTTTGTATAAGTCCGCTGAGTTGAATAACTCTAACACTATGCATCGTAGGTTGAAAACTGTACTATGGTTAAGAATTATACCGCTGTTGAATGCTCATTACCTAACCATCAACTGATTAAGGTAAATGTCACTGACATAATTTCAAAAAGTTATATCTCATTTTATGAAAATAAACGTACAGATATATCGGTTTGAAATTTGTGCACAACAACGGATATTCAAAACCAAAACTTGCCGTCTGGAAAAAACCCAGGCGATTTCCTCAAATATCACCAATTACAATGAATTCCGATATAATGAGGATAATCACCTAATTCTCAATAACTTACTCCCACTCATCATCTGTAAAACCATACAGATATGAGAATCATACCTGGTAAATACATACCCTGGAGTAAGTATCTAATCGGGAAAATAGTTGGACTATATATGTTTTGTGTCAATGCTTGACACGGAATTCTATAGGTTTCATTGATGATACTTCAGTTATTTCACAGGAGTTTTACTAAAATAAGGATACAGATTTTCTCATACCAAACATATTCAGATTTCGTGTTGATTATGCATTCTTATTGCATACATACTAGTGCATCGCATCAATGTCAGTATATGTAGGTTGTGACGCATTTGTGTGCATGCTTACGATAGCCTTATTAGATGTTACTTACTACTCATGAGTTGGCAACTCACTCCCGTTGTGCCACAGTATCTTGCAAGTCTGACCCGTTAGTATAGTAGCGGCGGGCGTACTTCTTTCTTTACTTCGTTTGCTTGGACTTGCGGCTTGCTCATAGGTGGGTTGCGAGGATATCTTGTTTTCACTTTGTATATTACCTTGTATCTAGTATACTCCATCTACCCTTGTATATTGGACTAGTCGGTGAGACTTGTGAGACTTGTATTTGTGGTTTTTTGTGGCGATAATCACTTGAGCCGACGTGGTGATTCTTATTTCTTGCTTTCAGATGCTATTTTCGTGCTTTTGATACATATTGCATGTGGTTGTGATTCCGCCTTGGGCGAAGAGCTAGCTCCCGCTTGGGGATGCCTTTATTCTTGATATATATATATATATATATATATATATATATATATATATATATATTTATGTGTTGTACCCATTTGGGGGCCAATATTTACAAAGGAGACTCTGCCGAAATTTTTGGGAAATATTGTAATGTTTTTAAAATGATTAGTGCGACTTATTTTGTTTAAAATCATTGTCTTTAACTAAGTTTTCCTTCACTCTATTGCTTTAAATGGTTTAGATTTCTGGGCTTTGGCTTACTTAAATTACGTACGCCTTTAGATGTTTTGTAATTTAAGTGCTAGTCACATTTCGTACCTTCGGATCGTGACAAAGTTGGTATCAGAGCGATAGGTTTTACCTTTCTGAGTGTAAGATGACCCTTGGTAGATGGAGTAGGTGATTTAAACAGAGTGACGTAGCGTGTGTATGTTCCGCGGCATACTTACGATACGGTACTCCGCCTTGTGACCTTAGGATATATATATTTGCTTGTATTTCCCTTCTTGATTCCGGAAATCCTTTGATTCGATCGCAATATTCCTATCAATCTCGTTTCTTGTTCTGGCCACTATACCGCCGGAGACTACGAGGGCCAGAGGACTGCCGCCGGGGATGAGATTAGAGTGGGCTCGTTTGAAACGAGGGTCGATCAGGGCGGTACGCCTACCCCTCAAGGACAGAGTGGTCCGCCTTTTCTAGGATGGCTAGGCTGGAGTCGAGTATTCAGGACATGCGACAAATGGTTGGATCGCTAGTTGAGGCTAGCCGAGCTCCGAGAGCCGATGATGTCCCTCCTATTGCGAGAACTGTGATTGTACCTGCTGCTCAGGCAACTGTTTCTGTCGTTACCGAGATTTTTCCCGTATCCTTACAGTAGTTGAGGCTGAAGCCTCCAATTTTTATCGGTATAGATGCATTGAAGGATCCGTAGACAATCCTTGACAGGATGGCTAGAAATTGTCGTTCACAGAGATGTTCTGATGAGATATGGATTCAGCTGGCGAGTTTTCGTCTAGAGAGGTCTTGCTCAGACGTCTAGAGATATGGCTAGAAATTGTCATTCACAGAGGTTATTGATACACAGCCTACAGTGAACCCACGGAACCAAATTTCGGTGATTTTAGGTCGGCCTTTTCTAGCGACTTCCAACGCAGTAATCAATTATCGTAACGGTTCTATGAACCTATCTTTCGGGAAGATATCAATTGAGCTTAACATTTACAAGTTGGGAAGTGAACCCTCCGAACCCTATACTCATGTACGTTCTGTCAAAAAGATAGATTCTGACAGTAGCGAACTTGAAGAGCTTCACGATACTTATCTCGACTCCACTAGTGCGTTGTCCTGCTATTTATTATACACATGAGGACACTTCTATCGACAAGTCCACACCAAAATCCGAATCCTTTGACTTATCAAATAAGTTAGTCGAGCTGTTCGGGTCAACATCTAACGCTAAATATGAACCTTTTACGGAGTTCAAGTATCATACCTTTCTTTCTGATGAGATTATCATTCGGAATATCGATGAAACTTTGAAGACATTTCGCAGAAGAACTTGCATTCTCATTCTTAGAAGACATAGGAGTTATGATGAATCAACCCCAACCCAAAGAAGTTGAACCGCCACCTCTTCTTCTTATCAAGAACGAGAATGCGAGTAATCCATCATCATTGTTTCGTCTCTACAAACCGAGACGTAAACTCGATCGACTCCGCTTCTTATCTCCCCCCACTTCTTCATATCTATGATCTTCTACCAACTATGGTGTTACATTGATAAAATATTCGAATGGTTGGTGTTGACTTTTGGTCTTTGTAAAACTTTGCATAGACCAATAACTTTACCCCCCCTCATGATTTTAAATACTTAATACTGTTTTACTCAAGCTTGGAGGGGGGAGAAAATGTATTTTGGCTCTTGAACGAAAAGAAAAAATTTACCAAATTGTGAGCCAAAAATAAGTTTGGGAAGGAATTTCACTTTCATTATTTCTTGTCCCCTTTAATAACTTTTCCTCCCAAGTCTACAGATTTTTTTAGATTAAAGGATGATATCAGTGAGGACACTGCTGCAAACAGGTTTGGGGGAGGTTTGTGCTTAATCACGCATCATTTTGCATTATCATTATAAGCACAAAAAATTTATTTGATAGTGAAATTTAGAAAGTGAAAATTTACATATGAAAGATAGGAATAATTTGAGAAAAACAAAAAAGTTAGAGGTTTTCTTAAACGAAGTTAGTAATAAGTAATTATGAGCAGTTGTCCCAAGGGTTAGTAAGATGAAGGAAATTACTAATCTGAGAATAAAAATAAGTATGAAAAATAGTCTCTATTCTTGAGTTCAAACATTCGAACGTTGATACCCTACTATATGCACTCACACATCTTGAAACTTGGGATAGTAGAGGATACCTTGAAATGCTCTTGTCTAAAAACCTTAGTATGAAAAATATATATATATATATATATATAAAGGGTGAAGGAAAAAATGAATACTGGTTTTGTAATTACTTAAGGCAGTATAAAAAAATATAGCGATGATGCTTTATCACCTAGTACCTTAGACCAATTGGTTTGGGAGCCACCGCTAAACCTTAGGTGTTGCAAGACGAGGATATTACGACTAAATGAGCGAGCGCATTTGGTAATCGGTTGGTTAGTACCTTAAGAAATATTAACGGCCGCATGAAGGATGTGTGAGCAATTTGATCTGAAATATTCACCGACTAAAGCGTACTAAGGAAGATGGACAAGAATATGATAGCTTCAATTGAATTCTGTAAGTGTAGAGATGTCTTTTACACACACGTAGGGGTATATGATAGATGTTTGAAAGAAAGATAGGGAGGAAGACTAAAGGTGATGTTTTATTGAGGGATGATGTGATTTCTGACATTTTTTCATGACCATTAAGATAAGGCTCATGGCAACTGAAAAGCTAGTGTAGTTGGAAACTCTTATTTTCAATTTCTTTCTTTTATAGTTCTTATCTTTGTATATAATTTTCATCTTCTTTCTTTTATTATGGGATTTTGTGGGTATAATCCGCTGAAAACCCTCAGGAGACAACACTCTTACTAGGGACACCTAGAGGTTTAACGCCTTGTTGCACATACTAAGTGCAATCATGTTGCCTACGAAAGTGTGCTGGGTTTTTCTTTTCCTTTTTTCTCCCCCTCTTTAATAACTAGTTTGCTCGGAACAATCAAAGTTAAGTTTGGGGGTATTTGTTCAGTCGAAAATATTGCACATTTGATAGAACATTTTCCTTACTTTTGTTAATAGTTTAAAGGTGCTTATTGTAAATATGGAATATATGAGGGTTTATCTGTAAAATATTTATTAACATATGTTTCTACATTATAATTAACATTATGAAGAAAAATATATGCATATAATATTTATATGATATTTTGATAATTAAAATATGTATATCATATCAAATATTCTTATCAATATTCTTAAAATATTGTATCATGTAAAATGATTAGGATAATATCTCAAAATAATAATAAATATTACTAATACTATGAATCGAAATATTGTGCAGATTTAGCTCAGGTCTGGAGATCGAGATATCCAATATATCGGGAATGAAATCTGCGGATAAAGTTGAATCAAATCGTAAAATCATGAATGGTAGAGTCTCAGAGAAGATTTAAAGATTCCGGACATCACAACAATCTCCACGTGTCAACATAAGACAACACCAGAAGTTTGGAATCTTGATGCCACCAAAGAGCCGCCTAACCGCGGCCAAAGTGCCCTATCTGCCGTAGATCCGCGGCCATTTTATGGCCGTTGGATCTGATATTTTTGGTGTGTGATCACAACAGCAAATCATAACATATAGGATCTAGGGTTTCTGCTTCTAGGGCTATGTAAAGGACCGAGAGATACACTTGGAAAATCATCAAACCGAAGAGATCAAGGGGTCCAAGACGATCCACGCATCCAGATTGATCGTCAGCTGTTCATCTACTTCCAATGAGAATAGAGATCGGGAGCATAAATTAGGATTCTTGTACTTTAAATTCGACAGATTTGTAAGTGATAGTTGATTAATAAAAAGGTAGATTTTTAGTTTAGTTCTTGCATTTTACTTTCTGCATTTAATTTCTGCATTACTTTCTGCACTTACATTATGATCTCCTTTTCTATCCTCTTCTCTTCTTCTCAAACCATGCGTGAGTAATTCTCCGCTTGATAAGGTTCGTAGGATTAGGGTAGATCAATGGATGATAAAATCTCTTAACTTCTTTTATATCTTATAAAGTTTATAAAGTTTAGCAAAGTAATTGTTAACATCCTAATCGGGCGCGCTATCAATTTATTGATAGTCTCGACCGCGATTTGAGATTAGATTAACTATTGTTTTGGTAAAGGCTAAATATGAATAGAGGTCAATAAAAAGATAAGGGTTAAGAGTAGGAACCATATTCTCTCCAAAAACCCTAATTTTCATTCATCACTATCGATCTAGTTTATCTATTAAAAGATAAAAGGAGTCATCTTTAATTAATCATCCATTGCTACCAAATTCTATGGACCCTACAAGCCTCTTCTTCATAAATTCTACATCCGTATATCATAGATCTACTACAACCCATCCATATTTTCAATCAATTCGTCTAAAACAAGATAAAGGTTCCACATTTCCCTGAGGTCGACCCGTACTCATCTCGGCTAACTACAAGTGACACCATTATTGGTTGCGGTTACTTTTACTATGAACACACTTTCCAAAAACAGAATCAATCAACGATCTCTTTCGGTTCGGATATGTGTATCTTTTGAAACATAAATCCGAAGATTTTGAGAAATTCAAAGAATACAGAAACAAACTAGAGAACCAGATTGGCAAAAGTATCAAGATCCACTGATAGAAGAGGGGGGTACATGAGCACGGAATTCCTCGACTACTTAAATAGAATGGAATTCTCTCTCAGCTTACTCCTCCGTATACACCACAGCACAACGGTATATTAGAGCGGAGGAACCGAACTCTTTTGGACATGGTTCGTTTCATGATGAGTAGTGTTGATCTACCTCTTTCATTCTAGGGATACGCACTAGAAAGAGCTACATATGTATTGAATAGGTTCCAACCAAATCCGTGTCTACCACTCCACATGATATGTGGAAGGGGAAGAAACTATGCCTTAATTTTATTAAGATATGGGGTTATCCGGCTTATATAAAAAAGCAGAATCCGGACAAGCTTGAGGCATGGTCAGTTCTGTGTAAATTTGTGGGATATCCTAAATATTCAACAGGATATCTGTTCTACCATACCGAGAAACAGAAGGTGTTCATTGCTCTCCATACCATCTTTTTAGAGAATGAGTTTCTTGCAAAACAAATTAGTGGGAGCACGGTGGAACTAGATGAAATATCGAAACCACAAACTGAAACCGAGGAATTGGTGGAACCGGAGAATTCAATAATCCTGGACGAACCTCAGCCACTCCGCAAATCTAGTAGGATTTCTTGTCCGCCCGAAAGACACTACGGCTTTCTTATAAATGGGGATCGAGAGGATTACATCGTGGAAGAAGATGATCCTACTAATTTCGAGCAGGCCATTACCAGTAGGGACTTTGTAAGATGGCTGGATGCTATGCGATCCGAAATGGAGTCCATGTACACCAACAAAGTTTGGACTTAAGATGTTACTCCTCCTGGGGTAAAACCCATTGGAGGCAAGTGGATTTTCAAAAATAAGATTGGTGTAGATGGACAAGTAGAAACGTATAAGGCTATACTTGTTACAAAAGGTTTTCGACAAAGAGCAGGAGTGGACTATGATGAAACCTTTTCTCCAATGGCTATGCTGAAATCCATTCGGATACTTATTACCATTGATGCCTTCCATGACTATGATATCAAGCAGATGGACGTAAAAACGGCTTTTCTAAATGGACGTTTAGAAGAGTGCGTTTATATGGATCAGCTAGAAAGATTCGTAGACAGTAGGAGCAGCGAGAAGGTGTGCAAGTTGCTTAAATCCATTTATGGGTTAAAGCAAGTATCGCGGAGCTGGAACATCTGTTTTGATGAGACAGTCAAGGAATTTGACTTCATCAAAAACGAGGATGGGCCTTGTATCTATAAGAAGATTGTAAAAAGAACTGGCATGTTCCTAGTTTAGTACGTGGATGACATTCTCTTGATAGGAAATAACATTCGTATGCTACAATCGGTCAAGTTGTTCTTTTCACAAAGATTCCCCATGAAAGACCTGTGTGATGCCTCCTACATTCTGGGGATTAAGTTCTATAGATATACATCTAAAAGATTGTTGGAACTTTCACAGTTCAGGTACATAGAGGCCATACTAAAAAGATTTAGTATGAAATATTCTAAGCACGGTAATATACCCGTATTGCACGGAATCACCATCTCCAAATAGATGTCCCCAAAGACTAATAAAGAGAGGGCTCACATGATCATTATATCCTACGCTTCGACAGCGGGATCTATAATGTATGCTATACTATATACCAGACCAGATGTAGCTTATACGCTTAGCGTGGTGAGCCAGTATCAGTCAAACTCAGGGAAGAACCACTGGACAACAGTGAAGAACATTCTTAAGTATCTGAGAAGGACTAAAGAATTATTCTTTGTGTACGGTAATGAGGACCTCCAGGTAGAGTCTTTTACCGACTCGAGCTTCCAAAGTGACAAAGATGACAGTAAATCTGTCTCGAGTTTTGTGTTTACCCTCAACAGAGGGGTGATCTGTTGGAAAAGCTCCAAACAGGATACCGTCGCAGACTCGATGATAGAGGCTGAATATATTGCCGTCAACGTTGCCACAAAAGAAGTAGTCTGGATGAAAAAGTTCATTACCGAACTTGAGTTGGTTCCGTCCATCATTAATCCAATTCCTTTGTATTGCAATAACAATGGGATTATGGCTTTAGTGAAGGAACCCCGGTCCCATCAGAAATCCAAACACATCTTAAAGTAGTATCACCTGATCAGGGAGATCGTAGATCGACGGGAGATCGATGTCTAGAGAGTAGATACGAAAGACAACATGGCAGATTCATTTACCAAGGCCCTCCCTCAAGCGCAGCTCGAGCGACTTTTTGAAATGTTGGGTATGCGATACGCCAACAACTGACCCTAGAGTAGACGTTAGGCATTCGGTAACAGGTCTTAGTGCAAGTGGGAGATTGTTAGATATGTAAGCTATAGAGGCATGTATTGTATAGGATACTAAGGATATATATGTACAGGACAATCTTGCTCGGTTGTATAGTATACTATTTGAGTCTCTTTATCTGAACATATGAATTTGTTTTTCTTGTTACTTTATATTGCTTATACATGTTGATAAAAAATCGTTACAGTAGTATGCTATTTTGGTTTCTCTTTATCTTAACATGTCCATATGTTATACTCGATATCACATATGGTTGATACATGTTGATAAAGCCCGTAGGATCTTTCTTGACTACCAGCGTTATGATGACAATCATACTTGTGGGGCTGGGTAGTCCATAAGCACATCCTTAAAGGTCCCAAGTCGAAGGAGTATCGAGACCGAGTATCGATATTCCAGAGTAAACTTGTGTATATGTTTTTAGACCCTGACGAGTGGCGGTGGTTGGTCCCACAGCCATTAGTATGATCACCTAAGATTTTATACAGGTGCTCACTGGGAATGAGTACACTGAACGGACTTGCCGAGAACTTCTAGATGGTATTATATCTATTGTCAGATAGTAGTTCTCAGGTGACATGAGTATAAGTTAGTTTTTAGATCTGAGATCATCATTTGTCTTGTGTGAGTTTCCACTGTACTTAGATCACTACCCCACCACAGCTCTACCGAGTCATGCAAATAGGTTTTGGTTGGGTACAGTCCCAAGCCACATGGAGGCAGTGAGCAATTGTCAAGGATTCGTCCCTCCCTGGATTGGAAGTCGATATCGCACTGTATCTGGATGGCCAGAACCATAAGACATTGGCTAAGGCAGTTGAGATTTACTGATCAGTAGTTTCTCGGATCGGTCCTAAGCCACATCGACATGACTTAGCAGGTTATTAGGAGTCTGACGTTTACCACCCCCTAGACCCGGTATGTGATACTCTTAGACAAT
Source organism: Agapanthus africanus (assembly GCA_030015575.1). NCBI lineage: Eukaryota > Viridiplantae > Streptophyta > Magnoliopsida > Asparagales > Amaryllidaceae > Agapanthus > Agapanthus africanus. Next base: position 838,322,618 of record JASDDO010000024.1, on the reverse strand, counting down.
GAGACCGGACTATACGGAGATTGTTACAGATAAACTCGGTAGGGGTTCGGATGAGCTTGCTCGTCGGCCTTCCTTTTTGACAGGTATCTGGGTAGCCGTTACGTATAGCTAGTGTTGCTGACGTGCTTGTGGTTAAACCTACTGCCAGTGTACAGTCGAGTCTTTAGAGTCCCACACAGAGGTTTTCCTAGTTCATGTGAAACGATATAGGGGTCGTATGTTTATACATGCAGGGTTCCGATTAAATACATGTACTAATTGCGCGAAATTTAATCGGACGGTTTGTGATACTAGAGAGCTTAGAATTAAGCCAGTTTATTAAATCACGTATTGATTTAATTCTAATATCATGTTATTGGAATTATCTATCTCATGGTATTCGTATTTTTGGCACGAATATGGGTATGTATATACGGTTTGATATTCTTGTATTTATACAAGAATTCCTTATAGAAGATGGACACCTCATTTATGTTTTTCTATTTATTGAAAAATAAGAAATGAGGTGGCATGCAAGATGGCATGAAGAGTGGAGAGAGGAATGGGCAAATGAATTAGGTATTCATTTGTCATTACTATTCAAGTATGGTAGCCATTTTTAATTGTGAAATTATTTTCACAAAAACAAAATGGTTATGATATTTTTCACACTTTGGTTCTCATTTTCATGAGCTCATTCTCTCTCATCTCCAAGTCCCATCTTCTTTCTCAAATCCCAACCCTCTTATGTATTGAGAATCATGAGATTTTAAAGATAGACAAAGTCCATTAACAATCTCTACATCAACTTAGTAATCTAGATTAGTAAACTAGGTTATTAAGTTACTTCATTTGTGAAGTGCTGGCTTGAACCATATTCTTTCGGATAGATCATCCAGCATTGAGAAGGCCTTCAAATAAGTTCTCTAGGATCTCAAGGAGCATAAGAAGGAAGGGCTTTGAAGACCGAAAGACACGAATCGTTTTGGTATAAATTTCTAACCGAGTAGATAAATTCCTAATAGTTGCTAGTTTAGGGTTATGGTTTGATCACTTAGGGTTTTGTTAATTGTGCTTACTCAAAATTTGATTTTTGTGCATTCCGCCTCTCTACTTCCATTGTAGAGTGAGCACAACTAACCAACAGTGTCGTGCGCCAAGCTGCAACTTTTTTCGCTTAATATCCTGCAACCTGTACTAAAGACACTTTCTGACGCTATTATGGACACTAGAATGGTTAGTAAATCACGGGCCAAAGTAAAAAAGTGTAGGATACAAATGTCCTTGGTTTTTCCACCAGGATAAAATATCAAACTCATCTATGGTATAATCTACATCTGGCTAAGTTTGTAAATATATTGTTAACTCATTTAAACCTGACGATGATGAGGTCACAGGCCTTTAGCCTTTTTTCTTTATTGAATAAGTGCTAAAACTGGAGTCGAAGCACGTGAACCGGTTGCGGCTGGTGGTCTACTAGTTCTACCAGAAGAAAATCGTGCAACATACAAATCAAACACTTCAGCTACATTACTTTTAACGGTACTAACATAATCATCAATATCTAAAGTATGCCTCATGGCTTTGTGGAACTAATTTAAAATAGCTTTCATACCTTCTAATTTAATTCTAAGATCCAATACCGAACATAAACAAAAAAACAATTGGAATTTCAGCAAAATATTTATAAATCTTACCTAGCATAGCAAGGATAACTTCGTGAAGTAAATGATTTTCGATGTGACTAGCAAAACATTAAGCTATATTGTACAATTCAGAGACAAGAATTTAAGAAGTGAGGGTATAAGTAGCAGAAAATCGTTCAGTTGCTATTTTAAAATATCATAAGAAAATCTTGGAAAAGATCTACAACCGCCCAATGATCCTCTTCTAAGTGGTTTTCCACAGGCATAGCTTCATTCCACATGTTACTAATAATTTCGGCAGTTTTTGATGCAGTACGGAGCATATCATATGTACTATTCCACCTACTGGCCACATCTTTTCTAAGAGACGGCCTTACTCTTGCAGCTAGGCATCTAATTTTATATTCAGCTTTTTTTTGGCAGAACTTTTAATAAACTTGAATGCATCTTTAATTATTTGAATATTTGCACTACATACGGTAAATACATTTTGTACAGCTAGATTAAGTATATGGCATGCACAACAAATATGAAAAAAGCGACCATTGCAAATTGGTTTGCATAGCCTAATAAGTTCAAGAATAGCAGAATTATTCTTGCTAGTATTATCAAAAGATATAGAAAAAAATTATTTACACAATGATATTTTTCTAAATTAGATCTAATTTCAGTAGTTATATGAAAAGCACTATGCGGGTATGGAAATTGTTTAGAAGCAATAATTCTTTTTTTCAAATACCAGACGGAATCTATCCAATGTGCTGTAACTCAAATCGAGAAAAGTTCACTTCTATCAGTCCAAATATCAAAAATTAATGCAATACTAGTATCTAAAGAAACAAAAGTAGCAATTAATACATGTTTACTGTCGTTGTAGAGGCTAAAAAAACAAATTTTAAGCATAGTCCTCAGGACCTTTTTAAATGCCGGTTGCAACACCATTTTAACTTATGCTCAAGCCGTGTTTTCTCCGAATCCGAGAACATGTTCATCTGCCATAGCATATCTTGCCATTTCTGAAACATTTAAATCATGATTATATTGAGAAAGACCTTGACCGGCGAAATCAATTTGTATTTGTGTGGTGGAGGAACCGGCCGAAGTTTCTAAGTGTTTTTTTGCATATTTAAGCAAACTACCAGTCTCGGCACTCTCCATGTGTTTATATGCATCGCAACAATATTTGCAAACAGCGTATCTAACACTATCCCTAAATTCAACTTTACAGTGATCCCAAACATTACTAATAGTCTTAAGTTTTTTAGTTTCTCTAGATATATAGGTGGATCCTTCTGCTTATAGTTCTATTTCGGGTCCTTCGAGATTAGAAATATGGGTTTGATGCGTATCGTATGAATCCTCCATTTTAACTAATTAAAAAAGAGTATTAGATTATAAATAATAAATTAAAAATAAGAAATAAGAAATAAGAAAGAGAGGAGAATTTCAGAATAGCAGCCGAGTAGATGTCACGACCTAAATTAGGAACGCGGCCGGCACTTAAATCACGCAACGTCTAAAAGCATAACGTAAATCAAGTAAGTCAAAAACCCAGAAATCTAAACCAAGAAAAAATAGAGTGATAAAACATTAGTTAAAAATATTTAAAATCTTAAGTTAAAAATCTCAAAACTTAAATTTTATTTTCTTAAAAATTTCGGTAGTATCTCCTTTATAAAAACTAGCCTAAAGAAGGTACAAAACATAGAATAAAAAAGGGCATCCCCAAACGGGAGCAACTCACGCCTAAAGGCGGAACACAACCACAACAGAAAAATATACGACGCCGTAACGAAAAATAAGCAAATAAGAAGTGAAAACAACATAATAAGAGGTAAAACAACATCGCAACAAGAAATAAAAGCCGGCATAGATGAGCGCGACAACCAGAGTCATAAATAATATACAAATACCGAATCTCTCAGTCTCGTTTCTAAGTCAAATACATGTAAATGGTAGATGAAGAGTACAAGATACAAAATAAGATATACAAGTGGAAACATACGGATACTCACAAAACCCACCTACTCAAAGGGTCTCACATCCAACACTAGCGGTATCCACCAAAAATGAAGCAATAAAGAACCCTGCCGCGACTACTCTAAAGGTCAACCCTGCAAAACACTATGGCACAAGGAGGTGAGTTGCCAACTCATGAGAAGTAAATAATATCGTACAGGTAATCATATGCATGCATGATAAACAACCGATCCTACGTATGCGGTCATGATAGCATATGTACAATAATATAAGCTGCAGCATAATCCAAATCAAGTACTACATCGGGGTACAACAACTATATATACAGAGTATGTCATAAAAGTCGTGAGTGTGGGATAAAAATAGAGCCATCCTCAATAAAACATCATCATAGAAATCCGGTGTCCATCAAAGACACCCAAAAATCCAATATATCAGGCGCCGCCACTCTGATCGGCCCTCATGTCCATCTCATCATCTGACTCCGAACAGTATCTTTCGGATATCCGCCAAGTTTCCATACAATCACCGGTGGATAGTACTCCCTCCGCCGAGCTCATCGTCTAACTCTATGAGCTTCTTGCCCCGGGGTACCTCACCGGGTCCACCATGTACCTGCAAACGGTTCCACCCTCTTCGAGTCGGGTATGCTCATAGCTCAGAACCGAGAAAACTCATGGTGGACACGAAATATCATATCAAGGGAAAATCGCACTTTTTAAATATTTCCAGTTTTTAAAACGTACATTACGGTTTCCCAAATCCACGAAACAGAAATCTCATGAAAACGTCATATGAGATAAATCACTACAGCAATGTATGTATGATGCAAATCATGATGCGTACTAGTACTAGAATCTTTATCTAACTATCAATAATGAATGCAGTACAACATATATTTATCTATGGCAATTTCTATAGTATGCGTGGCATGGCAATTACCAAAGGTGTGTGTGACATATAAATCGGTGCTCGTGCAACATGAACCGTCAGTAATGGTGCAATGCCCTATTAATGATATGTGAAAGTATAACAGGTATTAGGGTTTACAAAATGGTACTCATGCACAATCACAATATATATATATATATATAAACAATTCACACAAGGTTATATCACTTGAATCTAGCCTTCGGCGTTTATCGTCATAAACAATTCACACAAGGTTATATCACTTGAATCTAGCCTTCGGCGTTTATCGTCATACAGGCAATTCCGGCGTAGATATTAAATCTACTCACCGGACAATCTCGAGCTAAATGTATCTGATCACCTCCTTCCCCCTCCTGGCTGCATCCGAAGTCCCCGCCTGTGATCCCAATATCACACAAAGCCAATACTCAAGAAATTATTAAACTTTCAAATCAAACACGGACACAACGCCAAACTAACGAATCGACTCCTACAAGCTACCAAGTGTTAGCTTAGCGGGCTAACGTGTGCAGTGACATTCTAGACCAACCCAATTCTGCAGAAAAACCGGCGACGCCAAGAAAATGGTGATTCTCGCCAGTCGAACAGTGAAGGTTTGGGTCCGTATTTCTAGGATATACATAAGGATCTAACATTATTCTACTGTATTGTTAGATTTAATTAAAGATCAACACAACGATAGCAGATTCAACAGAGACTCCTAACTAAACAAAAGTATGATTTTAACACTAAACTTAAAACATAAAGGTGTTTTACTGAAAATAATTAACCAACAAACTTCCTTAGAGCCTAAACAATGGTTAAAGATCACTACCTCACCAAAACTTGGGAAAAACCCTAGCCTTCCAAGCTCCAAGTCAGCACAAGAGGGTTAAACATGATTTGTGAAGGGTTTAGTGAGGTTTGATGAAAATTTAGCTCAAGGTTAGTGGTGAAAACAAGGATCAAGTGAAGGTTTTTCTTTTGTGAAGGAGAAGAAGAAAAATGAGAGAGGGGGATGAGGGTGAGATGAGAGCCATGCTCTTCCTCTTTCCTTTTTAAATGCCTCCCATGCATGTCCCATGCCTCATCATTCTTTTCCTTTTCTTTTCTTTTTAAAATAAAACATTTTTACTTAAAACAAAAATAGATATGGATATAATTAAAACATGACATAATATGGTTAAGGTATCATGGCTAGCAAAGCATGGTTAACACTTCTTAACCCTAAATTAACATGCACATGTTTGTGCAAGTACAAAAATAATTTAATAAAATATTAATTAATTATAATAGAATATGTGAAAACAATTATTGGTTAAATTTTATTAAAAACCCAGATTATATTGCTTAATTAACTCTAATCGCATCCTAAGGTGTTACAATCTTCCCCCCTTAAAGAAATTCGGTCCCCAAATTTAAAAATCTTACTATGCGTACTTTCAAAGAGATGAGGAAATTTCTTTCGCATCTCGCTCTCGGCTTCCCATCTGACCTATTTGCTACTTGGGCCACGCCACAGAATTTTCACTGACAACAAAAGCCTTGACCGAAGTTTCTTCACTTGCCGATCCAAAATAACTACCGGCTGCTCGATGAAAGAAAGATTGTGCTTCAGCTGAATGGTCTGGTGCTGAATCACGTGAGAAGGTCATGAAGGTATTTTCGAAGTATCGATACATGAAATACGAGGTGTACATCCGGAAAACTGGGCGGAAGTGCCAAACGATAGGCAACGGTACCAACTCTCTCAGGGATCTCAAAAGGACCCACAAATCTGAGACTGAGCTTCCTTTTCTTCCCAAATCTCATCACACCTTTCATCGGAGAAATCCGTAGGAATACATGATCACCCACTGCGAACTCAAGTCTGCGACGACGACGGTTGGCATAGGACTTCTGCCTGCACTGGGCTACTTTCATCCTGTCGTGAATCAACTGGATCTTCTTCATAGTCTCCTGGACTAGCTGTGGTCCTAAAATCCTGCTCTCGTTGAGTTCGGTCCAACAGACTGGCGATCGACACTTTCTCCTATATAAGGCCTCAAAAGGTGCCATCTAAATCGTTTCCTAAAAATTGTTATTGTAGGAGACTTTATCAAAGGCAAGTGACGATCCCAACTGCCACCAAAATCAAGCAGCACGCACGAAGCATATCCTTGAGAGTCTGTATAGTCCACTCTGACTGACCATCAGTCTACGAATGGAAAGTGGTGCTGAAACTCAATCGGGTACCCAAAACTTCCTGAAGTTTCTACCAAAGATGGCTGGTAAACTGGGTTCCTTTGTCGGATACAATGCATGCAGGAACACCGTTCAAACGCACAATATCATCAATGTTTAGCCGAGCATACTGAGAAAATTCGAAAGTGGACTTCACTGGAAGGAAATGAGCCACTTTCGTCAACCGGTCAACAATCACCCAAATGGAGTCATAATCTTAACTGGACCTGGATAGACCCACAATGAAATCCATGGAGATCTGCTTCCATTTCCACTCCGAAATGAGAAAAGACTGCAACTCTCCTGCCGGCACAGTCTTGACTTACTGACAAGTAAGGCACCTCGAAACGAAGTCCGAAACATCTCTCTTCATCCCTTCCCACCAGTAAATATCTCTCAAATCACGATATATCTTGGTGGAACCTAGATGAACACTGTATGCTGACTGATGTTCCTGCTCTAGGATCTCACATCTCAGCCCTTCGGAATCTGTTACACATAGACGAGTACCAAAACGCATCACACCCTGGTCATCAATCACAAACTCCGAATCACTACCCTGCCAAACATGCTCCAAAATCTAAGACAAACGAGCATCGTCGTACTACGCCTCACAGATACAATCAAGTAGAAGTGGAAGGGCACGAACATAAGAAAGATGCCCTCCAGAGGAAGTGAACTCGAACTGTACCCTACTTTCGCACAAGATCTACCAATCTGTAGAAGACTGTCTCTGAACTGCGCTAAAATGGAACAGGCTACCTCCGGGCCTACGACTCAAAACATCAGCTACCATATTCACCTTGCCCGGGTGATAAGGGATTTCACAATCATAATCATTCACAAGCTCCATCCAACGGCGCTACCTCAAATTCAGATCCCGCTGCTGGAAGATATATTTTAAGCCCTTGTGGTCTGTAAAGATCTGACACGACTCTCCGTATAAGTAGTGTCTCCAAATCTTGAGCGCAAAGACCACCGCGGCCATCTCAAGATCATGAGTGGGATAGTTCTACTCATGCTTCTTCAACTACCGAGAAGCATAAGCGATAACTCTATCATGCTGCATCAATACACAACCGAGTCCCACTCGAGAAGTATCACAATAAATAACATACCCGCCCAATCCAGAAAGCAAAGATAGAACTGGTGCAGTTGTCAAATGAATTTTCAGCTGCTGAAAACTCTGCTCACATACCTCGGTCCAAAGAAAAGGAACCCCCTTCTGGGTCAGTCCGGTCAGCGGTGCAATGATACTCGAGAAATCCTGCACAAAACAGCGATAATAACCGGCTAAGCCCAAGAATATGTGGACCTCTGTCACTGATACAGGTCTGGTCCAAAGCTGTATGGCCTCAATCTTCTTCGGGTCCACTCATATACCGTCTCCCGTAACCGCATGACCCAAGAAGTCAACACTATCAAGCCAAAAATCACACTTCGAGAATTTAGCAAATAGCTGGTGCTCTCTCAATATGTGCAACGTAATCCTCAATTGCTGCTCATGCTCCTCACGACTTCTGGAGTAGACCAGAATGTCATCAATAAATACAATAATGAACTGGTCGAGGCACGGCCTGAAATTCCGCTTCATCAAATCCATGAACGCTGCCGGGGTATTGGTGAGCCCGAACGATATCACCAAGAACTCATAATGTCCGTAGCGTGTACAAAAAGTAGTCTTCGGAATGTCATCATTCCGGACCCGCAACTGATGATAACCCGACCTCAAATCAATCTTGGAAAAATGTCCTGCACTCTGGAGCTGATCAAACAAATCGTCAATGTGAGGTAAAGGATACCTATTCTGCACCGTAACTCGGTTCAATTGATGATAATCAATACACAATCGCATACTATCGTCCTTCTTCTTGACGAACAGAACAGGCGCTCTCCAAGGAGAAACACTCGGACGAATAAGTCCCCTGTCAAGCAAAACCTGCAACTGATCCTTAGCTCTTTAAGCACCACCGGGGCCATCCGATAAGGCGGTATGGAAATAGATCCCGTGCCGGGATCAAATCGATGCAAAACTTGATATCGCGCTCTGGCGGCAATCCAGGTAACTCATCAGGAAATACGTTGGGAAACTCTCTCACAATAGGAACCTGATCCAGCGGATCTGCTGTAGCTCCAGTATCATGAATATAGGCTAAGAATCCTCGACCTCCGTTCCTCAAAAGCCGACTGGCGCAAAGGGAAGAAATCAAACTATGAGGGGCGGCACTGCGGTCCCCCTGCACAACAAGAACTGACTCTCCCGGAAAACAGAAACTAACTGCCTTCTCACGGCAGTCCACGGACGCATAGCAAGTAGCTAACCAGTCCATGCCGAGGAGAACATTGAAGTCTAATATATCAAGAAGGATCAAATCGACGGACGAATCTCTATCTCTAATACGAACGGCACATGACCGAAACACATGTCACGCAACAAACAACTCTCCAACGGGAGTAATCACGACAAGTGGCTCATCTAACAAGGACGAGTCTCAGCCTAACCTCGGTACGAAGTGTGTGGACACATACACGTGTGTAGATTCCCGGTCGAACAATACGTGCGCATCGAAATAACACACTGAAAGAGTACCTGTCATGACTGCATTCGACGCCTGAGCATCCTGAGGAGTCAACGCAAACACTCGGGCATGTCCCCTACCGGCAATCGACTGTCCTCTGCCTCTACCACATCGTCCCCTCTTAACAAGAGCGCCATGACCACAGCCTCTCTGAATATCGGTCTGGCGTGGAGTAATAACGGGCGTACGAGGTAGTGCCCTCTGAGGTGGTGCAGGTGGTAAAGTGACATATGGAATTGCTTCCTCGTCCTGGCGTGCCTCAGTACAATCTCTGATGCGGTGATACAGACTCCCATACCGAAAACATCCCGACAGCTGCTGACCCTATGGGTAAAAGCTATATATCTGGCCCCGTTTCACGCTTCGGCTGCCAGCACGGCCTATAAAGAACCCGCCGCAGCCTCTGCCAAACTGCCTCTGAGCTGATACATCAGTACGAAATCGCTTCGGTCCCGGAATGACCGAAGTCACTACAATACGCTCCTCTATTAGTAAGGCTGCGTCCATCGCGGCTGCATACATATTAAAGTGCTGGACGCCAATAGAGAGGAACAACTGGGTAATAAGGCCTCGCACGAATCTCTTGACGCGCTGCTCTTCAATATCTACCAAATATAGAGCATATACGGATAGCTGGGTGAACTGAATATCATACTCTGCCACTGTCATACCAGGCGTCTGGCGCAACAACTCAAAACTGGGAGCTTGGGCATCCCTAACACTCTATGGAAGAAAACGAGTAAGAAAAACCATCGCGAACTCAACCCAGGTCATAAGAGGAAGACCTTCGGCTTGACCTCTCTCCATAGACTCGCATCAAGTCTCGGCAAGACCCTCCAGACGAAAACTAGCGAACTCAACCGATCTCGCATCGGAGCACCTCAAAGAACGACAAATCCTGGCCATCCGGCTGAGAAACGACTGTGGATCCTCTGCTGCATCGGTGCCGGTGAAAACTGGAGGCTTCAGCCTCATAAACTCTGATAAGGATACGGCGATAGTCTCTATAGCTGTAGGTATGACTGTCTGAGCAGTAGGTACAATCACGGTCCCCGTAGTAGGTGGAACAATCTCTGATCTCTGCGCTTGACTGGTCTTTATCAAAGATCCTACCATCTGACTCAAATCCTGAATACTGGCCTCTAGCCTAGCAATACGACCTTGAGAAGGTGGATCAATCTGCTCCTGAAGAATAGGCGTACCGTCCTGGTCAGTCCTCGTATCAGACGAGCCTGTCCTGACCTCGGCTCTAGCGGCAGCCCTAGCCTTTGGCGGCATAGTGGCTGGAACAAGGAAACAAGATTCGATAAGAATATAGAAATCGAATCATAAGGATACATGGAATCAAGAAAGGAATTACAAGAAAATATGTCCTAAGGTCACTTAGGCGGAGTACCGTGTCGTAAGTATGCCACGGAACATACACACGCCACGTCACTCTGCTTAAGCTACCTACTCCATCATACCAAAGATCGTCCTACACGCCGAAAGGTAAAACCTAATGCTCTAATACCAACTTTGTTACGACCCAAATTAGGAACACGGAGGGCACTTAAATCACGCAATTTCTAAAGGCGTAACGTAAATCAAGTAAGCCGAAAACCCAGAAATCTAAACCAAGAAAAGATAGAGTGATAAAACATTAGTTAAAAATATTTAAAATCTCAAGTTAAAAATCTCAAAACTTAAATTTTATTTTCTTAAAAATTTCGGCAGCGTCTCCTTTGTAAAAAGGAGCCCCAAACAGATACAAAATATAGAATAAAAAAGGGCATCCCCAAACGGGAGCAACTCCCGCCTAAAGGCGGAACACAACCACAACAGGAAAATATATGACGCCGTAACGAAGAAATAAGCAAATAAGAAGTGAAAACAACATAATAATAGGTAAAACAACATCGCAGTAAGAAATAAAAGCTGGCTCACACGAGCGCGACAACCAGAGTCACAAATAATATACAAATACCGAATCTCTCTGTCTCGTCTCTAAGTCAAATACATGTAAGTGGTAGATAGAGAGTATTAGATACAAAATAAATATACAAGTGGAAACATACAGATACTCGCAAAACCCACCTACTCAAAGGGTCTCACACCCAACAGTAGCGGTATCCACCAAAAATGAAGCAATAAAAAGCCCTGCCGCGACTACTCTGAGCATCAACCCTGCAAAATACTGTAGCACAACGGGGGTGAGTTGCCAACTCATGAGAAGTAAATAATATCGTACAGGCAATCACATGCATGCATGATAAACAACCAATCCTACGTATGCGGTCATGATAGCATATGTACAATAATATGAGATGCAGCATAATCCAAATCAAGTACTACATCAGGGTACAACAACCATATGTACAGAGTATGTCATAAAAGTCCTGGGTGTGGGATAAAAACAGAGCCATCCTCAATAAAACATCATCATAAAAATCCGGTGTCCATCGACGACACCCCAAAATCCCAATATCTCAGGCGTCGTCACACTGATCGGCCCTCATATCCATCTCATCATCTGACTCTGAACGGTATCCTCCGGATATCCGCCGAGTTTCCATACAATTACTGGTGGATAGTACTCCCTCCGCCGAGCTCATCGTCTAACTCTACGAGCTTCTTGCCCCGGGGTACCTCACCGGGTCCACCATGTACCTGCAAACGGTTCCACCCTCCTTGAGTCGGGTATGCTCATAGCTCAGAACCGAGAAAACTCATGGTGGACACGAAATATCATATCAAGGGAAAATCGCACTTTTTAAATATTTCCAGTTTTTAAAACGTACATTGCGGTCTCCCAAATCCACGAAACAGAAATCTCATGAAAACGTCATATGAGATAAATTACTACATCAATGTATGTATGATGCAAATCATGATGCGTACTAGTACTAGAATCTTTATCTAACTATCAATAATGAATGCAGTACAACATATATTTATCTATGGAAATTTCTATAGTATGCGTGGCATGGCAATTATCAAAGGTGTGTGTGACATATAAATCGGTGCTCGTGCAATATGAACCGTCAGTAATGGTGCAATGCCCTATTAATGATATGTGAAAGTATAACAGGTATTAGGGTTTACAAAATGGTACTCATGCACAATATATATATATATATATATATATATATATATATATATATATATATATAAACAATTCACACAAGGTTATATCACTTGAATCTAACCTTTGGCGTTTATCGTCATACAGGCGATTCTCCCGTAAATGTTAAATCTACTCACCGGACGATCTCGAGCTAAGTGTATCCGATCATCTCCTTCCCCCTCCTGGCTGCGTCCGAAGTCCCCTCCTGTGATCCTAATATCACACAAAGCCAATACTCAAGAAATTAGTAAACTTTCAAATCAAATACGGACACAACGCCAAACTAACAAATCGACTCCCACAAGCTACCAAGTGTTAACTTAGCGGGATAACATGTGCAGCGACATTCCAGACCAACCCTACGACTGTTAAACGCACTAAACACTTAAACGAATGTCGGATAAATCTGCGTCGCACGTTATCGAAACGCTTGAATTCTAGCTAAGCGGTCCCTGATTTTACCTACAGATTTTATAAGAAAAACAAAGTATACTAAATATCCTACATGACCCACAGAGAGCTACCCACAAAAACCTAATATCCAATTCTACAGGAAAACCGGCGGCGCCGGGAAAATGGTGATTCTCGCCGGTCGAACAATGAAGGTTGGGTCCGGCTTTCTAGGGCATACACAAGGCTCTAAAATTATTCTACTGTATTGTTAAATTTAATTAGAGATCTACACAACGATAGCAGATTCAACAAAGACTCCTACCTACACAAAAATACAAGTTTGACACTAAACTTAAAACATAAAGGTGTTTTACTGAAAATAATTAACCAACAAACTTCCTTAGAGCCTAAACAAAGGTTAAAAATCACTACCTCGAAAAAACTTGGGAAAAATCCTAGCCTTCTAAGCACCAAGTCACCATAAGAAGGTTAAATATGATTTGTGAAGGGTTTAGTAAGTTTTGATGAAGATTTGGCTCAAGGTTAATGGCGAAAACAAGGATCAAGTGAAGGTTTTTCTTTTGTGAAGGAGAAGAAGAAAAATGAGAGAGTGAGAGTGAGAGGGTGAGGGTGAGATGAAAGCCATGCTCTTCCTCTCTCCTCATTAAATGCCTCCCATGCATGTCCCTTGCTTCATCATTCTTTTCCTTTTCTTTTCTTTTCTTAACAAAACCTTTTTACCTAAAACAAAAATAGATATGGATATAATTAAAACATGACATAATATTGTTAGGGTGCCATGGCTAGCAAAACATGGTTAACGCTTACTTAACCCTAAATTAACATGCACATGTGTGTGCAAGTACAAAAATAATTTAATAAAATATTAATTAATTATAATAGAATATGTGAAAACAATTATTGGTTAAATTTTATTAAAACCCGGCATTGTATCGCTTAATTAATTCTAATCGCATTCTAAGGTGTTACAGTAGAATGTGTAGGTCGGAAGTTCGGAGCTTCGAAAACTCGGAGTCAGACCGTCAGAAGATCGGATCGGAGCTTTTTTCCATAGAAATTTGAAAGTTAGAGAGAGTATTTTTTCCGAGAGATGGGTATTTTTAATTTGGAAGAGAAATGGGTTTGAAATGAGAAGAAATGGGGTTTGGAGGGTATTTATAGGTTTTTGGGGATTTTTTGAATTATTTGGCCGTTTATAACCGTTACGAGGCAAGGCGAATTGCCTCGCGATTCACCTCGTCTCACCTCTATTTGCCCATTTTGATTCGTTGGTTGTGGAAATCAAGGCGAAGCGAATCGCCTCGCCGATTCGCCTCACTTCGTCGATATTTGTCTGTTTCTAGCCATTGGATGGGGAAATCAATATAAGGCGAAACGAATCTCTTTGTCGATTCGCCTCATCTCATCTTGATTTGCCTGTTTCTAACCATTAGATAGGTTTTCAGGATGAGACAAGACGACACGTGGCAACGGCTCGGCGTGCACCTAGCCGTTGTTGACCGTTGGACGCCGACTTCGAGCGAATCGATCAACTAAGCGAAGCGAGGCGGAGATTCGTGGCGTATCAAAACGATTCCCGAAGCGAGGTGATGCGAGTCGACGAGTTGGGCAAGGCGAACTCCGACGAGGCAACATCGCGGATTTGAGAAACCCACTCGCTTCACTTGACTTGCCGCAACGAAGTGAGGCAATTTGCCTAACTCGGCCACGTCATCACGAGGCAAATTTTTTCGCCCCGTGGCGAAGCGAAGTGAGTTAACTCGCGAAGCATTCGCTTCTTTAGCCAGGCCTAGTTGATATCACCCTCAAAACCTACCTCGCCCGTCTTGAAGAGATCGAGTCCAAATCCTCATTGGATCTCAGAGAGTCTGAGGCCCGTTCGGCCCGACCCTTTACGTGCATTGTTTACGACACTTTTGTTCCTTGGGGGCTTGACGTGGCTAAACGGGTCGGATTGTCTGCGGTCTTGTTTTCGACCCAATTTTGTGTGGCTAGTGCGGTTTACTATTATGTTAAACAAGGGTTAGTTGAGGTTCCGCGGGTCAGGTCGAGTGTTTCGGTTCCTGGTTCGGTTTTATTGGCCCGATCTGAATTTCCATCGCTTGTGCGGGATAACGGGTCTTACCCAACTCTAAGCAGTTTGGCAAAGGAGCGGTTTAGGTTGGGGAAATCCGATTGGGTTTTGTTTAACTCGTTTGATGAGTTGGAAAGCAAGGTGAGCATGATTTGCAATTTCAATATATGTTGAGGGTTTTGCAATATAACTTTTACAAATTTTGACTTATTCGAACGAAAAAAGGATATTATGTAAGATTTTGGATAAGCATGTCATCGTCAACTTGTTTCAGAGAGATGCATTTAATAGATCATTTTTTCACGGTAAAAATAATACTAGATTAGTGTAATTGTCTTGTTCAATTAGTTAATTGCTTTATGCATTTGATAAATATGAAATTAATCACATGGTTTACTCGGCTGCGTTGGTGAGCTCGTTTAGCCATGTCGGCCACATGTTTATGCCAGTTCATATGTCATGTGAATGATTTGATAGTTTAAAGGGAAATGATTGATCGCATTAGGGTTGTAGTTTACATATAGAGACTATAGGCACGTTTTAATAACGAGAGAAATATTTATGTCAGCTCATATGTCATTTACACTATATATATGATTTGAAATAAATGACTGATTTAGTCTCGGCTATAAAAGATATTGAAGACCTGTCTGATCTGTTACAAGAGAAAAATGAAATATTTATTTCATGTAAAATCTGCTAAATGAAACAAGAGTCGCAAGTAAATGATTTCGATTATTGTTCGATCCTCATGTTGCATATTAATTAGTTTTCTTAGTGTTTGGCTAATTTGATCATTTTAAACTTAAATTAGCAGCTTCTCTAGATCATTAAATTTTATGTTTTAAAAACAAAATGATATGAGTAATGTGTTGCTAATCAAAAAATCTCATCTTCAAAACACAAATGCATGCAGGTGATAAATTGCCTCAAACACCATTTCCATGCAAGAGCAATAGGGCCAACTGTGCCTCTAACATCTTTCAACAAACACTTGGAAGAAGAAGAAGAACACAGCTATGGCATGAACCTGTTGCAAGCAGCAGACAATGAGAAATGCAAGCAGTTGCTCAACTCAAAGCCTCCTTCATCTGTTGTCTACATCTCATTTGGTAGCTTTGCAAATTGGAACCCTAGGAGAAGAACAGATTGGAGAGATTGCCAATGGGTTGATGGCAAGCAACAAGAGCTTCATCTGGGTTGTGAGGGATTCTGAGCAGAAGAAGCTCCCTCGGAATTTCATAGAACAGGTATCGATCGATATGACCCTAATCAAATAAAACATTCTTGATATTAAGTGAGAAAATGGGCCTTGGAAACTCCCCAGGCCCGTTGCTTGCAAACTCAGACACAAGGATGAGTGGGGAGCTTCCCAGGTCTAGTATGCTCTTATTAATATGTTAATGAGCGAGCTTCGGCTCAACTTTTTATTAAAAACAATAAAATATTTTATTGGTTTCAGTGAAAAGAAATAAAAAATAGTGACAATAACTTTTTTAATCGATTATCAGCAATAAGTTCGAAGTATGTGCTAAAGACACTTTTTTTCTTTGAAAAGTACTTAATGAACGAGAGGTACCAAACCTAAGCGGGTTTTTAATTCCCTACCTATCCTTTGAATAACATCAAAAGTTACACTTACAGGTAGCAAAATCAGGATTGGTAGTCTCCTGAAGCCAGCAGCTTGCGCTCGGTCGGTTGCTTCATAATACACTGCGCATGGAATTCAACGCTGGAGGCTCCATGCCTGGGAGTTCCGTTGGTAGTGGTCCCACAATGGTCGGACCAACCGACGAATGCAAAGTACGTCGAGGATGTTTGGAGAGTCGGGGTTAGAGCAAAGATCTACGAGAAGGAAGGAATTGCTAAAGGTGAAGAGATTGAGAGATGCATAAGAGAGGTTATGGATGGAGAAAGTGGGGAGGAGATGAGGAAGGATTCGGTTGAGAAGGCTTTGAGTGAGGGTGGGAGGAAAATTTGAAGGAGTTTGTGAAGATTTTGCACTCAATTGGTGAGAATTCTGAGAGAAATTTAGTGGAGTAGTGAATGTGAAGGCTGAGAATGTGAGTTGTGATGAGAATTTGAATGGGGTTGTGAAGGCAAATTAAGCTGGCCTATGTGTCTAGCTTAATGAGTTTGCTTTCACAACTTAGAAAACTGGTGTGGGGAATAATAAAGTGATGTAGCTGCAATAGCTACATTCAATCAGTTCCAAGAAAAAGCAGTTGAATGAAGCAGCCACAAAATTTGGCCTCGACTTTTATAGATTTATTTTTAATTTTTTCCCTTCTATATTAGACCCCTAAAACTTGACTAATTCAAAATACATCCCTTACAGTACACTATTTCAGAATACAACTTCTAAAATTTCCACCCAAGGTTAAACAGGAAGAATGATTAATTTCCATCTTTCTAACCAATGGTTCAAACCGCTAGGGAGTGAAATATATAAAATACCTCCCAACCCTTCTCCTACCTCATTTACCTTTGACTGTCCACCTGTTGCTTTTTCTTGGTGTCGCTGCTGCTCCAAGATTTTGCAGCTTATACAACCACGAATAACAATGCTTACATGTTGAGACAGCTTTAAAAATGTATCACCATCATCACGAAGAGCTGATGAGGATGTATATATCACAACCACCTATCCCAAATTAACCGTAAGCAAAACATGAACCCAGGATAACTTGACTGAGGATAACTGCCAACCTAGCAACTAACCTAATTTTACATAATTTAAGCATTCAAAGGCAGCAGCCAAAATGCTACATATATAACAAACAAAAACAGTAAATTTGAAGCCAAATTACTCACTACTTAGCTCTATCTGCAGCTTTGAAGTAATCATTTTACAACAACTAGCCAAAAAGGGAGGGGAGAAACTTACACCCTTTACAGAATACAAACATAATATATGCACAAAGCTCTCTAAAGTAACCAGGAACTATAAATTTCACTTCAAAATGAGAGCAACCAGAACAAGGTCCTATTTGCCCAGGTGAGTCAATATCCTGCTGATTAAAGCATCTTTCTTTCCAACTACTGAGAGGTCGTGTGCTGCTAGATAATACTTCAACTCCACAACTGTTAGATCCTTCAACTGCGAAAAAAATATATATTAACATTTGGTGAATAACTTAGCCTCGTAAAACTATGCCAATGCTTTGTTATGGAATTGAGATTATTTATTTATTTATTTACTAATTTTATATTTATTTTTTGTGAAGCACAAGTGCATAGCCGCCGTAAGGTCATTAATCCCATATTTGAAACAATATTTATTTGTTCCTATGTTCTTGGCTTCAGATGAACTCCAGCATGGAAGGCAAGTGGGCTGGAGTTGCAACCTTATCTATGCAATGCTGCAGTGGCAGATAAATGACAGAAAATCAAGGGTATAATGGGAATAACAAATTATTTAGATGCGAAAGATAAAATATTGTTAAAATAGAAGGCTGAGGTTAACTTGTGAAAAATAAAGGGTTGAATCCTGCTAGTGTAAGAATTAGGGAGGTTCAATTGAATTTAGCTGATTCTCTTTTTCCCCGGTAGAATCACTAACCTTTCCATTATCAGCAAGATCAGCCCAGTCATAATTTCCATAAGCTGCTTCAGCATTTGCTTTCCGTTTCTTGACAGCATCACCCACGGTACTTTTCGAAGGCTTAGATTCTGCTTCTTCCTGGTCATAGTTTTCACCATACACAGAGATTTTGAACTCTTCAACTGCATGGGCTATTCCAGGCCTGCAAAAATAAGTTAGCTAGTTATTTTCAAGATTTTACAAGTGAGACGAACTCATCATCATCGCCCAACAAATCATCATCATCAGTTTCAGGCATTTTCGCAAAAAAAACTGATAGGCTATTTGGGATGAATCCTCTATAAAGAATATTGCTGACCCTATATCATACCTCTCTTAATAGTGCCAAGCTTTGTTAGATTTGCTATAAAGAATTGTATTTAAACTTTTAAACACTATTTATTAATGATGAAACAGATAGCATTCCCACATACTTAACCAAGTAGGGAAAATCAGGGAACCGCCTGACATAAGTTTTTTCAACCTGTTTTGCAACTTCTATATTTAGTTTTGAAGGGGTTAAAATACCATTGGGATTACTTAATGTATAGGTAATAATCTGAATATTGTAAAGTTTCTTGTTTCATATATCCATTGAAATGTTTTACTACAAAGGTCACTACTGACCTTCCCTCCATATTGATCAGAAAAAAATTAGGAAAAAGAAGAAAAAAAGGAAGGAAGAAAAGAGAAGAGAAGAGAGAGAGAGCAAAAATGTGAGCCACAAATACATATATGTAGATAACACGACGATTTACAGTGCCTAGAAAATTACCTGGAAAGGCCTTCTTCATCAGGCAAGGTTTCATCTTTAAGGTCTGGCATCTCATCTTCGCCCAAAGCTAAGGCCTCCAATATCCCGTAATGCCTCTGCAATGCTGTAGAAAAATTCAGCTCAGAAAACTAAGAGTTCAAAGCAAGCCGTTTGATGTAACTGCAAAATTGCGATGTGAAAAGCTATTTGACAATGGAGATGCACCTGGATTTGAGATTTGGCAAACTGTGAAATCTTTCAAGTTTAAACGTCGTATTAAATTAGAGGCTTTCTGGATTTGTTCATCTGTTGCACGAGGTGCAATAGCATCAAAGGAAGTATGAAGCTGCATTTTACCTTACATTAATAGTTTTCAATTGAAAAATATAAAATAACTGGAAAATTTTCATGCTCTTCTTGCCTCTTCGGCTTGTCTAATATCATCAGAATACGGAAGATAAATCATATGTATGCCAGGGGGCTCAACTGGACCGCTTGAACTCGTTATCTCATCCTGTTTTGAGTGAAAAGCATTAGAGAAGCCTTTAACCAACAAAAGATCCTTAAGACATTTTGGAGTTTCAGCAGTAAAAATAGATATTGCAAATGGGGGAACAAGATTAATTATTAGATAATAACTTGTTGATATAGAACAAGAGTAATATGCATAAACTACAAATTCTAATAAGTGCATGCTTGTAACTAATTATTTAACAAGGTAAGTAGGAAATTTTACCTGTGCGACTAGGGCGACAAGTTGAGGATGGGCTGAGCTTCCATAGAATGCAACTGCATAACTGAAAGTAGAAGCGGGTATTAGTAAAGCATAATATGTTGAATGCGATAATAACTACTATTCCACAAGTTACAAAACACAATGTTTGTGTCTTTTTGTCTGTATAAATATACAAATCACAAATATACATATTCATGATCACACAATTCAATTCATTAGGTTTTGCTGAACCTAAGTTCCTGCCTCAAGTATGCACACAAAGAAGAAACATCCTATTAAATTTTGTGTGATCATATCAAATAATGAATGGTAATAGCATTGTAAAATATCAAATATATAACACCGCCACAAGAAGTCACTAAATAAACAAATTCACCAATCAAATCACATTTACTGTAGTCCATATAACTGAACGAATATTTTTTTCTCGCTCTGATTGGTAGCACCATATGGCCATCTTTTTTGAGATTCCAACATTCTGGAAGCTGAACCAATCCAGAATGGAAAGAAGAACACCAAAGCTTCTCAACCTCATTCCCAATCTTACTTGATGAGAAGCCATACAGAGCAGTTTAATGACTACATCACTGTAGCATTTATTAAGACATGGTCCAGTTTCTGGAAGACAGAGAAGCATTTGCATGATATCTTGTCCCGTGTAACCTCTAGTTATCCAATTGTTCCTCAGTAAAGCAATCCAATGGTATGTAAATCCTTCACATCAAGATTTGTTAATTGACATTGAATAACTCTGAAGTTCATTTGAATGATGCAAAAACAGTAATACAAACGTTGTAAGAGTGCATCGGGATACACCATTAAGCAAAGCCCGTATGGCTCATTCCATAGACTTTAATTGCATATCAACATTCACAAGGCAAGGTACAATTGTGAGAGTAGACTCCAGCAGAGGATCAAGTAATTTTGGAATGAACTTATAAAGACGAATCTAACATGTGCATACGAAATTACAACACAATTTGAGAAACATGTATGAGGAAATGGGGCCTGTAGGACCCTGCATGCCCAAACTGCAGTGATTTCTCACATAGGCTAGTGGGGCCTGCCAGCTATTTTGCAGTTAGGCCCCTAGACCCCACTGGCCCATGTGAAAGGTCACTGCAGTTTGGGCCGATCCTTGCACGCCCCGTTTTCTCAACATGTAAAGGTTATCTATGGATATTGGAAATGGCCATTATAGTGGCATAGTCATTATCCATTTATAAGCATGTTTTCTATGGAGGAAAATACTGTATTATTACATTTAGCATGACAGATGGGTGGATTCGCTGTGAAAAACTAACCGGTTAAGGCGGAGCATTGATCTATGCAGAGCAATGAAAACACATGTACTTCCAACAATGTTCTGCATAAGACAAAGTTGAATTATCTTGCAGATGAAAATGCGCTGTACAAAATATTTATAAGAAAATCATTCATTATCTCATGGTAACAATCCCATCCCACCATATCATTACTCGGTGTGTTTGAGTAGACAGAAAGGGAAGCATAATAACAGGAGACTCGAGCACTAAAAATGCACGGACTTTGCAGAATATATTGCATACACTAATGATTTGGTAACTAGAAAGCATAATGGTTCAAACAAGATAAAAATACAGTTTGCATAATCACTTAGTCAAAGTTACATGGTAAACAGAGCGAGATGTAGGGCGCCAATTTGAATAGCTACTAGAATCCTATTAAGCATGATTTTAATACTTGTTTGCATACGAACATGAAAAAAAATAGTACAATATAAGTTTCTTTTTTGTTATTTTGTTTGTTCTGCTCAGTATTTCCTCTACAAAAACAAAAAGCAAACCATAAATAAAGGAGACCACAGTCCGTTTAACAAGGTTTGTCTACTGAACTCGTGCACCGAAATTTCCTTATGTTATGCCTTACACGAATACCATTGACAACAATCTAGACATACACATAAAGAGTGTCATGCCCTAAAGTGTAGCCTTCAACGGAAAAGAAACAAGAGGGGTTGCTGGATTTATTGTGTTGCAACTAACACTCTTGATCAAGTCAGTAAAGAGACAGTACAACTAATAAATACAAATGATAAACAAAGAGTAGCATTGTCACCTCATTAGTGGGAAAGATGAACGTCGATGGTCTCAAATTGTGATAATCTTTTAAGCAATCCAATGGCTTAAATCCTAGAAGCCGGAGTTCGGAATTTGAGACCCTCTTTATTTTAGACAGCTCATCCGTAGAAAACATAACATTCTCACTGCAAAACAAAAAATACTTTGGCTTCAAGGAATATAGCTTGGTAAAAGGGGTAAAAAAAAACTTCCTTCCCAAAGAATAAAATTCAAGAACAGAATTATGCATCATTGTTTTCCGATTCTTCGGCTAAACAAGTGGAAAACTATAATGAAGGAAAACGTTGATGACACAAAACCTATTGATGATGGGGGGAAAATTAGGCAGTTTTAACGGGTGCTTTTTCCATTGCATATACGAGTCATCTGACATGTAACTAAAATACAACAGTAAAAGAATGTAATTAAGTATGGTTCTCATAAATAATATTTAAATTTATTTATGATAGGAAGTGTGTGATAAAAAGGAAAGCCAAACTGCAAAAATCAAAGTAATATTGCCAATAAATGTAACAAAAGAGAGCAAGAAATTAGAGAAGAATCAAGATGACAAAACTTAGTAACTATCTAGGTAAAATGGAAACCTAATATGTGTAAGGTGTATTTCGTCACCCCATTGAGATGGGAATAATACGCGTCGCTTGTCAGGCGTGCTACAGATTCCCCCTGTCTAGGGTAGACGGGGGTTTATTGTGGGGATCCGAATCTCCAGCAGCCGCGGACTAAGCTGCCGTTAATTACCCCTCGCTTTTGGAGCGAGAGAACCTTCGATTGACGGGTCGAACTGGTCGTGCGAACTCAATGTGCAGTGCGTGTATGTGTGTCTTGAGGGGTTTTGGATATACCGGGGGCCTCGCAGAGTTCTCGAGGGTCTCGCTACCCGGATAGCGGTCTAGGGTCAAGGGGCTAGTTGCGAGATGCGGGGCAGCGCCTCGTTAGAAAATTTTTCCTAACGGGAGACGTGTTGCTGGTGTGGAGTGCAAGGGACGAGAAGCATCTTAAAGACGCATGCATGGCACGCGGGTCACGTGTGAGGCGTGCGGGCGCTGGGCGCCCGTGGGCCACATGCGCGGCACGCGACCGCTGGGCGCCCGCGGGTCACGTGAGGCGCACGTGGACGCGTAGCGCCCGCGGGTCACGTGCCCTGCACGCGCCCGCTGGGCGCCCGCGGGTCACGTGCGCAGCAAGCGACCGCTGGACGCCCGCAGGTCACATGCACGGCACGCGACCGCTGGAAACACCAGCAAAAAAAGGCCTTAGCCCCTGGGTTAGGAGTTGAACTCCCAAGGGGCTTTGGAGTTGAACTCCTAACATGGATTATGTATAAATTTGGAGTTAAACTCCAACAGATCTTGAATGGAGTTAAACTCCTAGAAATCTTTGGATCTTCTTTGAGCCTCGGATCCTCCCGGAATGGGATTTTTATAGATGGGTATCCTTCTTCTTCCTCTCCGTTGGCTGGATCTTAGGGGGGAAAAGGAAGGTGGGACTAAAAATCTCCCCTTTTAGGGATTTGATGGCAGATCCGAGCTCCCCTTCGAGAGTTTTATGGTGAAAACTATTTATTTTTGGAAGAGGAAGAGTTAAACTGTTGATTTAATTCAAAAAAGAGAAGAAGGTTTTAGAACCTTGAGGAAGGACGGGACACAGACCCTGATTTTTGGGGAGAATGAATTGTATTCCCTTTTTTCTCATGTTGCCTATATAGGCTTACAAAATTACACAGCCCCTTGGGCTTTACAAAATGGCATTTTGCATATCCCATGCCTCATGTGCTCATTTCTTTTGCACATGAGCCATGGGCTTTATAAAAATTTGGCTTTATGTCCATTTTTCTTACATTCATGCATAAAAAATTACATCAAAATTAATTATTACATGATTTCATTTTGGCATGAGAGAGGCCGGCCGCTTCATGTTCAGGCTCGACTCGGGTATGAGCCCACTTGATCTGGGCTTGAGCCCACTTGGCTTGGGGTTGACTTTGACTTTGACTTTGTCAACCGGGATGTAATTTTTGACCCCAACAATATGCATGAGTGTAATATTAATATAGCAGAAACACCAAAAAGGTGAAAAGGTTTGGTAAAGTGTAGGTGAAAAGGTAGTCACAAGTTTGAGCAAGTCTGAAGAAAAAATAAGTGAGATTAATTTAACCTACATTTTCAGCACACACGTACGCGCATGCGTACGTGCGTGTGAGCATGCGTACGTGCGTGTGTAGGAGAAACCCAATGCATCAATAATTACCTTTTGTATGGATGAAATCGTTTAGGTGGTTCTCGAAGTAAAGCACCAGTGTCTGCACATATAAACGACCTTTCCGACTGCCAAACCAACAACACAATGAACTAAAAACAAGCCAGAAAGAAATGGTCTGCTGTCAAAATAAATAGATAATACACAGATATATTGTTAGTATAAGGTATCAAGATCTTAAAATTAGAAATGTTCTTTAACAGAGGCATATTAATTCTATTGAGGAATATAATCATCAAGGCCCAATATGAAATAGTAGATGTTTAGGTGTAACCTAGTGTAAACTAGAAGTTAAAAGGATGCACTATGCAAAAACAAATTGTAGAAGTATTGTTCTCACCTTTAATGGACGATTTGTGACAGAATCAAGCCATAAAGTTGTCCCTTGAAAAAAAGAAAAAGATAGCCAAAGGGCCAAACGTCAGAAGGGATGATGTTCTAAGTGATATCTACAAACCTTAACATAGTCATGTGAAATAGTTGGGCCTTGAACCTGGTACTGTCGGGCGCACTAGAGCATAAGTATTTACTTCAATACAGACATCATTTGCTATTGTGAACTTGATGGTTTTAATTTTACGCTTCTTAAGCATACGTTTCTTCAGTTGAGCAGTCATATCTTCCAATCTGAAATACACACATGCTTAAGTACAAACGTCAGGTGTTCATCAAATATGGAACATGCATAACCACATGATTGTTTGCATATGTGTTGTTTTTTAAATATCAGTGCATCCACCTAAAATATTTGTTTGTTAGTGCTCTCCTTTCTTTTTCTTTTTGTGTGTGTTTATTCTGGGTGAAATCTGCTAGATAAGCTAAATGCAAATACATAAGAAATATTTTATTCATACACTGCTTTAAGAAAATCATAGATATTATAAGGAAATAATATTAATATGCTCTAGCACATACCTTTCCGCTGCAGATGGCAAATACTGAGATACCTCTTCACCTTCCAAACCAATCAAATCCTAAGATACAAAGCCAGAAGGTTGGCTTGTTCAAATGGATCTAGGATTTAAATAAGGGATTCAAACATAACGTCAATAAGAAAATCTCTGGTTAACCATACAGAATAGAATGTAGACATATCAAATTTCGCATTAGGCCTGCTCAATGGAAGAAGTTCAATTGAGATGCCAAGGTCTTGTGCATCCTAGAAAACAGATAATTAAACAGATTTCACTTATTAGTGAAGGGTCAATTTAGGAGTGACCATAACATAAATCACATACATTAATATTTCAAAGGTATAAATAGAGACAACAATACTTTTGCACGTTGAATCGTTGTTCTAATCATATCTTTTTTGGTTGCCCCTGTAACTGTTCCAAACGGATCATCTTCATTGGTGAATATAAGCATCCTCTTACTCGCAGTTTTTGCAGAACTGAACAAAATTTGTACAAATTACAAGTCTCAATGGAACTGTGCTACACAAGAAAAACATAAGATGATCTGGTGCAGTACGTGAATCCAAATAATCAGAGGACTGAGCGTGCTATAATATATTACCCCTTCCGCAACAAAGCTTGTGCAACCCATAGAGCATTATATAAGGAATTTTCTCTGGATCCAGATATGATACCATACTGACTCCCAATGTTGCCCATGAATGTCTCTGCCACATGAACATGTTTGATGTGAACGTTTCGAGGAAAAATAAGGAGAAAAAATATTAAAGGGATTTTAAATTATCATGTATTCATGCATGTGAGTGTATAAAGATCATAGACACTGTGCCGAGTTCAAAATTTTTATTATGACACCAGAATTCAATGTAAATTAAGTTAATATATGCCCTTTACGTCAGTCATGCAAATATGGAGTTCATTTTATGGCACCAGAAATCAATGTTAATTAAGTTAATATACACCCATAACATCAGTCATGCAAATATGGAGTTCATTAACTCCGTCAAACCAGCTGAATTATATTCATGTGTGCGCGTGCGCGTGTGAATGCAGATTTCATAAATGCTCTTTCTCCTAAAAAAAATTTAGCAATGGCAAGCACCCAAAGACAAATATAAACATAAACAAAAGATATTGGTGTTGAGGTGATGTCTTGTATTTGAGAAGGTAGTGACACTCAAGGAGGACCGATGGCCCCACCACAGTTTTCAGGCGTCCCTGATCCAAGGGTTGTAGGTGGGCAGGAAGCCCCATGCCTGTCAGGCATGGGTACGGAGCAAATCTTCTGACCCGAATCTTTTTGTAGTGCCATTGTTTTAGGGTTAATAAAGGTTGGGGTATTTTGGGGTATTTGATATTTTGTATCGAGTATATAGAGTATATGCAGATAGGGTTTAGAGAGTTACAGAAAAAATAAAGAGAGACGGTCGTCTAAAGGTGAGGAAGAGAAACCCCAATGAGATATTCCATTGTAAACCCTGTTCTGATAAGTCAATAAAGATCTTTCTCATAGAGGACGCAAGTACGTGCGCCAGACCTCGTAAAATATGGTCTTTGTTTTTTTCTCTTTCTTGTTGTTTATTATTGTATATAGTGTTACAATTGGTCTGAAGATGGCCATGTGTATGAGGATCAAAGAGTTTAATGTGACCTTTATTTACATATTTTAACTAGTTAGTTTATAATATAAATTGAAAATGGTAAAAAAAAATATGACACGTTTTGGAACCATTATTACTTCATAAAACAAAGCATTATTAATAAATAGTCCTAGCTTAATGCACGAAATTTGAAATCTATGTTTAGAATGATATACATTGGTTGGAGCTATTACCTTTGATAGAAGAGAATTCTTTGATTAACCTTGCTGTGGGCCTATCAAGTGATTCTCGCTCCATAACATTGAAGACATAAACACCATTCAGATCTTGTAGGTTTTTCTTCTCTTTCTGCAATAAGGTAGAATGACTGAGGATTTGCTATCATACTCTTATTCATTCACCAATAAACTTTTATAACTTCAAAACGATAATTTCCATGTACCTATTGCACAAATATTTTGGACATAACATAAAGTCCAGCAGTTCTACTTTGTTAAAATCTTCCATTAATAAGCAATGACGTGCTTAAGATTCCTTCAAACTATAGAAATTTGAAAGCAAAACCAGTGTGAACTACATGGTAGACTAAAATAAAAACAATAAGGAAAGAATATGGTTTCATATAACGGGAGTTAGAGCCTTACGGTGTTAAAAAAACAAATTGAAACTTCATCATTACAGCTTCCAATAATTTGCGTCTTCAGAGTCTGACTTATACAATTTACAGCTACTTGGAAATGTGTCTCCAATTTTTCATCTTCCTGCAAGTCATGTACCAACAAATTCTTCAATCATCAAAGAAGAAATGCTTTTCAGTCTTAGCATGAAAAATGGGCAATTGCCGAATATCATTCTTCTCGAAAATTTGTTAGTATAGCATCAAAATCAACAATCCTGCAATTACAATTTGAAGCTTGAAAAATCTGTGTAAGCATAATGCTAGCCAGACTTTGCCGCTCCTATACCCGGAAAAAGTAGAAGAATGCATTACCTCGAGAAACCTAGGTTTAATGATGAATAAACTCATATACAGTTCAAAATCAAAATATGCAAAACCAGTTCTCAATGAATGGTTTCCTTTTGGCAAAATTTGGTCGCACATGCAATCCTCTCAAGACTAGTAAGATGCTTGTGCTGATGTAATTGCTTCAAGAGGGAGCCCAACTTGCTTACAGTTTGGTGTGACAGCTTTCTAGAAAAAAAGGCATGTGTTCGATGCAAATAGTAAGCTCCTAAGTGCTTTCTCTTTTGTAAGAAAGCCAATCAATCAGCTATTAATCTAAAAAGATGAGACGAGGCGTAATAGAGCTAAATGGAAGAAAAAGATTCATTTAGCCGACATCAAAAGTTTGGCAACTGTAAATAAATTAGCACAAACGAACAATAACAAGACAGAAACTTTGTGATCATTTCTATAAACCTAATAACAACTTATTCAATGTCATCGAATCGAAGAAAGCAACATCATAAATGAAAATAATCATCAAAAAGTTGAAATGCGCTTACATCGCTTACAACGGTACCGAACATCTTGGGCGAAGCATCGATCAAATAGACCACGAACTCCTTGTTCGCCTCTTTTTCCTGCAACGCATCACGATTCCATCGATCAAAACGAGAGAAAAAGAGAGCGAGACTGAGAGATCGAAAAGGGGCAAAAAGGAGCGAGGGTTCAATCACATGAAAGAATTCGTCATCGGAGTCGGAATCGTCCCTGAAGATGCCTTCAGGATCCAAATCCATGGCGATGATTTTGGATCAAAGCTTCGTTGAATCGAAACCCTAGACGAAGCAATTTCCCGCCTTTTTCAGCGAGCTGGTTTGGATTCTGCGAGAAGAATCAAGTGATACTTGAGACGTGGTCTCCATCGATTGCTCAAGTTACCAAAATGGCCTATTGAGTTTAAGAGGAGGCTTCCGGGCTCTGGATCTGACAATACGAACCAATAAGGCCCATTTAAACTACAAGCCCGAGTATGGCGGGCCTAAACTGAAAGCCCTTTAAAAAGTGGAGTATTTCTCACAATTTTTATACTACAAAATTGGAGCTCCGGGTCGAGAAATTCTGCGGTGTCCCAGTCGCATGTGCACCTGGTGGGTCTCTCAGTTTTCCTCATCTTGTAAGGTGGCTATATTTTCATATCTATTAATAAAATATAGACTCCTCAAATGTGGCTATAGTTTCGTCTCTATTAATATAATATAGACTCTTTGCGTGTTAATGCATAGGTTTATATATCTTTAATATGAAAAATGGAAGAGTTCCTCATCTTATCATAAAAAAATAAAAAGCTAAATACAAAGAGACAAAATTCAAATTCAAAAATAATAGTTGAAGCTCGTGACTATTTTCTAGATAGTTTTAGCATGTAAATTAAAAGCCATACGTTCTGTCTCTGCTAAAATAATACAAACGTCTCAAATGTGAATATTGATATTTAATTTTAGGCTTAAATCCAACAAACTTCCTTTTAGTTTCGGCTCGTGGCAATAAACTATTCTATAGGTTTTTTGACAGAAAACTACCATATCTAACGGCGTCCCATTAGCATTAGCAGTCTACATCATTGCCATGTCAGCTTAGCTGCCACATCATCACAAAAATTCAATTATCTCCAAAATACGCTCATCTTCCATTTTCTAACCTTAACTCTAACCCTGGCCCCGCATCGACATCGTTGCCACCGTCCCGTCGCTGTCGTCCCCTGCCTCCTCTCCGACCTCCGACCGCCTCCCCTACCCCCTCTCTAACCCCCTCCTTCATCCTCCTGCCTCGACCTCCCCTGTCCCCTCCTCTCTAACCCCCCGACCTCTGATGTCCTCTCCACCACCGTCTTCTTCGACCGTCTCTCATCCCTTCCCCAAAATCCCACAACCACAGTCATCACCTCCATCATCATCTTCTTCTTCTTCTCTGTCCTTAGCCCTCACTCATCACCGACATCCCCTCGAGCTCCCACTCCGTCTCCGACCTCCCCTCGATCTCCTCCATCCCTTTTCCAAAATCACCACCACCACATCCATCTCCGCAGCGATCACCTTCTTCATCATCATCATCATCATCATCATCTTCTTCTTCTTCTTCTTCTTCTTCTTCTTCTTCGTCATCGTTTTTAGCCCCCACCCATCACCGACCTTCCCTCGAGCTCCCCCTCCGTCTGTTTCCATCTCCGCCCTTCCCTCGAGCTTCTCCTTTGTCTCCGACCTCCCCCTCGAGCTCCTCCTTTTTAGAATATTTTTCATAAGTAGGCATATGAGTAGAATTGTCCTTTTACCACAAGTTAACGGTTTTAACTTTGATCCGTTAGATAGGGTAATTTTCCACCAAAAAACTATAGGGTAATTTGCTATCATGGGCCGAAACTGCAAAAGAGTTTGTTGGATTTAATCCTTCAATTTTAATTTGCTGCAGACTTTAGATTTCTCAAATGAATAGGAAAAAGAAAGAAAAGCACACTTCTATATAAGAAGGAGAGAAATGAAAAACACCTTTACAAAATCCAAATGAATTTAAATTTAAAAATGAGACCCAAAACTCATGGCTGCGGCATAGATTTTTAATCTCCCCTATATGAAATCATCATTTTAAAATGTAAATTATATTTGCTCGGACTGATCACAATTTTGAAGCTTTGCACAATGATCTAATAAAAAGGAATTGCTAAACACAACATATCCAAAGATGACGACATATCATTAATTATTCTTTTTTCTGACATGGTATTAAAGCCCATGACTTGATCTCTAACCTTTTTCATCTTCCTCCAGTTGGATAAAGATGCTATGAAGGCAATTATTGAAATTGTGTATTGACATATATGAATAGAACAGTTTTACTCGAGATGATGGTATACTATCTGATTTGTCTTTATCATTTATATGTATATATTTTACTTGTTATTATTGTCACGCCCTGCTTCCCAATAGACGGAAACGATGACGCAATAAGTCCGCGGTATATTTATTCAGAGAAGGTCAAATCCTAAATAAATATGTTAAACGTATTGAAAAAATAATACACAATGTAAGAATAAATGGAGATTATACAATTTTCAAAAAATATCTTTATTTACATTCAAACTTGAAATATTTACAGATACATGAGTGCAACCGAAAAATGTAAATACAATAAAAGAAATGCCTAAACGGGTGACATACATAAGCTGAAAAAAATATAGCTAGTCTAAAGCCTAAACCGCGATCTGGTCGTACTCCTCCTTTGTAGCGTCCACCTTCTCGGTATCTGACGAATATTCCAAGAAAATAAAAGTGGGTGGAATGCCCGTCAGCGAACCAGCGCTCGGTAAGTTCCAAATATAGAGTAAAAGTGAAAGTGACAATTATAGAATAGTCATAAGTAATGTATATGTCGAGTAAGAGTATATGTAAAGGAACATGGTTATATGCACTATAGGTCTCTATATGATCATAATGTTAACGTTAAATTCCAAGTGTGAATGTCAACGCAATCGTAGAAGTATTCACGAGCTCAAGAGTGGGGCCCCAGGAGTAAAAAAACATGGGCCCATTTCATGTGTTAGTATCGGGACTCCAAACTGTAGAGGAGTCGACCCGACTGAGATTTGAGTAAATAGAAAAATATGTTAATACGGGACTTCTGAAACTCCGTTGGATTCATACAAGAAACTATCCCAAACACACCGAGTATAATATATATTATAACTGTAAGATATCCTTAATTAATTTGATTGGTTGATTTACAACATATTTTGATCGAAATCATAGATTGCACAAGTTGAAAAATGAAGTCGAATAAGTCGAATAGAATGTGAGTCATATCAATTGTAATCCTGGGTCGAGTCAAATTAGTCGAGTAGATTGATTTCGTGTTAGTGTTTAAGCTTGGGTTCGAGTTTGATTAGAGTTCGAGTTTAAACTCAAGTTTGGATTCGAGTTTGTATTCGAGTTATAGATATTTCTTGTAAATGAATTTAAGTATGGAAATTCTTAAGTTCGGAAGCAATCGGACAACTGTTGCACATAAACGGCAGGATTTGTGTCTTTTTCCAAGATAATTGTCGTTGATAACTCCGTTAATTCGCAGTGTTATCTAATCTGAATAGACAAGCACTCATTTTCTCCGACTCCGTGGGGCTCAAGAGAAATGATACCGCTTAAACCTATATTAATGTAGAGTCCTTAAATATTTATTATCGCTGTTTACATTGTATTTATATTGTTTGCATTTATCGATGGGGTTTTATGAAAAATACTTTAATATTGATTAAAAATAAATTTCGAGGGTGATTTATAATATTAAGAGTTTTTATGAAAATGTATTTTAGTTTTAGTGGTATTGTAGTGATGAAACCTACCTTTTAAAAGTTTATGGTATTTTTCTGAAAACTGCTATTTTAGGAACTTGGTGGTATTTTATTAAATTTTAATCTTTAATATTAAAATATGATTTTCACAATTTGTTTTTTTGAAAATACGGATTTATAATTTTTATATAATTTTCCAAAGTTTAATTTGTTTTAAAAAGTCGTATTTCTTTTAAATCGTATTTTCATTCCTTTCGAAACCTAATTTTTCATGAGGGGTTCTGTATCCCGCTCTAATATCCCAAGGACGTGTGACAACCCACACCATCTGTAAATGGGTTCTCCTAAAAGGGTTGTAGAGACGCAATTGCAAAGGTCTTAAAAATATCGATTAAAAACGTTTATTTGTAAAAACAATGGTATTTTACTGTAAATCGTATTCTTTAATTTAAACCTACATATAAAACATCGTGCTATGAAACCATAGTGTATGTGGTGGGATGGGTCATTACCCCATAAGTTTTCTAGAGGTATATATGCTAATTATCGAATAAAGGGTATTTTTAAAGTTTATGGTCTTTATATGAAAAGTGTTCGATATGTGTTTATTTCGCATGAAATTTTAATTTCATTAAAAGGTAAATGATGTGAAAAGATTGTAAAGTAAAATTATAGTATTTGTGTGATATATTAGGCCTATCAAAAATTATAGAAGTGTTTTAAAAAATGATATCAACGCTAACTCCACTTTGTCGATATCGTTTTTAGAAATTATTTTGAAATGAAAAGAAAGAGAGAGAAAAGGGACTTACGGTTTTGAAGCGTTAACAAGGTATGAAAAGAGAGAGAGGAAGCCTTCGGAAATCGTGGTATCGTTGGGAAAAGGCTTCGGTCTTTAACGGAATGAAGTCGATCGTTAACTCCACTTGACTGGGTTTAACTCTTCTTGAACTTAGAGAATTTTGAGAGAATATTTGATAGAGATTTTCAAAATGGGGAGAGCCAGGGGATGAGGTGTATTTATTGTGTAAGTGAGGGTGTGTGGGTAAAGGATTTGAATTAAAAAGAATTAAAATAAGATTAATGAGAGAAATGAAGGGTTTCTGCTTTAATTCAGGGTAATCAAACATTATAGAGGAGTAGAGGTGTCATGACCCAAAGGTACGGAACGTGACTGGCACTTAAATTACGAGACGTCTAAAAGCGTAACGTAACCTAAGTCAGCCAAATCCCAGAAAATCTAAACCAATTCAGCAAGAGTGAAGGAAAACCTTTCATGAAAACGATTTTAAAATCAATTAAGTTGTATTAACCCCTTTTTAAAAATATCAAAAATTTTCCGAAAATTTCGGGAGTCTCCTTTATAAATACTAGCCCCCAAAATGGGTACAACAAGATATATAAACCGGTAATGAATAATGGCATCCCCAAATGGGAGCTAGCTCTTCGCCCAAGGCGGATCACAACCACACGCAATATATATGCAATATCAAGCAAATAAGCATAAAGAAGCACAAAAATAAGAAAAACACAACGTCGGCTCAAGTGAGCTCGACCCCAGAGGAACTACATATACACAAATCTCTCAGTCTCATTACTAGGTCGCATATATAAAATAAGAAGGGATAGATGGAGAATACTAGATACAATGATAGTACAAAAAGACAAAAGTATCCTCGCAACCCACCTAAGAGCAATGTCGCGAGTCTGAGCAAAAGAAACTAATGAAAAGATACGCCCGCCGCTACCAGATTGACGGGTCCGACCTGCAAGACACTGTGGCACAATGGGGGTGAATTTCCAGCTAGTGAGTAGAAAATAACATCTAATAAGGCTATCGTAAGAATACACGCAATGCGTCACAACATGTATGTCTAGATGTGATGTAATGCCACTAGTATGTATGCACATGTATGCAATATCAATACGAAATCTTTAAGTGTTTAAAATACGACGATCTCTGCATTCTTAACTTAGAAAAAAAATATCTGTGGAATAGCTAAGGTACCATCAATGAAATCATTGGAAAACCGTGTCAAGCATCGACACCAAATATGGAAATATATCTGTCTCAATGTCTCACTATGTCAATATCTCAATATCTCGGGCTCCGTCAGTTCAGATCGGCCCATATCATCAAATCTCACGACAACGGTCGGTATCCTCCGGATATCCGCCGCGCCAGACATCACCGGTAGGCAGTCTTCTCCTGCCAGGATCATCATCTACAACTCGATTTTCTTGCCCCGGGGTACCGTACCGGGCCCACCATGTACCCGAGACGGTTCATCCACTCCTCGAATCGGGTTTTGAAATCCAACAAAAAACATGAAAACTCATAGTGGATGTGATTGATCAAAGAATTTATTATAACCGCAATCAAGAACGGCGTCGCTTGGTAACTAGCCGGTGAGTACGGGTCGGTCCACAGAGATTTTGTGTATTCTTGATTTGTTCTAACGAGTTAATTCCGATTGTTGTCGAATTGATTAAATCTAAAAACTAAGCTGATCTAGACTAGGATTAAAATCTTGCTAGGGTTAGGTTTAGGTTAAATTTGGAAAGTCAATATTCCTCACCGCTTTCTATGCCCTAGTTAAGATCTATGAGGTGTTATGGTAATAATTAATAAAGTGGATTAGTACCATCGGGAAGAAACGATGTTTCTTCCTCTAGGTTCTTGTCCTTCCCTTCTTAATCCTTACCCTAAGCTCCATGGAAAACACGCACAACCGGTCGTTTATACTACGGTATCACCGCTACCTTGTGGGATAGGGTGCCGTAAGGAGCGGTGTGTGCATGTATGCATGGAGTCCTATAAAAATATGAGATGGGCAAGAAAGGAGTGAGAGATCTTCATCTCTCAACCCTTCCCCAAATCTAACCCCAACAAGCGAGGAGACTGCTCACTCATTAGGGAATTGAAAAACATTTTCTAACTATTTAATTAGGGCAGATAATAAAAGTTATACTAGGGCAGATAATAAAATTAATTAGGGCAATGAAAAGAAAACTTACTCTAATTTTTATTTGATGCTCTCTTCCAACATTTACAGGATCTGAATTTTGATAAATATAATGAGGCACAAGAAGAGGCGTACCTCAAAAAGAGGTTTAGCGCTTCTATTTATAGATCATAGAAATCCTAGGGTTACAATCGATTTACATCTGCATTTACAATTTTACCCCTAAAGAAGACTGGTCAACGCACCGCCAGCCGCCATAGAAATTTTCCACCGACACGGGCAACGCACGGTCGCGGAACCGCGGCCAAAACCCATGTTTGGCCGCGGTTTCGCGGCCAAACAGTAGGATCTTGAGCTTAAATCTTTAGGGAATCTTCTGTTGCTTTGTTTCTTCTATTTCCTTCACTTGGTTTCTCAGATGATCTTCTGGTTTCTTCCAGATTTCCACAGTGAACAATGTCGTGGACTTTACCGCTTGCTTCGTGTCGAAATATTGAACCTTGCGCTTCCTTTGTTCTTTGTGAAATTGTCCATTGATCTTCGTTTATTCTCCAAATTGTAGGCTTGATCAAGATTCTTCCATTTGTTGGTCGTAGTCTCACTTTTGTATCGTCTTTTCATCATTTTCACTGTTTTTGTTCTGAGAACCTGTAACCTGCAACTATGTAGCAGACATGGATCAAAAGCACCTGTTTATTTGTAAAATGAATAAGAATGGGGAATAAAATAATGCAAAATTATGGTATGAACAAATACCCCCAAACTTATCTTTTGCTCGTCCTCGAGCAAACTTAGTTTTATTCTCGAAAAAGACCTAGCCTCACTTTCGCAGAGAAACACGATTGCACTGAGCTCGTGCAACAAGCCGTTAAACCTCTAGGTGTTCCTAGTAGGAGGAGTGTTGTCTCCTGAGGGTTTTCAGCGGATACTACCCACAAAATCCTATCAATTCGGCCTATTGACTTTTATTCTCCAATTAGGTTTTCCAACAAGGAATTCTATTATCTTCGATTCATAAATTATCCACCCGTATTTTTCATGATTCCTTATTATTTAACTTAAGATTATATATATTCTTGTGAATTTACTTAGGTTTTGGCATCTTTTAAGTTTTCCTTCTAAGGTTACATCTCAACTTAGGAATTTTTATCATCTCTATTAAAAATATAAGTCCTATATTATATTCCTATCTCTCATCTAAACCCCAATCATATACCCCTACGTGTGTGTATATATCACCCCTACACTTGGAAATTCAAATCAAGCTATTATACTCTTGTCCATCGTCCAAAGTACTTTTCAATTGGTGAATTTTAGATGAAATTGCTCACACATTC
Source organism: Agapanthus africanus (assembly GCA_030015575.1). Classification (NCBI taxonomy): domain Eukaryota; kingdom Viridiplantae; phylum Streptophyta; class Magnoliopsida; order Asparagales; family Amaryllidaceae; genus Agapanthus; species Agapanthus africanus. Next base: position 838,286,147 of record JASDDO010000024.1, on the reverse strand, counting down.
TTCATGCGACCGTTAATACTTTTTGAGGTACCAACGACCGATTACAAAATGTGTTTGCACATTAAAGCGTAATTCCTAGTCTTGTAACACCTAAGGCTTTAGCAGTGACTCCCAAACCAGTTGGTCTAAGGCACTAGGTGATAAAGCACCCTTGCTAAATATTTTTTCTATTTATGCAGCCTTAAGTAATTACAAAAACCAGTGTTCATTTTTTTATATCTTTATTCACACTTGTATTTTTTATTTTATTTTCCTTCATACTAAGGACTTTAGACAAGAGTATTTCAAGGTCTCTTCTACTATTCCAAGTTTCAAGATTCGTTTTTGTGCAATTTGTAGGGTATATATTTTCAGAATTTAGACTTAAGTTTAAGAATTATTTTTCAAACTTATACTTTAATAAAAATATCAATATTTTTCCTTTGTTGTAACTTTACCCAAGAAGTGAACTCAAAATTTGCTTATTTCTAAATAAAATACAAAGACATATACTTTCTACCATTAAATTTTAAGAAAGGTTATTTTTAGGGTTTTTAATTTACTAAGTCTAAGATCTAGTTGTTTCTAGCTAGTTAATCTTTATGTCAAACTTAAGTCAAATATAGCCAAAATTGAACTTTTTAATTTTTTAAAAATTTTCAATTTTTATGGGTTTTAAAATAGGTATGCAAATGCAAAAATATATATATGAAAGTGAAGGAAGAAAGCTTACCGAGCACACCCCCAAACTTAAACTTGACAGTGTCCTCACTGTTAGGCTATACCAAGAGGGTCAAAATGTCGGCACTCCCCTGTTTATTTATGTATAGTTTTTTTTTAATAATTTTTATAATTTTTATGGGTTTTTTTAAAATACACACACACACACACACACAAAAAGGCCCCCCCAAACTTAAGTGAGACAGTGTTTCCACTGTCTTAAGCGTTAAAGTTCAGAGTTAGGGAGGAGAAAAATCAAACTATACAAGGCCTTACACAGGCCAAAGGTTAGCACCAACCATTCAAAAATTCTATCGTGATAATGGTAGGGTTGGTGAAAGAATGGAGTGTAGAGAAAGGAGTTGAGAAACACACGAGACCGTATGGGAAGAAAGGTGGAATATGGTCTCGGTGGAGCAGAAGAATGGCGGAAAAGAGAAAGAAGTGTAGCACGAACTTGAGGGTGTAAATCGAGTGAATAAATTAGCGCAATTTGTGATGATGTGTTAAAACCGATTGTGCTAATCTATCAACCCGTCGAGAAATGAGGTCAAATCCCTCAAGATTCGCAAGAAAACATGGGTACATTGAACTTGGTAAACCATCCATTGAAAATGGAAACGCGACAGATTCTTGCGTGGTCAAAACGATAGGAAGGGCGAAAGGGAGTGATTTAGGGATAGTCTTATTCTCACATAAGTAATCTGTCTCGAACTTGAAGGATTCCATCAATAGTTTGAAATGACTGTAAGCAACCGAGTCTGATGGTTCAACTAACTCATCTGAAAACTCAAAGGACTCAAACTCGGGCGGTGAGTCTTCAAAATCGTCCGAAAAAGTGAAACACTCGTAATCGTTATCAGCTGTGAGAACCGTGTCAGATTCAAAGAGGAACGCACTAGTGGCGTCCAAACTGCTGTGATCGAACAGAAATTTTTCAAGCTCACAGTCCTCCTGCGTGATCTTTTGTGTAGTCGGAACGATGGAAAGGAGGGGGTTTGATTTAGGAAGTATAACAGTTAAAGGTTCAGGAGAATGAATTGGAGAATTCGACACATCAAACAAAACTGGTTCATCCTCAATACTCTTCTCAATACTATCCTCATAATTCTCCTCAAAAGTTATCTCATCCATGCAATTATCATCAAAATCAAGATGCATATGAAGTTCGGGAGAAACATTTAATGACTTGGGATGATGAATTAGAGATAAAATTTCAGTCAAATCTACGGGTTCATCATCCAAAATATTCCCGGCGTCAATATCCTCAATCAAGTGAAAATCAATTTTTTTGGACACCTCATCAAAAGCATGAATGTTTATCAATTCAGGTTCTAGATAGGAGGTGTAGAGGTTAAAAGGATTGGTGATGGTTTCACTCGAAAGGGACCCTTCACAATCTGGCAAATCAAGCACTACAAAGTCGCACAACTCATTAAACGTTTTATTTTCAACTGGTGAATCATTTGGGACACTTGTTTGAAAATCGGAATTGTGGGATTCAATTGGTGATGGGTAGGTTTGATTTGGAAGTGTGTAGAACTCACTCTCACCACTCAAAATCTCACTCTGTCCAACCGCCTCATCATACATTGAAAAATTTGGAGGTAGTTGGAAACTAGCTACCGGTTCACTAGGTTGTCTTGATGAATTAAGGGCGGCAATGGACGCATCCAAATTCCTCATCTATTTGTTTGTCGCTATAATATAAGCTTCCAACGACTATTCCAAACTAGACATGGGTTGTGAAGGGGTTTCAGTAAAAGATTCAAAATTGTTTGGATTCTGGAAACTCCCAAATGGCTGTGTAAAATCAATGTCTAGGGAAGGTGTGAAAGTAGGGTAGGACTGGTAGGAATTGAATGGTTGGACAGGAGTAGGATCAACATTTAGATAAAAAGGTGAATGGACTTGGTGATCCCAAGAACTGGAAGTGTTAAAAGGAGTGAAAGATCGGTTACGAGATTGTTCAATATGTTCAGCGATAGACATGGGTTTCGGAGTTACAACAGGACTCGAAAAAGGAGTATCAACGTAAGAAGGTGGTGAAAGTTGAAATGGTTGATACACAGTGGATTGCGGAGTCCAACTGTTTCTCCTAGACGCTTCTATTCGATCTTTCAAAGAAATTTTAGGCATGGAGGGGGCGTCCTTAATTCGACCAAAACAATTCGCGTAGGAAGCAAAGTTTGGTTCAGGATACCAAAGTTCGGCAAGAGTTTTATGAGGTGGGGTACCCATGATGCAGGAAAGGGGAAGAAAAAGAATGTGGGGTGCACGGATTTCTTAGCGACAAGTTGCAAGTTTTTCGTAAAAATTTTTCGTTTTTTCTTTTTGTGTTTTTTTATGTGGAGCTTTTTGCAAAAAAGATTATTGATAAAAGGCTTAGACACACATTCAATCAATCACAAATGCACAATCAAGCCTAGATCTAGGGTCACCTAGGTCAGCTAGACAGCTCCTAACTGTTCCAAAGGGCAAGAAGTAGGACCTCAAACCGTCTCTTCACCGCTAATTGTGGCCAGGTAAGCACAAGTAGAGAAAGGAGGGATCCGCTCACGAATCACCGTGAGACGGGCCTTTTAAAGTTACCTTTCACTACCTGTCTAGCCTAGGCACCACAAAATCAGGTTAGGATCAACGGTCGATGCCTACAACTATTCCTTTGTCCTATTGAGCACGAAGTCCTTAGGGCTGAGTCTAATCTTTTTAAATTAATTGATGGACAATGCAATATGCCTTATGTGATTTTTGGGGTCTTGGGAAGGGTAATGAAATCCCCACCCAATTTGGATTGGTGTTCAAGCCCCTTAAAGTCAATTTAGATATGCAAAGCAGTAAACACAATCACTTGCAAACAATTTTTTAGCGCGGCGCAAAGAATCCTGCACAAGATCAAGTTATTGGAGAGGGAGAAAAATTTTTTGGCCCAAAGAATCCTGCAGGAAAATATTTCAGAGGATATCAGGGGGTCCAGAAGAAGAAAAGAAGCTTACAGAGAAATTTTCTCGTGCTGACGTCAACATAGAGCGGCGGAACCGCGGTCAAAGAATGGTCACCGTGGCGGTTCCGCGGTCGGACGTGGGCTCCTGCGGCGGAAACGCGGTCAAGAAGAAGGATCAAGCCTCCAATCTTTTCTGTTGCTCTGTTACGGTCCTCCTCTGTTTGTTCAGATATGTGGTTTGCTGTTTTGATCTCTGGATTTTTCCAGATCTGAATTCGTTCGTCGGCCCTGCAAAATTCAAACGAAAATACCCTTCACAAAATAACAAGATGATAAAAAAAAATTATATTTTTTTATTTTTCAGTTTTTATGATTTTTTCAATTTTATATTAACCCGAAATTACAAAAAGAAAATAACAACGCCATCCCCGGTAACGGCGCCATTTGATTGATCAAAAAATTTATTATAACCGCAATCAAGAATGGCGTCGCTTGGTAGCTAGCCGGTGAGTACGGGTCGGTCCACAGGGATTTTGTGTATTCTCGATTTGTTCTAACGAGTTAATTTCGATTGTTGTCGGATTGATTAAATCTAAAAACTAAGTTGATCTAGACTAGGATTAAAATCTTGTTAGGGTTAGGTTTAGGTTAAGTTTGGAAAGTCTATATTCCTCACCACTTTCTATACCCTATTTAAGATCTATGAGCTGTTATGGTAATAATTAATAAAGTGGATTAGTACCATCGGGAAGAAACGATGTTTCTTCCTCTAGGTTCTTGTCCTTTCTTTCTTAATCCTTACCCTAACCTCCATGGAAAATACGCACAACCGGTCGTTTATACTACGGTATCACCGCTACCTCGAGGGATAGGGTGCCGTAGGGAGCGGTGTGTGTATGTATGCATGGAGTCCTATAAAAACGTGTGATGGGCAAGAAAGGGGTGAGAGATTTTCATCTAATCTCTCAAGCCTTCCCTAAATCTAACCCCAACAAGTGAGGAGACTACTCACTCATTAGAGAATTGAAAAACATTTTCTGACTATCTAACTAGGGCAGATAATAAAAGTTATACTAGGGCAGATAATTAAATTAACTAGGGCAATGAAAAGAAAACTTACTCTAATTTTTATTTGATACTCTCTTCCAACATTTACAGGATCTGAATTTTGATAAATACAATGAGGCACAAGAAGAGGCATACCTCAAAAAGAGGTTTAGGGCTTCAATTTATAGATCATAGAAAACCCTAGGGTTACAATCGATTTACATCTGTATTTACAATTTTACCCCTAAAGAAGACTAGTCAACGCACCGCCAGCCGCCATAGAAATTTTCCACTGACACGGGCGACGCACAACCGTGGAACCGCGGCTAAAACCCATGTTTGGCCGCGGTTCCGCGGCCAAACAGTAGGATCTTGAGCTTAAATCTTTAGGGAATCTTCTGTTGCTTTGTTTCTTCTATTTCCTTCACTTGGTTTCTCAGATGGTCTTCTGGTTTCTTCCAGATTTCTACAGTGAACAATGTCGTGGACTTTACCGCTTGCTTCATGTCGATGTCTTGAACCTTGCGCTGCCTTTGTTCTTTGTGAAATTGTCCATTGATTTTCGTTTATTTTCCAAACTGTAGGCTTGATCAAGATTCTTCCATTTGTTGGTCGTAGTCTCACTTTTATATCGTCTTTTCATAATTTTCACTGTTTTTGTTCTGAGAACCTGCAACCTGCAACTATGTAGCAGACATGGATCAAAAGCACCTGTTTATTTGTAAAATGAATAAGAACGGGGAATAAAATAATGCAAAATTATGGTATGAACAGGACGACACATACATCACGAGAAAACCGCAACTTTATATTAAAAATGATGATAATAAGATTTTGTTAAATTCTTGCGGTTTTCCCCAAAATCCAGAAATCTCATCAATACTGAAATCCTCAAGAAAATCATAATACCCAACATGTTGTATATGATAAATGCTTATGATATCAAAGGTATGAAATGTGATTTATGGCTAGGAATCTATATAAGCATGATGATGAAGTGAGGTATATACATGCTATGCAATTCAATGTATCATGTATGATGCAACTGTTTGATACTGAAATAAGCAGATTCTACAGTGCTCATGGCATGGCAATTACCAAAGGCGTGCGTATTCACATGAATAGTGCGCGTGCAACATGAGTCAATGGTAATGGTGTAAGTGTCATAAGGGGTGATATCATACATAGGTATATAAATAACTATGCAATGCCAGCAGACGAATAACTAGAAAGGTATGCATATGAATGAGATGGTTAACTAACTAACTATGCATATAATTTGCAAGTAATAAAGTGATCCTAACTATGAGGCACCTCGCGCCATCCAAACGATTTCCCCATAGATGTATATATCTACTCACCCGGACGCCTTGCTAATCTGATTCAACCACCGCTTTGCCTTTGCGCGCCGCGTCCGATATTTCCGCAACCGATCCTAAAAATTGCATAACACACAACATAAGATTACACCTCATGAAACGACGCAAGTCATAATATGAAAAGATCGATGCTCACAAGTTAGGCACAACGTGCACTAGGTGCACGGAACACACACGAAAATCACTAAACCTTAACTAGAATCATCGTTTCGGAGCAACCGTTAAAACTAAATCCGATCAAACCAAATTCCGCATTCACATACCCTAAATGTCGTAGGAGATGCTATTAATATCGTCAAGATATCGCAATTAATTCACCACTTAATTTTATAAAATTGGTGCAAACATCGCGGATTTGCGATAAAGTTATCACAATCTAACACAAACATCTAAACTAACCCACTAGATAGCCACTACCCTAATTTAAACCCACTTACAAAGCTTCAAACCCTAATTAAAATTTCAAACCTTTTCTTGAATTTCATAAGCAAGCAATTTTAACCAAATTTCACACTTTAAATTTCTAATTTAGCATATTTAAACTCAATTTAACAATTAGATTAGAATTATACCTCTCAAGTTTGAACCCTACCTAGCACTAGCCTCCAAAGACACCTCCTTTCTCCATGTTTTAAACAAATTTGGGTTTGAAAAGAGCTAGAATAGGGATTTGCTTTGAGTTAGTGAAGGATTTTTGTGGATTTTTAATGGATTTTGATGGAATTTTGAAGCAAAAATGAAATGGGGAAAAGAGGGAACAGCAGCAGGAAGTTTCGGCCAGGGGGTGTGGGAGGGGAGAATAGGAGAAGTGTGTGGAAATTTCCACATAAAAAGTATCTTTTAAACTCATTTAATGCATATCACATCAATTTTCTATTTAAAATTCCATTTTAATTTATTTTTAAACCATAGAAACTACAATCTTGGAAAGTCTTGATACAATTTTTGTTACTACTAGATTTTAGTTTATAATGGTTCCTAAGTATGTAATTTACCCATTTAAATTTGTATTTATCACTAATTTAATGTATATTTAAAAGCTTAAAATAATATTAAAAATAATTAATTAAGGAATTTTTTTTAAATGACCAGAAATTTTTAAGTGACAATTAATTAACCAATTACTAGCAATTTCTTATCTAAATTTTGTATAATTAGGCCTATATTGAAAAATAATTATCTTGATATTTTACGAAAAATATTGTTTATTTTACCGATTATCGAAAAATTACCTAAACGATATTCAAAGTGTTACAAGAGGGTAGTTGAAGAAGTGCACGGGGGAAGCACGGATCGATTTGGAGTTGATCCAACCGCCGGTAACGGCCCAGAGGGGAAAACAAGCGGTCAGATGGGGTCCATCTGCCTCGAGATTCGTGCTATGTGTTTAACTCGTAATTAAAACCTCATTTATCCTGTTTGATTTTTCTGAAACTTTTCGTTTCACCATGTATTGCACATGCAACTTTTGGGCTTCCGAAAACTTAGAAAGAAAAATATTAAAAATAATTGGGACTGATGGAAATCGAACACATAGGCTATGTCACAGCAGTGTAGAGGTTTTACAAGTGAGCTACAAGTTGTTTCTTGATTTTATTGAACAAAAATAATTTATAAAATCAGGATAAAATACCCTTTTTATACATTAAACATGTTAATTTTGTATAGGGATTTCAGAGTCGTTACAATTACGTATCGCTAATGTTGTATATAGTGCCCTCAAAGCAATTATTGTAATAGCGGGATGGAAATTACTGTAATTGAAGGAGGATCTATACGGATAGAATAGTCTTGCTCGAGATGATAATATGCTATCTGGTTTGTCTTTATCATTCATGTGTATATATTTTACTCGTTATCACTCATCATTAATATATAATGATAAAGCCATAAGATCTTTGCCTGAGTACCAGAATTAAAGATATGGATCATATTAGCGATGCCTGGGTAGTTTATAAGCACATCCTTAAATATCCCTAGTCGTAGGAGTATCGAGACTAGGCATCGGTGCTCCAGTTTAGATCAGTGTATACGTTTCCTGACCTGGTTGGAGGGCGATAGCCGATCCCACAGTTATTGGTGTTTGACATCGAGAATTGTATACATATGCTTATTAGGTTATGAGTTATACTGGACGGACTCAATGAGAACTCCCAGATGGTATTATACCTATCGTCAGATAGCAGTTTTTTGGTGACATGAGTACACGGTAGTCTATGGACCTAAGATCGTCATAGTGTCTTGTATGGTTCCCACTATGCTTTGATTACTACCCTACCATGGCTTTAAAAAGCCGTGCAAGCAGGTTTTAGTTGGGTACAGTCCTAAGCCATATGGAGGCAGTGAGCGATCGGAAAGGATTCGTCTCTCTCGGTATAGGGAGTAGATGTCGCGCTATGCACGATTGGTTATAACCATAAGTCCCTAGTTAGGACAGATGATATTTACTGATAAGTGTTATCAGTAGTTTCTTGGTTGGTTATGAGCTTTACATCGGCATGACATATCGGGTAATCGGGGGTCTGACAATTTCCACCTCCCAGATCTGGTATGCGATACTCTCAGACAAAGAGACCGGACTGTACGGTGACTGTCGCTTATAGGCTCTGCAGGATACATATGAGTTTGCTTGTTGACCTTACTTTCGTTTAATACCCGAGTAGCCGTTACGTGCAGCTAGTACCGCTGATATGCTTGTGGGATAACCCGGTGGGGGATTGATCTGAAAGTGTTTCAGATCAATTGAATATGATCCTAATCTACTGCCAGCATATTGTCGAGTCTTTAGAGTCCCACATAGAGGTTTCCCGGCTCAGGCGAAATGAAGTAGAGTGAGTATGGTGATACGTACAGGAGTTCGATTAAACACATGTATTTGATACACGTACGTTAATCTGACGTTTTCATAATACTAGCCAACTATTGTTGAAGCCGGATTATTAAATCAAGTGTTGATTTAATAATTATATATATATATATTCTAGTATTATGTTCACTTTATTTTTCTCACTCATTTTGTATTTGTATTTGATACAAATACTAGATTGTGTATTCGATACATATTAATGTTTGTGTATATGATACACTAGAATGTTTCTAGATGAACACCCCATTTTCTTTATTTGATTAATAAAGAAATGAGTAATATAAGAGAGAAATCTGTAGAGATTTATTGGAGTTTTCTAGGTTTTTCTTTTGGATAAAGATGGCTATTCTCTTGGTTCTCTAGTTCCTTCTAATCCTATCATTCTATCTCTTGATTTTTTGGAGAGAAAAAAAGAAACACTTGAGAGAAATTATTGTGAGAAATCATTCTACATCTCTAGTTTTATTTTCCTAGCAAGAAAATAAAACTAGTTACTTCATCAAAGTGTGTTCTTGAGGTGAAGCTTGAGGGGTTGGGTTTCCTCGCGTGGATCATCTTTGGCAAGTTGATCGGTGAGCAAGCTCGTTCCTGGAGGACTTGAAGCCTAGACGGGGTCTTCCGCAATTAAGCGGACATGCTATAAAGGTTGTAGCAAGCTAAACTCCTTGTCTAGCTATTTTTATGTTTGCTAGTTTATGTCTTTAGGTTTGATTCTTGAGTTGTGATGATTTTGCTCTCTTGATTTTTTAAAATTATACCTTCGGCCGCATTTTAAATTGTTGCATGGTGAGCAAAACATCCAATAACGGTATCAGAGCCGGCCCAAACATTAGAACTTGCATTAGACGATACAATAGTTTTTGAAATCAAAATTTAACCTTATTTTGTTTCTAATTTCAATTCTCTGTTGATTTCAAAAATCGGATTCTGAATTTTTTTTTAAAGAATGCTATTGAACTTTGTTCTTAACCAGAGTAACAAGTTAACAAGACAAGACCAGAACTTGGTACTCTGGTTGCTTGGGCCGGCCAAATGGCCGCCTGGGTCGGCCAGACTCCAAGCTGTTAGGAATATGTATGCCCTAAAGGCCATTATTGTATGATATAGTGGATACTTGGACATATTTATAGATGACTTTCTTGCTCGGCATGACAATATGCTATCTGGTTGCTTTTTATCTTAACATGTACACTAGTATTATTAAACTGTCTCTCTGATACATGTTGATAAAGCCCTTAGGATGTTTGCTTGACTACCAGGACTATGATGTGGATCATACTATTGGGACTTGTGTAGTCCACAAGCACATCCTTTAACTGTTCCAAGTCGAGAGAGTATCGAGACAGGGCATCGATATTCCAGAGTAGACTAGTGTGTACATTTCTTGACCCTGTATGGGACGATGGTTGATCCCATAACCATTGGTGTTTGACATCAAAAATTGTACACAGGTGCTCATTAGAGAATGGGTATACTGAACATGACTCACCGAGAACTCATAGTTGGTACTATACCTATCGTCAGATAGCAATTCTCTGGTAACACTGGTACAGATTAGTCTGTAGACCCGAGATCGTCATAAAGTCTTATGTGGTTTCCACTGTGCTTTGATTTCCTCCCTACCACGGCTCAAAGGAGTCGTGCAAACAGGTGGATTTTGGATACAGTCCCGAGTCACATGGAGGCAGTGAGCGATAGGAGGGGTTTCGTCTCTCCCGGTATTGAGAGTTGTTGTTGCGCTATGCTCGATTGGCTATAACAGTAAGTCCCTGCCCAGGGCTGATGAGATTTACTGGTAAGTGTTATCAGTAGTTTCTCGAACCGTTATGAGCCATACATCGGCATGACTTATCAAGTTACTGGGGTCTGACGATTCCACCCCTAGACTTAATATGCGACATATTAGATGAAGAGACCGGAATGTACGATAAGCGTTATTTATAGGCTTCATGGGAGTTTGGACAAGCTTGCTTGTTGATCTTCTATTCGCTTAATACCTGGGTAGCCGTTACGTCCAGCTAATACTGCCGACGGTTTGTGGGTGACTGATGTGATCATCACCTATTGTTGGTGTATTGACGAGTCTTTAGAGTCCTACATAGAGGTTTCCTAGTTCAAGCGAAACGAACTAGGGCACATATGCTGATATGTGCGGGAGGCCTGATTAAATACGAGTATGTGATACCGTATTCTAATCTGACGGTTATCTGATATCAGTCAGGTTATATGTGATATAACCGGATTATCAAATTAAGTATTGATTTGATAATGTGATTTGCAGATAAATAATATTAGTCGGTTATATGTGATATAGCCGGATTATTGAATCAACTGTTGATTTAATAATATTATATATATTAACTAATATTATTAGCTCACTAATTATTTTCTTAATATATATATATTTGATATATATATATATATATATATATATATTAAAAGAAGCATGGCATAGATTTTCTATTTTGAGAAAATAGAAAAAGAGGTGGAAAATGGGGAAACTTTTTGAGGAATGGGTATAGTATGGCTTGATCATTATTTTATTTGCCATCTTTCACTATTGAAGCATGGTTCAATAAAAGAATTATGATTTATTGGATGCTTCAATAAGTGACGAGAGAGGGATGAAGCCATAATACACACTTGTTCATTTTTCCTCACTTGAGCTCATATGATGAGTTCTCCTCTCTAGCTTTCTCCATCTTCTTCATCCTTCACCTCTAGGCTCAATCCGTCACATGAGTTATGAATTCTTGAGTTTGTGAGAACCCTAGTGAGTTTTGAACCCCTACTAAACTATCCTAGTTTGAATTAGCTAGTGTGTTTCCTTCACTAAAGAGTTTAGTGAAGAGATAACTTGGATTAGCGGAGCTTCGGGTGGATCATCTTCGGCACGAAGATCACAAAAGAAGCTCGATCCAACTTCAAATGGAGCCTAGTGGAGTCATAGGGACTACTACTCGGAGCATTTGAAGAGAAGGACACGGTCTACAAAGGTTGTTGCCTCCTTCTCTTAGCTAGTTTAGTTGATATCAAACCATAAACCCCAATCATGTAGTTTAGAGTCTAGGTTAGTGTTGATTAGCACCTCGAATTTTTTTTTTAAATTGGCATGCTTGATGCTCGTAAAACTTAGTGGTGGTGCTCATAAACACTTTTATGGTATCAGAGCTAGGCTAGAAGATTAGACGGTGTTCGTAGAATTACGAAAACAAAACAACTCCGAAACCGAAAACCAAAACACCAAGTTTCTGTCGATTTTGAAATGGTCTCTGAATTTTTTTTAAACATGTACAAAATGTTGCATTTGATGTAACTAGAACACCATAGAAATCCGAGACCAAAATTCCTATATTGAACCGGCGAGAATCGGAATATGACCTGCGTCGCCGGCCGTACTTCATCTTTTTGGTCTCGTATTTTTTATTGTTCTGCATACTTAGGTTTTGGGTTTTCATGTTATGTTTGATTAGCCCAGTTTACATGTGATGTTAAATTTTCTATTGGGGCTATTCGGAGTATTTCGTAGTCATGTTTTAATATCATTTCGGGTTTAAGTTTGATATGTGATACAATATTTAGAATCTATGTTAAATTAGTTTTGTGAAAACTAGTTTGCTAATTATAAATCTAGCAATTTAGTCTCTATATATCGATTTCCACGGAGTTTTGATTCGGATCAAAACTCCGTCGCAATTGCGTATAGTACGCGAACACTCGCCGGATAACTCTTCTAGATAACCATGCCCCATTGCCCTGACCAAGTGACTGTAGGAGAACTCCGTTGCCAATAGCATCCACTCGAGTGCTCGCGGCCACGGTGTACGGCCATCTACTAAAGTTCCCGACGAGTATTCGATTATTTTAGTTAGGAATCTTGTTGAATTACCCGACTAAGTTATTGAAAAGTGTTTTCGATTTGAGACTAAAATGCAAGGTTTATAGGATAGGCATGAAATTCGGCATATGATAAATTCCGGGTTTATGATGTCTAAGGTATTTGCGGATTCTAAATATTGTAGTTTTTCATTTCTTTTCTGCGATCGTAAGTGTAATATGTGGTGTATCCCCGATCTCGTTGCTATATATCAACGGAATTTGGGATACGCATATTTATTTACGTTGATGACATGTGATGTTATGTATTGCAATGATATGTTATATTGGATCGTTGTGATAGAATAGTCGGGTTTTTTTTACGTGAGATGAGAGTTTTTCTATTTTCATTCATGTAAAAATTTTATGTAATATTCTTTTATTGCGACACTTCCGGATTGAGGATGATGTCACCATTGATGTATATTATTTACTTTTCCACATTAGGATAGATCCAAGGTAGGGAGCACAAGTAACCGGGTTCTAGAGTCCAGTGGGAGACCATCTCGAGGAGTCGAGACTGGGTCTCCTAACTCTAGAATTGGCAGGGTTGCTTGCCGCTCTCGTAGGTGTCTAGGGATGTGGGTTTGGCTATTCATCACGACCGTGGAATCCGTGTTTTCATTATTGGCATAATTTAAAACACGGATCTCCTAATATATCCAATATTTCATATGTTGACTTCTGCTGCTTGGTTATGTGATATGATCATATAACTGCATGAGACGATTGCTATATTATATATATGATATATAATAAACGTTGCTTATATTTTGCACCCGCGCTAGTCCAGCCCCCACTCTGCCGTTAGTTAAGTAACTTAACGGTGCATGACGGGGCCCCGTGGGGAATGCGGATGGTATAAGCGTACGTTCTATTTTCATTTCTTTTCTGTGATATTTAGGGAAACATAAATGATGGGACTTTATTAATGAGATTAATGGAAAGAAAAGAAACCTAAAGATGTTGTAGAATCGAAATTTTAAAAAGATAGCTCTAGTTCTTGCTTTGCATAGTTGTATTCCTTGATGAATATTCAGCACCTCATTTGATGAGGAAAGAGCCGAGATCCCTTCACCGGGAGTGACCTCTTTAGCAAAACTAGTAAATGCTACAACCCACTCGGTTTTGTTTTAATAGCTTCTCTAGTTCTTACTTTTCATAGTGGTATTCCTTGATGAATATCCATCACCTCATTCGATGAGGAAAGAGCCGAGATTCCTTCACCAGGAGTGGCCTCTTTAGCGAAACTAGCAAAAGCTAAAAAAAACACTCTTTTTCAAATCACTAGATTCTACAACGATATCAAGTTTATTACGTTAAAGGTTTTTTTCAAAACTAGTCGTAGCCCTTCGTCAATTCAGATAAGTGCTATTTAGTATTCATGCTGCGTTTGTTGGCCTTAATCAAGGCGTAGTGTACGGTAGCTGATTAGTACTTATTTGCCGCATATGATGCGATTAGATTAGGGTAGTCGTACGGCCTTATTGGCCTGCGTCAAGGGTTATGCGGGTGGGTTTAATTCAATCACGAAATGAACGGGTTGAACTTGACTAGAGACCTATGGTTTGTTGGCCTGCGTCAAGGTCATAGGACGCTAGGGGTAAAAACAGATATTGGGAATTTTAAGTGTTGAAATTTGCAATGAGATTGCATATCTTCTATGAGATAGTTGAATCCCGATATCCACTGCGAGTAAGAGTTACTCCTGGGAGAGTTTTTCACTTTACAATTAGCTGATCCAGTAGGTGTTTAAGAAAGGTGTTAACGGGGTTATGCCTCTGCGGAAACAAGGTTATTTAATTAGTTCCATGCGAAAGCATGGGGAGACTCCCCGGAGTACCAATACCTACCTGGCTGACCGATCGGCAAACCTGTAGGGTGTAATTAATTCAGGCTAATCTTACCTTTTATGGTTTAAAGAAAGATTTGATAAAAACAGTGGGAGCCATCCCGATTAGATAAGATAATAACCAATCTAATCTTGCAAAGAGTGCACGCTAAAGCATTTCCTTCTCTCTCTCCAGGCAGCGACCAATGACGCCTTAATCAAGATAATAATATGGATGTATTGACCAAACCCGCTTATTATACTGAGCCGGGGAACGTTGGTTCCGCTTTTTCTTATGATTGTCATAAGTCTGAGCAAGGAATAGTGGAATATCAGGATTCCCACGCAACCCGAACGAAAAATAAGCATGTTGATGCATCGTCTTCGGGTGTGTTCGTTACCGAGAACTGTTTCTCAGTTTGCTCTACGTCCTGGATATTGGATACCAGATCAGGATCCCATGTATATAATTTGTTACATGGGCTAAAGAAAGGCAGAGAACCGGGAAAAGGGTGATATGTAAGGAATGGAGCAATTGTTGCAGCTAAAGCAGTTGGCAATATCACCTAATATTACCAAATGGTAATACAATAATTCTGAACGACTGTTATTACGTACCAAATATGATGTGCAATATTATATCTGTTTCTTTGTTGCATAAAGAAGGATATAATTTTGTATTGGAGTGGAGCCTAGTGGAGTCATAGGGACTACTACCCGGAGCATTTGAAGAGAAGAACACGGTCTACAAAGGTTGTTGCCTCCTTCTCTTAGCTAGTTTAGTTGATATCAAATTATAAACCCTAATCATCTAGTTTAGATTCTAGGTTAGTATTGATTAGCACCCCGATTTTTTCTAAATTGGCATGCTTGATGCTAGTAAAACCCAATGGTGGTGCTCATAAACACTTTCACAAGCTTCTATCTCATATTTTCTGCAGAGAGATGACATTACAAAAATTGGAATTTTGGGATATCCAAAAACTTCCCAGGTTTTATATTTTGCTCCGTGTGTTTTCGGAAAGCTCGAAAAACTTTTGATTGAAATTATTGCATCGTTTATGTTTTGCATATGTTGATATTGTTAAGGATATATGCCCTAGAGGCCATTAATGTATAGTACAAGATTGTATATTACATTTTGGAAGCTTGGGATATATACATGTATAATAACAAGTTTGCTCAAAATGATAGTATGCTATCTGGTTTGTATCTATCTTAACATGTGTATATATTCCTTTTTACATATCGCTAATACATATTGATAGAGCCCTTAGGATCTTTGCTTGACTATTAGCGTTGTGATGGCAGTCACACTAGTAGGGGCTTATAAACACATCCTTAAATTTGTCCATAGTAATAAGATTATCGAGACTGGGCATTGATACTTCAGAGTAGACTAGTGTATATGTTTCTTATCCCCGTCAGTGGAGATGGCCTGTCTTGCAGCCATTGGTATACGGTACCAAAGATGGTATACATGTGCTCATTAGGTTATGAGTTATACTGGACGGACTCACTGGGAATTGCTAGTTAGTATTATACCTATCGTTGGATAGCAATTCCCCAGTGACATAAGTACAGGTTAATCCGATGACTTGATATCACTGTTAGTCTCGAGTGTGTTCCCACTGTACTTAGATTACTACCCTACCATGACTTTAATGAGTCATGCAAACAGGTAGTAGTTGGGTGTAGTCCCAAAGCACTTGGAGGCAGTAGGTGATAGAAGAGATTCGTCTCTCCCGGTATTTGGAGTTGATATTGCGCTGTGTACGGTTGGCTGATACTATAGGTCCCTGGTCAGGGTAAGTGAGATTTACTGGTAGATACACTAGTAGTTTCTTAGGTTGTATAGGGTTCCACACCGACACGATTTGTTGCACTATTAGTGGTCTCACGTTTACCACCCCCTAGGCCTGATATGCGATACCCTTAAACGAACAGACCAGACTGTACGAAGAATGTCACCTATAGGCCAAGTAGGGGTTCCGACGAGTTTTCTTGTCGATCTTCCTTTCGACAGATATCTGGATAGCCATTACGTACAGCTAGTGCCACCGACGTGCTTGTGGTTAAACCCACTACCGGCGTATTGTCGAGTCTTTAGAATCCCACACAGAGGGTTTCCCGGTTCAGGCGAAACGGTGTAGTTTGTGTATTTCGATACGCTCGGGTGTGTTCCCGTCAAAATCTTCGGCCAAGAGATATTTGTTCCTGTTTACACAGGTTTAAATTTCGTTTACATATATGTGTGAAATCGGGCTCATTCACATACACACATACACGCATCAGAGGAAGAATAGGTGTTAGAAAGGGAGCACTTGGTGGTCAACGACAGAAAGAAAGCATTTAATCGAACATTTTATTCTACAGGAAATAGATCACCATACATGGGATCGAAAGTATAGGGATTCACAAAACTATGGATAAAATTCTATAACTCCCTCTCCGCCTTCTCCACCATGGCAAAGCGTCGATCTTCATGAAGAGCCGCTCCCCATCGGTCAGCACCGTGCCCTATCAGCAAATGCAGACATGATTGCCCGCTGAGCCCGTATCTAGCTTAGCAGCTGAACAGAGCGATCCCTAAGAGCCATGGTAATCAAAAGTGCCTCATGAAAGCACTCGATCTTGTCTTCTGCTGCGTCGAGTATCGCCGGAGTCATCTCCGCTGGATGAGGGGAAATATCATCGAGTACGGACAAGAAGACCATCCGGAGCCAAATGGAGCCTACAGGGAGAGGAGATCCTCTACGAGTCAAGAGCTCGTGCAGCACCATATCGCATTGGTCATCCATAAGAGCAGGGTTCACCAAGCGGGCAGCAAAACAAGGAACAATTTCCTCAATAGGCACCTTCCATGGCTGCCGGTGAGCATGTGGACGATTACAAGCTATAACTCTTCTCTGTTAAAATAATTCTCTGAAAGAGAAAGAGAAGAGAAGTATTGCTTCAGATTATGAAGGAAGACATTTAAGTCTAGGCACAGAAAATGTTGTGCATGATGGAACTATTTCTAAGCATTGGAAAAGAAAAGTTTGACTCGGGAAAAGAAAAGAAAGAAGACGAAAAAACACCGTCAATAAAGAGGCAGCGCCTCACGTGCCTCGCACGAGTGCGCCAGCGCCGAGAGTTAAAAACTTTGAGGCAGCGCCTCACGTGCCTCGCACGAGGGCGCCAGCGCCTCACGTGCCTCGCACGAGGGCGCCAGCGCCGAGAGTTAAAAACTCTGAGGCAGCGCCTCACGTGCCTCGCACGAGTGGCGACAGCTCCAAGAGTTAAAAAACCCTGATGCAGCACCTCACGTGCCTCGCACGAGGGTGCCAGCGCCAGAACCAAATCTCTCTATTAAACATGACCGTTGGATCAAAGATCCAACGGAGATGATAAATCATCAGAGTATAGAATTAAATTCTGTTGAGGAAATATTCCTCAAATCTTTCTAAAGAAGAAATATTACTCTCTGTAAAACAGAGCACTGTTGGATTAAAAATCCAATGGTGATTAAAAATCACCAATATATACAGGAAAATTTTGTATGGGGAAATATTTCCCAATCTTGTTAAAATCAAGAAAAATATCTTCTGTAAAAAAGAAGTTCTTGGATCAAAGATCCAACGGTGGAAAAAATCCCCAAATCAATTAAATATCTCTCAATGAGAGATTTCTTTAACTAAATCAATAAATTTGCCTCTACTATATAAAGGACCCAAGACTTCAAGTCTTGTACAGAGAACCCCTCTATAAGTTTTGAGAAAAAGAAAGAAGAAAGCTTTAAGAAAGAAGAAAGAAGAATACCTTTTTTCGAGGTAAATAAAAAAAATAAAGATCAAAGCATCTCATCTGCATATCCAAAAGTTTAACTCTTCTTAAAGAATATAGTTCTTTCTCTGGATCTGAGGTCCATGAGACAAGTCTCCCACGAATGAGAATTTAATTCTTATGGGGATGAATTTGTTCTTGGGGATCAAAGATCTAGAAAAGAACAAAGAATTGAACTTTTCAGAATAGAACACCTAAAAAAAAGCCCAACACCAAGTGCCTCACGTGCTCTTCACATGGGAGCTGTTTAATAAAGAGTGCTTAGCACTCACTGGTTGGCGCTCAGCGCCAAACGCCTCACGTGCCCATCACGTAGGCGCTGTTTAATAAAGAGTGCTTAGCACTCACTGATTGGCGCTCAGCCCCAAGTGCTTCACATGTCCCTCACGTGGGCGCTTCTCACTAAAGAGTGTTTAGCACTCAATGATTGGCGCTCAGCACTCAGCGCCAAGCGCCTCACGTTCTCTTACATGGGCGCTGCTCAATAACGAATGCTTAGCACTCAGTAGTTGGCGCTCAGTGCTAAGCGCCCCACATGCTCCGCACGTGGGCGCCATAAAGTGTGTTTAACACTCCATCAAAAAAAAAAGAAAAAAAAGGGAAGTAAAGCAAAGCTTTATTTGCATAGAAAAGGGACTAAACCCAAGCAAGTGTTTAACACTTTATTCAAAGACTGGGTGGGTTGAGTCTAAGTTGACCAAATCCCCAATTCAGATCAATCGAGCCCATGTGCTCATCATCTTCCAAATTGGTCTTAGTCCCAAACACGACTACAGATCTCCCAACGGACATTGGTTCAAGAGTACATCTCCTTACACCTCTGATACATGTCGTTGTAATTCTTCAGCGTCTTCAGAGAGGTGGTGGGTCCCGATAACCAAATAACTCTTAGGGCACATCCCACTATGGATCGCAACGTCCTTAAACTAGCTATGGACCGTAACGTCCTTAAACTAGCTATGGACCGCAATGTCCTTAAACTAATAACGGATCGCAACATCCTTAAACTAACACAATGGAGCCCAAATGCTCTTTTGTTGGATCAAGATGATCCTAAACCCCTGTTGAGTAGATCTTAGCCTAAAATTAGACTAACGTATTCTCAACAAACATTTAAATTGATATTAATCTCAAACAAGATTAACGATCTTTAAATCAACCCAAACCCAAATCTAAGAATATATGGATTGGGACTAATCCACGCCCTATGGGTGACAGCATAAATTAGTTTCTGTATACAATCCACGGGCAACCAAAAATAAAACAAACACACATGACATGAAGTGTCCTTCTGGAGCAAAAGAAAGTGGTTACCGCGATGCGGTAATATAATTAACTGCAGGGGTTGCGCTTGCAGGGAAGAGTGTCCCCATAATCAAAAATCCCTCACAAGGAGGGGGAATCTGACGAAGTATGCTACAACGGCCACATCCGTCCAAACCTCCGATACACGGTGCCATAAATCAACTTGGCATCTTCGGAAAGGTGGACGGATAAAACTAAACAGTATCTGCCCCCAAATTCAGGCAAGACGTTTATCTTCCCGGTTTCCGGCGGTGAGCAGATTACTCTTCCCTGCAGGTGTAAGCCCCTGTAGTTAATTACATTACCGCATCGTGGTAACCACTTTCTCCTGCTCAAGAAGGTCACTTTGTGTCGTGTGTGTTTGTTTTATTTTTGGTTGCCCGTGGATTGTATACGGAGACTAATTTATGCTGTCGCCTGTAGGGTGTGGATTAGTCCCAATCCGTAGATTCTTAGATTTGGGTTTGGGTTGATTTAAAGATCGTTAATCTTACTTGAGATTAAGATCAACTTAAATGTTTCCGAGGATACGTTAGTCTAATTTTAGGCTAAGATCTACTCAACAGGGGTTTAGGATCATCTTGATCCAACAAAAGAGCATTTGGACTCAATTGTGTTAGTTTAAGGACATTGCGGTCCATTGTTAGTTTAAGGACATTGCGGTCCATAGCTAGTCTATAGCTAGTTTAAGGACGTTGCGGTCCATAGCTAGTTTAAGGACGTTGCGGTCCGTAGTGGGATGTGCCCTAAGAGTTATTTGGTTATCAGGACCCACCACCTCTCTGAAGACGCTGAAGAATTACAACGACATGTATCAGAGGTGTAAGGAGATGTACCCTTGAACCATGTCCGTTGGGAGATCTGTAGTCGTATTTGGGACCAAGACTAATTTGGAAAATGATGAGTTAATGGACTCGGTTGATCTGAATTGGGGATTTGGTCAAATTAGACTCAACCTACCCAATCTTTGAATAAAGTGTTAAACACTTGCTTGGGTTCAATCCCTTTTCTGTGTAAATAATGCTTTGCTTTACTTTCCTTTTTTTCTTTTTTTTGATGGAGTGTTAAACACTCTTTATGGCGCCTACGTGCGGAGCACGTGGGGCGCTTGGCGCTGAGCGCCAACCACCGAGTGCTAAGCACTCCTTATTGAGCAGCGCCCACGTGAGGGATACATGAGGCACTTGGCGCTGAGCGCCAATCATTGAGTGCTAAACACTCTTTATTGAGCAGTGCCCACGTGAGAGACACGTGAGGCACTTGGCACTGAGCGCCAACAAGTGAGTGCTTAGCACTCTTTATTAAACAGCGCCCACGTGAGGCGCTTGGCGCTGAGCACCAACCAGTGAGTGCTAAGCACTCTTTATTAAACAGCGCCCACGTGATGAGCACGTGAGGCGCTTGACGCCGTGCTTTTCTTTAGGTGTTCTGTTATGAAGAGTTCAATTCTTTGTTCTTTTCTGGATCTTTGATCCCCAAGAACAAGTTCATCCCCATGAGAATTAAATTCTCATTTGTGGGAGACTTGTCTTATGGACCTCAGATCTAGAGAAAGAACTATGTTCTTAAGAAGAGTTAAACTCTTGGATATGCAGATGAGATGCTCTGATCTCTATTATTTTTATTTACCTCGAAGAAAGGTATTCTTCTTTCTTCCTTCTTAAAGCTTTCTTCTTTCTCTTTCTCAAAACTTATGGGGGGTTTCTCTCTACAAGACTTGAAGTCTTGGGTCCTTTATATACTGGAGGCAGATTTGTTGATTTAGTTAAAGAAATCTCTCATTGAGAGATCTTTAATTGATTTGGGGATTTTATCCACCGTTGGATCTTTGATCCAAGGACTTCTGTTTTACAAAAGAAAATTTTCTCGATTTTAACAAGATTGGAAAACATTTCCCCATACAGAATTTTCCTGTATATACATGTGATTTTTAATCACTATTGGATTTTTAATCCAACGGTTCTCTGTTTTTCAGAGAGTAATATTTCTTGTTTAGAAAGATTTGAGGAATATTTTCTCAACGGAATTTAATTCTGTACTCTGATGATTTATCATCTCCATTGGATCTTTGATCCAACGGCTCTGTTTAATAGAGAGATTTGGTTCTGGCGCTGGCGCCCTCGTGCGAGGCGTGTGAGGTGCCGCATCAGGTTTTTTTTAACTCTCGGCGCTGGCGCCCTCGTGCGAGGCACGTGAGACGCTGCCTCAGAGTTTTTAACTCTCGGCGCTGGCGCCCTCGTGCGAGGCACGTGAGGCGCTGCCTCTTTATTGAAGGTGTTTTTTCGTCTTCTTTCTTTGCTTTTCCCGAGTCAAACTTTTCTTTTCCAATGCTTGGAAATAGTTCCATCATGCACAATATTTTCTGTGCCTAGACTTAAATGTCTTCCTTTATAATCTGAAACAATGCTTCTCTTCTCTTTCACTTTCAGAGAATTATTTTAACAGAGAAGAGCTATGGCTTGTAATCGTCCACATGCTCGTCGGCGGCCATAGGAGGTGCCTATTGAGGAAATTGTTCCTCGTTTTGCTGCCTGCATGGTGAACCCTGCTCTTACGGATGACCAATGCGATATGGTGCTGCACGAGTTCTTGACTCGTGGAGGATCTCCTCTCCCCATCGGCTCCATTTGGCTCCGGATGATCTTCTTGTCCGTGCTCGATGATATTACCTCTCATCCAGCGGAGATGACTCTGGCGATACTCGACGCAGTGGAGGACAAGATCGAGTGCTTTCATGAGGCACTTTTGATTACCACGGCTCTGAGGGATCGCTCTGTTCAGCTGCTAAGCCAGATACGGGCTCAGCGGGCTATCATGTCTGCCTTCGCTGATGGGCACGGTGCTGACCGATAGGGAGCGACTTTTTATGAAGATCGCCGCTTTGCCATAGTGGAGAAGGCAGAGAGGGAGTTAGAGAATTTTATCCATAGTTTTGTGAATCCCTGTACTTTCGATCCCATGCATGGCGATCTATTTCCTGTAGAATAAAATGTTCAATTAAATGCTTTCTTTCTGTCGTTGACCACCAAGTGCTCCCTTTCCAACACCTATTCTTCCTCTGATGCGTGTATGTGCGTATGTGAATGAGCCCGATTTCACACATATCTGTAAATGGAATTTAAACTGGTGTAAACAGGAACAAATAACTCTTGGACGAAGATTTTGACGAGAACAAATGCCCCCCACTATTTTGCCCACATAAGTATGTACGTGGGTGAAGTAGTGCAGAGTTATGCATGGCCATAGAATTGAGGGCTCAGGAGATAAGTTTAGGGTCCTTGTAGTTTAAGACTTTTTTTGTTTTCATGAGCCGTAAGGGTCTCAAGAAGGTTATTTCTCCCTATAAGTCGAGAAGATCTCGTAGGTGTATTTTCTCCTTAGAATTCGTGAGGACTCCTAAGTGATATTTTCTCTTGAGAGTTGTAAGGATCCCACAAGAGAATTTTCTCCCTTACAAGTCGATAGGACTCGTAAGTGGTTTTTTCTTTCCTTGTCGATATTCGACTTTAGAGAGTGTGGCCCGTAGATAATCCGTCTTGACTTCCTTGTAGGGTAGCGATGGCTCAGGAGACAGGTTCAGATCTGCCGCCTACGACTTTTCAAATTTATAAGCCATGAGGGTCTCATAAAGACTTTTCTCCCTACGAGTCGAGAGGATCTCGTAGGTGTATTTTCTCCTTAAGGAGTCATGGGGACTCCTAAGTGCGTTTTATTTTGAGAGTCGTAAGGATCTCACGAGAGAATTTTCCCCCTTACAAGTCGAGAGGACTCGTGAGTGGTTTTTTACCTCCTTGTCGATATTCGACTTTGGAGAGTGTGGCCCGTGCATAGTACACAATAGTCCATCCTGGACTTAATTGTAGGGCCCCAGTGCTTAGGAAATAGGTTGATATCTCTGTTGCCTAAGGCTTTCTCCCTACGAGTCGAGACGAGTCGAGAATTTCTCACAGGAACATTGTTTTCCCTACGAGTCAAGACGAATCGAGAAGTTCTCGTAAGGATTTCCTAACGTTACAGTTAACCTTTGCTGATAGAAGTCCGTTAGGGTCTGTGGTATTAGGGTTTTTGTCCGTCGTACCGTCGCGTTGGCCGATGTATTCCCCGATATGTAATCTTGCTATTCGAGTAGCCCCATGACTGTCGTGTCTCTGATCCCTTCGGGGGTTGGACAAGACGTCTTCAAGTAATCTCCCAGGTCATATTACCGTCGGAAGATCAAGCGTTAGGGATTTTCCATGCTGGTTTTTACTTGAGATTAGGCTCAGTTTGGGAGCCCCGATGAGTCATGACCACTCCGCGCTGGTGTGGGATGATCTCCGATAGTCTTTTAAGTCTCATTTGAGTTGCCGTCAAGACCCTGAAGCTTGGGATCTTCCTTTTCTTCGTTTGTTGACATTGCATTTGCAATATTGCTAAGAATGTCGAGGTTGTCTCTGGGTTGTCTATGAACCGTCGAGTCTTGGAACTAGGGACTTTACCATGGCTCCATTGTTTTGACCCTGGGGTCGGTTGTTGACGTTATGTCTGCATCCTGCTGGAGTGAGAAGGAACGCCGTTGTGATCTTTAGGCTATAGACGTTGCCGTCGAGACCCTAAAGCTAAGGATCTTCCTTCGCTTCGTTTGTTGATATTGTGTCTGCAATATTGCGATGAATGTTGAGGTTGTCTCTAGGCTGTCTATGAACCGTTGAGTTTTGGAACTAGGGACTTTGCCATGGCTCCGTTTTTTTGATGTAGCGTCTGCATCGTGCTGGAGCGAGAAGAAACGCCGTTGTTGATTTCTAGGCTATAAATGTTGCCATCGAAACCTGGCTCTCCTTCTGATGGAGCCTGGTAGGAAAATGTGGTTCCCGTTTTTGTTTGTGCCCATGGATTGTATACAGGGGTCGATGTGGACTCGCCTGCAGGGCAGAAGTTTCATTCTTTTTATTCTTTCTTTCTGCGATGCTCTATCATTTTAGCTTTTTATATCGCGAAAGTCGCGATTGCCTAATCATTTCGGCTATTTTTCGCGGTGCCCAATCATTTTGGCCATTTTTCTTTTTACTCGCTGCTTTTTTATTGCGAGTTGCCCAAACATTTCGGCTATTTTATATGCATACATTTTGCTTGCTGATTCTTACCGCGAGTTGCCCCATCATTTCGGCTATTTCATATGCATTTTTGGCTTGCTGATTTTGTTATGAGTATGAGACTTGAGATCTGATACCAATCTTGGCATCTGCATCGCTGCGACTGGAATATCGCCAGGAGTGAATCATCATTTTCCGTGGAATGACTTGGAATTTGATACCGATTTAGGCATCAGCATCGCTACAACTGGGATATGCCAGGAGCGAATCATCATTTGCCGTGAAATGACTTGGAATTTGATACGATTTAGGCATCAGCATTGCTACAACTGGGATATTGCCAGGAGTGAATCATCATTTGTCTTTGTCGATTTGAACAAAGGTGGCTTACCAAACAGGTTAGGATCCTACCGACTAAGACTTTTTGACTTTATGAGCCGTAAGGGTCTCAT
This sequence comes from Agapanthus africanus, assembly GCA_030015575.1. Classification (NCBI taxonomy): domain Eukaryota; kingdom Viridiplantae; phylum Streptophyta; class Magnoliopsida; order Asparagales; family Amaryllidaceae; genus Agapanthus; species Agapanthus africanus. The sequence continues at coordinate 838,260,851 of JASDDO010000024.1, read as the reverse complement.
AAAGGTATTTCTCCCTACGAGTCATAAGGATCTCGTAGGTGTATTTTCTCCTTAGGAGTCGTGAGGATTCCTAAGGGATATCTTCTCCTGTAAGTCGTAAGGATCTCACAGGAGTATCTTCTCCCTGCAAGTCGAGAGGACCTACAAGTGTTGTTCACCAAATGGAGCAATTTCACGCCATTGGTGGAACTAGGTGAGGGAACGTTTATTTGTGCCCGTAGATTGTATACAAGGGTCCATATGGGACCGCTTATAGGGCAATTTGGGGAATGTGATGGCTGAAGAACAGGTTTAGATCTCTGTAGCTTAACGCTTTTGAATCCTATGGGCCGTGAGGGTCTCACAGGGGGAATTCTCCTTACGAGTCGTGAGCATCTCGTAAGTGTAATTTCTCCTTAGGAATCGTGGGGATCCATAAATGTGTTTCCCCCTTGTGAGTTAGTAAGGATCTTACGTAGGTGTTTTCTCCTTATAAGGTCGAGAGGACCATGCAAGTGTTTTTTATTTTAACTAGACTGCGCCCTTTCGGGTTTTCACAAACTCGCCGGTAGCCCTGCTGTTTTTACTCACGGAGCCTTTTCGGGTTTTCATCCGTGCCTATTTCGCTTGTGGACGTACCGTTTTTTTACTCCTCTGTTCGCCAATGGAACTTATGGGAGACTTCGTCACCGGGGCAGCTGCACGTCCAGCGGGACTTAAGTTGCAGTTCTCGCCGCTGGGACTTGTGGACTTGAATTCCACCATCGCCGTGTTTGAGGCTACGTATTTAGTTTAAGGACATTATAGTCCATTGTTAGTTTAGGGACATCTCAGTCCATTGTTAGTTTAGGGACATTTCGGTCCACAGCTAGTTTAAGGACGTTGCGGTCCGTGGGGATTTTGAGGTGAAGTTTTGCCGGATACTACTTACAGAGTTCTTGACTCAGGAAGATAGCGAGCAGACACGAACGTCGTCATCTATCATTAACCTGAGTTGTGACTTGTCAGGCGTAGTATTTCTTAAGGAACCGGTCGTTTATTGGCCGGAAGGGTCTTTCGCCATGCATATCCATGAGCAAGTAAGCCCCACTATGGTAGACCTTGTCTATGATGTACGGGTCATCATAGTTCGGCTCGAATTTCCCCCGTTTCGCATGGCTGGGGATCATAGGTCTTTTGACAACTAGCGCGAGTTCGCCTTGGCCGAATGTTCTCGGCCTAGTTAGTCTTTCGTATGAGCGCGTCATCTTTGCTTTGTAACCTTCCAGGTTTTGCTGCGCCATGAGACGAGTTTCATCAAGGGCATCGAGCTCCTCAAACCGAAGATGGGCATTTTCTTCATTCGTCAGCTCGTATTGAACCGCTACTCCCAGAGAGGGTAGGTCTATCTCCAAGGGAAGTACCGCTTCCGTATCGAATACCAACGCGAATGGCATTGTATTCGTGGCCGTTTTGAACGTGGTTCAATACGCCCAAAGAGCTTCATGCAATCTCTCATGCCAGTCCATTTTGTTTCTGGACACCATTTTCTTTATGATCTTCATCAAGGTTTTATTGAAAGCCTCAGCTAGACCATTAGCTCGGGGATTATAGACTGAAGAGTATCTCCAGTCTATATTATGCTGCTGTGCAAAGCGGCTGATCTTATAGCTCCTGTAGGCTAGCCCATTATCCGAGATGATTCATCGCAGAGTGCCGAAACGGTAAATGACATGTGTCATGAAGAAATGGAGCATGTTCTCCATCTTCACCTCCCTTAGCGGTACTGCCTCTGCCCACTTAAAGACGTAATTGGTTGTTGCCAATATGAACCGATGTCCTTTAGATGACACTGGTTCGATGGGCCCGATTATATCGGTTCCCCACATTTCGAACGGCCAGCTAGCCAATATTAGGTGTAGCGGATTTGGATGCTGGTGGATGAAGTCCTCGTGAATTCGGAATGAGTGACACTGCTTCGCATATTCAAGGCAGTCCTGAATCATCGTGGACCAATAGTAACCCATTCTTTTGATCTTCAGCTTCATCTTTGATCCGGCCTGATGAGAACCACAGATTCCATCATGAGTTTCTTAGACGGCCCTTTTTTCTTCTTCTGGTCCTAGACACCTTAGCCACAAACTGTCGAATGACCTCTTATATAGAGTATCATTGACGAAGGCGAAAGATAGAGCTCGTTTCATGAGCTGATGTCTTGAGGATGCATCTTTGGATGTTTGATGAGATTTGAAGTAGTCTATGAAAACTTCTTTCCAATCCGTAGCCTTTTCTTCATCTTGTATTCGGCAGACTGCTTGTTTAGTCGCTTCCTTTCCTTCAGACGACTCTGGAGATATTTCTGCTGGTGCGAGAATCCGGCGGTTTTGCACAATGATCCTTACGCCATCGAGGTTTTCGTTGGCCAGTTCTTTAGCGATCTTGGCTAACGCATCTGCCTTGCTATTTTCCGCGCGTGGTATGCTTTCCAGGATGTAAGAAGGGATTTCCGTCGGCAGTTGTTGCACTCTTTCACCATATCTGATCAGTTCTGGCTTGCATGTCTGATAGTCGCCATTTACTTGGCTAACGACCAGCTAGGTCTCCATATATCAGGAGGTTTTCGATTCTCATGTTAATAGCGATCTCAAGATCCGCTATCAACACTTCATATTCTGCTTCATTGTTTGTTCTTGTCTCCGTTAAGGAAAGGGCAAAAAGCATTATCCCTCTTTGTGGAGTCACGAAAATGAGACCTACCCCAGCTTTGATTATGGGGGTATCTTGCTTTCGCTTCTTCATGGAAGACGCTCCGTCGAAGTAGAGTTCCCATCGGGCATTATTCCCTTCTTTCTCCCCATTGATTGTGTCAAACGCGTGTTCTTCTGGCAGTTCGCAATTTAGGGGAGAATTGGCTGGTATCGGGTGCTCAGCGAGAAAGTCAGCGATAGCCTGGCCTTTTACTGCCTTAAGGGTTCGATATATTATCGAGAACTCCATCAAGAGAAGGGCCCACTTAGCAAGCCTTCCCGTTAGTATGGTTTTTGACATCAAATATTTGATAAGATCCACCTTTGATATGAGACGGATCTCATGCGCCAAAGCATAATGTCGAAGCTTCGTTATCGCGAAGATCAGTGCCAGGCAATGTTTTTCAATGGGGGAGTAGTTGTTTTCTTCTTCCAGGAGAACTCGACTCAAATAATAGAGAGCTCTCTCCTTCCCCTGGTCGTTCTCCTGTACCCATAATGCACCTAAAGAACTTTCAAGGGTTGTTGTGTACAAGATGAAAGGCTTTCCCTTGACTGGAGTGGTTAGTACCGATGGGTTCTGCAGATATTGCTTGATTTCATTCAGTGCAATTTAGCATTTACGATCCCAAACGAACGAGGTCCCCTTCTTCATTAGATAGCTGTAGGGCGACATTTGCCGGAGAGGTTAGCTATGAACCGTCGGATATACGCGAGCTTCCCTTGGAGAGACCTCAGTTGCCTGAGAGTTCTTGGCGCGGGCATTTCCATAATCGTCTTAATCTTTGATGGGTCTATTTTGATGCCTCGGTGTCGTACGATGAATCCTAGGAATTTTCCTGAGGAGACTTCGAATGCGCATTTCAAAGGGTTCATCTTCAGATTATATTTCCGAAGACGCTGGAACACTATTTTCAAATGCTCTCAGTTCTCCTCATATGATTTGCATTTCACCACAAGGTCGTCGATATAGCATTTGACAATCTCATGGATGAGGTCATCAAAGATCTTCGTCATGGCCCTCTGGTAGGCAGCGCCAGCGTTCTTCAGACCGAAGGGTATCACCTTATAGCAGAATATTCCTAGCGGAGTCCAGAAGGCGGTGTGCTTTTGGTCTTCGGGATGCATCTTTATATGATTATACCCTGAAGATCCCTCCATGAAGGAGAAAACCTCATGAGTGGACGTGTTGTCGATCATCAGCTCGGTAACAGGCACTAGGAAGTCATCCTTCGGACAAGCTTTGTTGAGATCCCGAAAGTTCACGCAGATGCGCACCGTCCTGTTTTTCTTCATCACTGGGACAATGTTGGCGATCCAGTCGGGATATTGAATTTCTTGGATGAAGCCGGAGTCGATTAGTTTCTTGGCTTTGGCATTGATGCTCATCTCGAGTTCGAGCCGCATTCTTCTTGGTGCTTGTTTGACTGGCTTGATGTCCGGTGATATTGCCAGTTTATGCACGGCTATTTTTGGATGTAGTCCCGGCATCTCAGAATAGTTCCACGTGAAACAGTCTTTATACTGCATAAGCACGTCCTTTAGCGTGGCCACCTGCTTTTCAGACAACAGCTCACTGACGAACGTTGGCCTCGGATCATTTGTCGTCCCCAAATCGACTTTCTTCAGATTGTCTGCTGTGGTGTGTATCCCATCTTCCAGCTCTTTTGGCACCGGTGGAAATTCTGAGATCACCTCGTCTTCATCTTCATTTGCGAAGCACTGGAAGAGGTCGTCTACATTCTCATACTCTCCCTCCTTTGAGAATGTTATCATGTGGCAGGTACAAGCTCGTTTCCAAGATCGATGTTGATCTGGATTTACCCTCGCTGTGTGGGTTACTTTCGGCTCATGCTTTTGTGGTAGGGCTACCTTCTAACTGTCGGATAGAGCAAACCTGCCTTGCTGATACTGGTCTTCGACCCAGTCTTTAAAGGTGAAGCAATTTTCAAGAGGATGTCCTATTTCTTGGTGATAGGAGCAATAAGACGGGTGATGGACCTCGTTTATTTGCTCAGGGTGCCGAGACTCCGGGAGTGTCGTCATTTGATGTTTCATGACAAGGTCAAATATTTTCCTTGTCTTGTTTTGGGGGAACAAGTACTCTCGATCCATCTTCTTCATAAAGGACGGATTCCAGCTGACTTTTTCTCGATCGCGTGGCTTCTTGAATCCGCTTCGCTGTTTTCGAGCGTCATTCTCATTCTTCACCTTGTTGTTGCTTCTATGTCGGGCTTTTTTCTTGCCACGAGAGCGCACAGCGGGATGAGGGTGAAGGGCATCGTCATCCTTCGTAGCCAGCTGAATGATACGTTGCGTCCTGGTTTTCTCGTAAATGGCCATTTCGCGGCTGTGGTCATCCCGAACCTTTTGACCCACTTCCCTTATTAGCTTGTAAATTTGTTCTTCGAATGACAGGCTTGGCATTTTTACTACGGAATCCCGCTTTGGCTCGATATTGGCGCTATTTGGAAAAGCATTCCCTTCTCCTCCGGAGTCGTTTAGAACATGGCAGCCATAGAATCACTCCCGTTTCTTAGACTAAACGTGTCCAAGCCTGGTCGTCTCCATCCTCCCGTTGGGCATCTTTCGCTGAGTCCCAGGAACGTCCCAAATCTTGTTGTAGAACTGGGCTTGTCGAGTGGTTTGTTTAAAGGGTATGCCTTGGCATCTTAATAGCCTTTTCAATCCCTTTGCGTAATATCTGGGCAGACGGATTGGTTGAAGCCTGTCAAGCGTAAGATCAGCACCATGCCAAACTTCTTTCTCCACTTTGATTTCCGTGGATTGATAGAAGAGGACTGCCTTTTCATCTCTCCGCCTAGGAGGAACGTAGAAGTTCTGCAGCTCTTGCATGCCATATGTATCGAGCGCGTCAAGTTACCTGTAATGCTGCTGCGGAACCATGGTGATTTGCAAACTCTGATCAGCTTCAGTGATGGTCCGCATTGATGGACGAATAGAGAATATCGTGTTGACTTCATCTTCAGATTCGCTGCCGAAGACCAAAATAGGAGTAGATGGTCCTGGCCTGCTGCCTTAGGGTTGCCCTGAGAAGACTATTTATTCATCTTCCTCAGTATCGCTCCCAAAGATCGGGATAGTCGCGACGACTTTTTGTTTATCCTCTGGTTTATGACATCTTTCCGTGTCTTCGAAGTTTGGTAGGAAGTACTTGGTGTCTTCATATTTGCGGACTTCATTTATAGAGAATGGGTTTAGCTCCCTTGTAACTGTGTACTCGAGGTCGTCTTTGAAGTACTTCATACACTGATGTTGTGTAGAAGGGATGATGTTGTATTCGTGTAACTAAGGCCAACCGAGCAGAGCGTTATAGCAAGTTTTGGCGTCGATGACATGAAACTTGATGTCAGTGATGAGCATCCCAAAGCGTAACGGCAGTATTATAGACCCGAGCGTCCGTGATGACTGCGAGTCGAACCCGGAGATAGTAATTTTGTCCCGAGCCAAGTGCCGAACGTTCATGCAGATCTTCTTCAACACTCTCACATTGAGAAGGTTGACGGATGACCCGTTGTCGATCAGGATCTTACCTATCTTAATGTCGTGGTAGTATCTGGTGACATATAGAGGACGGTAGTGCTCGCACGTTCCGAGGAGGAGATCTTCATCGCCGAATGTGATGTCAGTTGTGTGAACCTCTTCCAGCTCGTCCCTCAATCTTTTCTTCTGCAAGGAAGGACTGAAACTGATCGGGCTCTTGTAATGCTTTGATCAGAGAATCTCGTGCCTCTTTGGACAGGAGGAGAGCATCCAATATGCTCAGCTGTGAAGGTATCTTTCTCAGGTGTGCCAGGACATTGTAATCCACTTTGTTTTTCTTAGGTGGGTCCTTAGCTGTGAGCTCTTCGACAACTCTATCATCGAGGGCAATTTCCTCAGGGACCTTTTCCTTCCCTTTGTCTCTCTTACCCGAACCTTTGTTTGAGGGTCCGAGATTCTTTTCAGGCAACGTACAGTTAGGCAGCTGGATGTTATCGCATTTCTTCACCTCTTCTTCTTTTCCAGAGGTGGATTCCTTGAAGAGAGGGCCAAGGGCTATTTCTTCGTCAGAATCGCTCCCGAAAGTAAGAACTTGAGACTTCCCTTTCGTCGAAATGTCATTAACCATATGACAGTTACCGGCTGTTTCTTTACACTCATCCATCGTGGTTCTCTGTTATCGACGGGCTTTGCGCTTCATTCGCTTGAAGTGTTGTCGGTGGGCCACATATCCCTGCCACCACTTTTTGAAGGCATTGCACTCTTCGGTAAGGTGTATAACCCTCCGATGGTAGAAGCAGTATTTTAGATGTACATCCGCTTCGTCAAGGTACGTACTCCCGGGAGTATTTACTTCGAGAGGTGGTAGCTTCATTCCCATTGACAGGGCTTTGGCGAACCGTTTTCCCATCTTAAACCTGCTTTTGTCTGCCGCGGGTGTGCTTCGACCCGGTTGGAGTACCGTGTGATTCTTCCTTGCCGCGGCTTCTTCGTCCTGACGCCGACGCTTGACCATTTCGTATATGGCCATTTCACGCTCTCGGTCAGCTTTGCTCTTTTGAAGGGCTTCGTTCAGCAGTTTATCGATCAGGTCGTCTGATGGTTCCAGGGATTTTGACGCCGGTCCTTCCCCCAGTCCCTCTGCGTTGCTTTCCGACGCCGAGAGAGCTTCTTCGTCTTTTAACGACAGGTGAGAGATCATGTGGCAACTCACTACATAATCCTCGGGTTCTTCTGATGAGCCGTTTCCTTCATCATTGTCACTGTCTCCGTTCTCAAGGTTATGGTTGAGGAACTCTTCAAGTGTAACTGGGGTCCATGCCTTTTGGCTGTATTCCTCCAGCGCGTCGATATATTTTTGCAGATCCGTATGATTGTCGTCGAACTGCACAGGCTTCTTGGTCTTCTTCTTTTCCTTCGAAGACTTTGAAGGCGTGGCCTGGGTGTTTTCCCCATCGCTACCAACTTTCGGTGTTGGGTACGGTTTCAGCATCCCGTCAATGATTTCGGGCTCCAGCGGGTTTTTCCACCTGATTGCCGGGCATACTTGAAGATCCTTCAGCATTATTTTAGTTTTAGCCGAATGGACAACTTCCCACGGAGCTTCTTCTATAAATGAGCATGATGTCTCCGGCGTGTCCACCTTTTTAGGAGTGTGCTGCTGTGGCGGGTTTACCTTCCAGTTTTCGGATAGCGCGAATTTACCTTGTTGGTTCTAGTCCTCAACCCAGTTTTTGAAGACGTAGCAATTTTCGATTGGGTGGCCCATTACTCTGTGGTAGGGGCAGTAGTTGGGACTGTTGACATCACCAGGCTGCAGCGGGTGTCTCGGATCCGGCAGAGTGATGAGCCTGTTGCGCACCGCCAGTTCGAACAGTCTCCTCGTTTTATCCCAGGAAGACGAGTAAGGATGTCTCAACTTCTCTTCGAGGGATCGTGGTTTGTTGCTTTGGCAGCAACCGGTTTTGGGTCACTTGATTATTGTTGAGCTTTGGCAACGAAGGTCGCTTTCCCTTTGCCCTTTTCATTCCGGGGATCCGTTTTTGAAGAGGACGGCCTATGGCCCATCTGGTCCATTTGGGCCAGCTTGTCGATCAAGGCCTGGAAGATGGTCAGCTTGAAGAACATCATAAATTGGGATATAGTTTCTTGAGGATTAAGGGTCCCTACGAACATGCCCACGGCAAGAGCTTCTTCTATGTATTGTTCGCATTTTGACCATAGGTTCCGTTACCGAATTGCGTATCGAACCCAGGTTTCTCCTTGCTTCACTCTGGCATTGATTAATGCCGTGATCGGGGTGCGCTCGCTTGCGCTTGCCAACCGCTGTGTGAATAGTAGCTCCATTTCTGTCATTGTTTTGATGGAGTCATTTGGAAGCTTCGAGTACCATTCAAATGCTGTCTCCGCCAAACTGCCGACGAACTGGCGAAGCAGCAGTTTTTCGTCGCCTCCAGTATTACCGCATAGAGCTAGGAACTGAGCGATGTGCTGATGGGGATTGCCTGTCCCTTTATACACGTGGAATTTAGGGATCATATATCCGGGCGGGTACTTGATTTGATCGTACCAGCCTGGATAAGGTTGCCCAGTTCTGACGAATTGGCCAGCCACTTCGCTTGCCTGATGAGCTCATATTTGTTGAGCTATGTAGTCGTCAAGGGCAGCCTTGGAGATTGTTTCTTCCTTGGTTGCCGAGAAAGCCGGTGGAGGATTTGACGTTTCCCCTCTGTCGTCTTCGATAATTATCGGAGGGTCTTTGGCTGGAGGTTCCGGCTGGATCATCATCCCGACCATGTCTTGGAAAAGGAGGGCCATCTGCTTTATATTAGTGGCCTGTTTTGCAGCCTCTTTATCCTTTCTTTCTAGCACCCTCCGCAGGAACTCGGTGTCGGTCTCTTGCTCCCGGCGCTGTTCAGACGATGCTTCTGGGCTTTCTTTCTGCCAGTGAGTGCGGACATCCTCATTAGCATTTCTTGGAGCTTTTGCTGCTGCTCCTGAGCTTTTGTCACAGACCGTGCGAGTGGTCGATGACCCGTGGAAGTACTACTTTCCTCTTTCCCGGAAGCTATGTACACCGTGTGTACCACCATGCCCCCAGACTTAGGGCGTTTGGGTCTACTGCCTTTGAAATTCGCCGTAGGTATGGGGATCTTCTCTGGCCTTCTCCTTTTATGGGAGATCGAAGTTGAGGGGGCCGTTGCAGCAGGTACCCATATGGACAAAACCTTCCGTGATATGACGGCGGGGTGGTCCTCCTTCTGCCGAGCCTTCTTTTTCTCTAGTCGACGAGAGTAATTTTTGTCAATTACAGAATCTTGGACTTTCTGCTAGACCCTATGTATTTTGGAGGACAACCGCTGAGGGAGATGCTCCGGCTTCACCTGTGTCATGTTTTCAGCCGGCGGAGGCGACTTCTTCAATACAGCGGTTGGAGAGTTCTTTCGCACCCTCCTGAGCGGATAGTTGTTCCCAGTTGGAACAGCAATATCAATTTCCACCATTGGAGCTGGTGGGGTAAGTCCAGAGGGGGAACTTCCCCCATCTTTCCTCACTCGGCGCCAGTGGCGACGTCGAGCGTGTCGTGCAGACGGGACTACCTTTGTCGTTGGAGCGACTTCGTCATGCCCTCTGCTCTGATGAGGTGCTGCTGTTGGTATCAGCCTGTCAAAGACTGACGTCCTTTGAGAGGGGACGGTCAATCTTTCGAAGGCTGACCTTTTGGTAGGGGAAGCGATCTTGATGACTTCGCCAGAAGCAGGAGTTGGAACGTCCAATCTTGCAAAGACCGATTTTTTAGCAGGAGAAGCCCCTTTAACGACTTCGTCTGCCGGAACCGGAATGGCTATCCGCTTCGGGATAACCCCTTCAGGTATTGTGAGCCATTTTGCAGACCCACTGGAGCTGTGGCTCAGCCCGTCGAAGACTGAGGTGGTAGAATTGGACGACCCATTGAGAGGGGCTGTGGTAGTTGCAAGCCGATCAAAGACCGGCTTCTTTGGAGCCTCTTGTGATGGCATTGAAGTATTGAAGCTCATTGGCGGGAGCATGGTCCCAAAGAACAATCCAGTGTGGCCTAAGTTACCTGCTCCATTGGCATTGCAAAGATGAAGGCCGCTTGGGGCCCATAATGTTGGCTGTAGTGCCCTAGAGTCAATTATTGGATCACAGGCACGTGATTGCAATGATTGAGGGATGACCAATACCGGTAGAACAGTCTTACTCGAGATGATAGTACGCTATCTGGTTTGTCTTTATCATCGTGTATATGCTTCAGGTGACATTGCATATCACTATTACATATTGATAGAGCCCATATGATTCTTGCTTGACTACCGGTAGTATGATGGAGATTATATACGTGAGAGTTGGGTGGTCTATAAGTATATCCTTAAAGTGTCCCTAGTCGTGGGAGTTTCGAGACTGGGCATCGATACTCCGATAGTAGACTAGTGTATACGGATCGAGACCCCGACGAGGGGCGGTGGCCGGTCTCATAAGCCATTGGTGTTAGTTGGTTCACCTAAGATGTATACAGGTGCTCATTGGGTTATGAGTACACCGGACGGACTCGCCGGGAACATGCTAGTTGGTATTATACCTATTGTCAGATAGCAGTTCTCAGGTGACATGTGTACAGCTTAGTCTATCGACCTGAGATCGTCATTTGTCTCATGTGAGTTCCCACTGTGCTTTGATTACTACCCTACCACAGCTCAGAGGAGTCGTGCAAACAGGTTTTAGTTGGGTACAGTCCCGAGCCACATGGAGGCAGTGAGCAGATCGTCAGGGGATTCGTCTCTCCCGGTATATTGGGGGTTGAGGTCGCGGAGTGCACGGATGGCCATCACCAAAAATCCTCGGCCGGGGTAGACAAGAATTACCGATCTAGGATCGATAGTTTCTCAGTTGGTGATAGGTTTCATATCGACACCAAATGTCGTGTTATTAGGGGTCTGACTTTATCCACCCTAGGCTCGACATACGATACTCATAGACAAACGGACCGGACTGTACGGATATTGTCACTATCAGGCTCAGTAGGGTTTCAGGATGAGTTTGCTCGTCGGCCTCCCTTTCGCTCAATACCTGGGTATCCGTTACGTACAGCTAGTGCCACTGACGTGCTTGTGGTTAAACCCACTGCCAGCGCATTGACGAGTCTTTAGAGTCCCACACAGAGGGTTTTCCTGGTTCGGGCGAAACATTGTAGAGGCCGTATGGTTTTATGGCAGGGTTCGATCATATACGTGCACTTGTGCACGGATCATGATTGGACGGATCATACTAGTGGGCTTTGGTTTAAGCCGGATCCTAGTATTAGATTGTTGGATTATTTTCGTCTTGTTGTATTCGTATTCAGTCGAAATACGGATGCAGGTATGTATATACAGATGAGGGGTATTCTTGTAATCCGTTACAAAATTACTTTTGAAGATTGCATTTCTTTTTATAGTATTAAACATTTAGGGTTTTGTTAAACGTTTAATATTTTGTGAGGTGTCAAGTGTGAGGCTAAGTTTTGGCATGGTGCATTTATTGTGCCATGCTTTATTGTTTATTGTTTTATGAGATATTTGTGAGGGTTTTGTGGGAGATATTTTGTGATGTTATTTATTTTGTTTTTCTACACAAAAACCTCACAATATTATCACAAGAAAGAGAGAGGGCAGCCACCACTTCCATTTTTCTAGAGTTGCCTTTTCTTTTTGGCTATGACTTGAGCTCACACTCTTTACACTTCATATGGTTTCTTCTTCAACCTCCATCCATACACTCTCATGTGTTGAGAATCCATGGATGTCTTGAGACAAAATGATCACACACTTTCTCTATTTCATCTTGGGCACCTAGGCTAGAAAACTAGTTGTCCGAGTTGCTTTAGTTTTGAAGCAGGAGCCCGTATTAAGAATCCTCGACGTGGATCGTCTTCGACGAGGGAGACCGGAGAGTGAACTTGTTCGTGGCAGCCGCGAGGAGCTTGGGAAGAGGTTGAAGACCGAAGGACACGGATCGATTGGTATAATCTCTTAAACTCCTTTTACAGATTACTAGTATAGGGTTAATGGCACGATCCAAGAATCGGGTTACGTTAGCGCAAAGTTTTAAAAGTTTTTGTTCCGCATTTGGCCACGGAAAGATGGCTGGGGCGCTGGCGTATCCCTACACATAAGTCACTCCTCCGGCGGGGACAGAGTGGGAGTTGCCGTTGCAGTTAGTGTAGTAGGAAGCCATCGATGTTATCTTCTGCACAGGAGCAAGACGCAAAATCTTAGTACCTTGAATCCAGGGACAACCATATGAATGTTAGTGCATATGCCCTAGGGGCCATTATTGTATCATACTAGCTTGTATATTACTTAATGGAAGCTTGGGATATTCACAGTTGTATTAACAGTCTTGCTCAACATAGTAATATGCTACTTGGTTTATATCTATCTTAATATGTGTATATGTTTTGTTCGGCACGTTTTATTACATTTTAATACCACTCATTTCCTATCATTTTTATCAATAAACAGTGCTATTAATCTCTTCCTGCTCTTTAGTACAGAACACAGGTACACAGGCAAAAATACTGGAAATGGTACACAACATGAACGGAAACGACGGTTTTTAACCAGAACTGCAAACAGGCAGAATACATATCAAGATTAAAAGAGTTTGCAACAAAGAAAGAGTGTGACCAAGTGTGAAACATGTGTGAACATGGACTTACGCATGAGTTGCTCTCTGTTCATTGCTCCAGAATTCATCCACGTGAGAACTAGACCAAATTGCAATTACAGGGAGACATTCAACTAATCAGAAGACTATTGTATCAAGATGGGACCCACCCTCCAAGACCAGGCCGCCAATATATTCAAAATAGCCACAAATTGCGGCCCAGACTGTACCAAATTGATTCGTTCTCTTTGTGTGGGTCCCCCATTGTGTCTTTAGTCCACCTATGGTTGTATCTTTTTATTTTGGGTTGCCTACAAATAGCAGATCTGAGATGTAGTTCAGACATGGATTTTTGAGGAGCAGATATTCTGATATTTGTGCATTTGTGTAAAAATTCTTGTTTCTGTTGGAATTAAGTTGAGTTCTTTGCCTTTCTCTGGTCTTGCAACCTCTCTTTGTGAGCTTGCAAGATTAGATTTTGGTAGTTGAACTCATTACATGTATTTTGAACCATTGCAATAAGCACTCATTACATTTAAGTTTGATTCTTGTATCTTCTTTTCATTTCGTCGATTCTTTTGATTATTCAGTTGTGATATTCATATAATGATATGTGAGTAGTTGCTCTTGGGCTATGGGGAGGTAGGATGTGGAATGACTTCACTTCCAACCCCTCCCTTTTGATTCTTGCATCTTTTCACTTCTTTTCTTAACATCGCAAGTTTATTATGTTTTGCTTGATAGGATATATCGTTTCGAACGGTTGCAAATCAACCTTTAACATATATCCTATCCTTTCTTCACATTTTATCATTGCTATGTTACGACTTGAAGATGGCTTGAATACGGAATTAAGTTACGTGTCGCAATTAGCTAGATAGGATATATAGCATTCTTGCATATAGTCTATACTTGCTACTTCACTTAACTAATTCCATATCCACTCCATTATAAACATCATTCTTGTCAGTTTCTGTTTTCTACCCTTGATATCGTATTTTATCCCGATACACGTATCGGATAAATACGGTATACTTTCGCTACTCAAATGGAAACTAAAAGAATGAATCTTGAATCAAAATGGAGAGTTGGGGATAAATGTCGTATTTCACTCTTACTGAACCTCAGCCCAAGTTTTCGTATCCCAACACCTTGTTCCTTTTAGGCAGTACACTAAATCGTGACAAAAACACCATCCTCCAACTTATTGTTTATAACTCAGTTTGATGTCGTGATATCCACTCCTTGTGGTTCGACCCGTGCTTGCCGGCTTGCTTCAACGCACCGTGCACTTGCGGTATTTTTAAAACTCGATACTCACGTCGTGCACCATTTTTCCGACAAAAACCGACATATCCGACATTGACCTTATTTTCCAAAAGGCACGTCACCGTGGGTTTCGAACAAGTTTTTGGCACCGTTGCCGGGGAGTGGCAACACCACGAAGATTATTTTGAATTATCTCTGTATATACTTTGTATAAAACAAACAAAAACACCTCAAATATCCGACTCGTTGCTCTCTGTGTTTTCTGTTCTGCTGTGGATATAGTTGTGCTAAAATTATTTTGGATACAGAAAAGGTTTACTAACAGAAATAAAAGAATACACAGAGAAAACGGAGCAATAACACCAAGTCCTGGCCGCCAATTTATTCAAAACAGCCGCAAATTGCGGCCTGACCCTGGTGTTTTTCTCCAAATTTTCTGTCACATCTCTAGTTTCCTGTTGTTAGTCTATTTCTATATTCAAAATTATTTAATTATATATCTACAGAAATTTGGCCATAAATATCGTATTATGCACTAAATATCGTATTTTTTCTCAAATTCCAGATTGCAACTGAAATACGGACTACGATTGTGCGGAGCTGAGAATAGAATTTTGGAGAAAGGCGTTATGAAGTTAACAGTGCCAAAGATCCGGGTAGATAGACCCGTACAAGCAAACACTCAAGTGATCACGGATCAAGTCAACGGGAGTTTCTAGTCTCAAAAATTCAAGGTACGTATTTTTCCCGTACCCCTTCTCCTCAAACCCGACGCTCCAATACTTTAATTTTGTGCAGGATTTCTTTCGCAAACTCCGCTGCACAAGTGCCAAAAGAAACTAACCGTATTTTTTGTAGCGCGCCGCTTATAACATAAAAAACGATTGATTGATGATTTGAACAACTTTTATTGTTTGCGCATTGCATGAGATTAATACGGACTTAAGGGCAAAGAACCCCAACAAGATACGGTAAGGGATTTCATCACCCTTCTCCATGGCCCACAAACCACAAAGAACGAGCATTTTCACATCCTCATTAACTTTAAAAAAAAATTAGACTTTCAGCCTCTAAGGAATTCGCGCTCACTAAGGTAAGTTAAGTGTATTTCGAACACCGCCGATCGGTACATTGTTCCTGAAGTGTCTAGGAAAGTGTGAAAGGCGCAACCTCCGAAAGAGAGAAGGTTACTCTAATTAAGGAACCTCGCGAAAGCGAGGGAAAACCTCCCTTCCTCTCTGCACTTACCTGGCTTCTCGATCAGTTTATCTTGGGCCCGTTTTGCAGTACATTTTTACTTCAAAAAGCAAGTTTTTTGAGCAGGTCTAGTTGACCTAGGTGACCCTAGACTGATTAGGTGTGTGCAGTGTGTCTTGTTTGTGATCTTGTTATACCTTGTGTGTGATATTTGTGGTTGTAAATATTTTGGTTAAAAAACAATTCTTCTTCTTTTCTCTCAGTCTTTTCCCTACCACTCCCGGATAGTGCATGTCAGTTTGGACTAGAGATTCACAATCTCGATTAGTTCGGTTTGTGCCTATATCATCCGATTCGTCTTCACCTTCTGATTCTTCGGAACCTTCCGAGACCTTCTTACCTTCTGCCTCATCGGAGCCGTCCGATTCTTCACCTTCACTTTCTTCTCCTACACCACCAACAATGACGGAGCAAACAATCGTTGAGCAACAGGAGGCGGCATTACAGGACAGATGTTACCCACACCGTTCATCCCTTCCTTCATGCATAGTACTGCCCACCATTGCGGCAAACAACTATGAGATCAAACCGCAATTCATACCACTACTCCCCAAATTCCACGGACTTGAGTCCGAAGATGCTTACCTATTAATCAGTGAATTTGAAGGAGTATGTGCGATGATGAAGATTCACGGAGTGGGAGAGGATGTCGTTAAGCTCAAATTCATTCCCTTTGCGCTTAAGGATAATGCGAAAAGCTGGTTCAACAGTTTAGCGGCTAGATCGATCATGACATGGGATGACTTTGTGAAAGTTTTTCTTAAATTTTTTTACCCTATTCATAAAACCGTGCGAATTCTCAATGAACTCCACAATTTTAAACAAAAAGAGGGTGAAATTTTTTGGAAATGCTTAGAAAGATTTAAAGACATCTTAATCAAATGTCCCCATCACGGGTTAGAACAATGGAGGTTATATCAGATTGTTTATGAGGGGTTAGATTCCAGTTCACGTATGATGTTAGAATCCATGTGTCAGTGCAAATTCCTGAGCTATGGTGCTAAGGACGCATGTAACTTTTTGGAAGAACTGGCTGACAAAACCATCCAGTGGGAGAGTGTGAGTGAGAAACCATCTGTGACTAGGAGCGGTGCACACATAGTTGACACCTCTATAGCTGCCGAAGCCAAAATCGCCGCTCTTGTACGGCGAATGGAAGCTTTAGAGGGCAAAAATTCACCGCTACCAGTCAATCAAATTTCTCCGACTTTGTGCGCTAATTGTCAGCATCCTAGCCACTTAACGGAAGAATGTCCGTTTCTCGTTGAGTCCCAGGGACCTGAAAACGTTAATGCGTTGTATCAGAACCAACGCCCCAGGAACGATCCCTTTGCACCAACGTACAACCCTGGTTGGAAGAATCATCCCGATTTTTCTTGGAATCAGGCCCCTTTTCAAAACAACAATTCAAACCCGCCTTTCCAACAATTTCAAAATTCAAATTTTCAAAACCAAAAATTGGGATATCCAACTAACCAGCCCCAGCAGCCTCAACAGCCGAATCAGCACAACCCAACCTTTACACCCCCTGGGTTCGTCCAAGATGACAAGAGGGTAACATCCATCGAAAAAGGGTTGGAAGCTTTGATTAAAACTTCTGCGCAGACTTCATCTAGTCTGGCTACTTTTATGCAAACATCCGGTCAGTTGCATAGCGCTAACACTCAAGCGATAGCCAGATTAGAAATCCAAATCAGTCAAC
This sequence comes from Agapanthus africanus, assembly GCA_030015575.1. Classification (NCBI taxonomy): domain Eukaryota; kingdom Viridiplantae; phylum Streptophyta; class Magnoliopsida; order Asparagales; family Amaryllidaceae; genus Agapanthus; species Agapanthus africanus. The sequence goes on along the minus strand of JASDDO010000024.1, from coordinate 838,243,748 downwards.
TGGCTGCAGCAGTTAATGAACGTGAAAAGGGAACATTTCCCTCTCAACCCGTGATAAACCCAAGAGAACAGAGAAACAACAACGCTCATGTTGTTCAGACGAACAATATTGAGAATGCAAACGCAGTCACCGTCCTCAGATCAGGACGAACATTTGACAATAAGGTTGTCAACCCCAGCGAATCATCCAAGCGTACGTTTGACAGTTTGCCAGCACGTAGTTCATCTCCTGCTCCTCTTTGTGACCCGTCTTCATCTTCATCACCTCCTTCTTCTTCTCCTCCTCCTGTTTCTTCTTCGTCGTCTGCTGCACATCCTTCAAAGCAATATGAGAATTCGCCACACGACCACATTGATGATCCAGCAAGAACATTCCCGTCTTCTGCACCTATTCCATCTGCAGCTTCTCCAAACTCAGTATTTGGACCTAAGGCTCCCTATCCTAATAGGTTGAAATCAAAGAAGCTTTCTGCAAACATGGAAAAGGTGTTAGAGGTTTTTAAACGCTGTGAGGTCAACATTCCTTTGTTGGACGTTGTCCAACAAGTTCCGGCATACGCAAAATTTCTGAAGGACTTGTGCACCCAAAAACGACGCACAAACGTCCCCAAAACCGTCTTCTTGGCCGCCACTCTGAGCGATGTTTTATCCAAGTCCATTCCTGTGAAATATAAGGACCCAGGCTGTCCTACTATTTCTTGCACCATTGGGGACAAACAAATTAACCGAGCCTTGTTAGACTTAGGGGCAAGTGTGAACCTCCTTCCCTACTCAGTTTACAAACAACTGGGATTGGGAGAACTTAAGCCGACCAGAGTGACTCTACAACTGGCAGATCGTTCAACAAAAGTACCGAGGGGAGAAATTGATGATGTTCTAATCAAGGTCGGGGAATTCATATTCCCCGTAGACTTCATTGTGTTGGAGACTGAGCCCGTCACCAATCCCAGCGGTCAAATTCCAGTCATACTGGGACGGCCTTTCCTAGCCACATCCAACGCATTGATAAACTGTCGTAATGGGTCCATGAAACTTTCTTTTGGGAATATGACAGTGGACCTAAACATCTTCACGCTAGGAAACCAGGCGAGTGAGAAACACGATGACACTTTTGAAGTCAACGCTGTATACGATATGTCTGAGGAGGGGACATTTGACTTCAAAAATGAGTGTCTGGACGAGACTTTTGAAGAACTGTTTTCTGAGGAGCTTCTTTTCCTTGAGAAGCTAAATCTTGAACAGGCGTCCTACGCACATTGGGGCCCCCAATTCGAACCTCTTCGCAACGACCTAGCCCCTGAAGTGCGACCATCTGTAGAGGAACCACCGAAACTTGACCTCAAGGTTCTTTCTAACCACCTCAAGTATGCGTACTTGGGAAATAATGAAACACTTCCAGTAATAATTGCAACCGACCTTGCGCCTGAGCAAGAGTCGGCCCTCATGGATGTTCTGAGAAAGAACATGGAAGCGATTGGGTGGTCAATGGCTGATATCAAAGGAATCAGCCCTGCTATCTGCCAGCACAGAATCCATATGACTGATGATTCCAAACCCTTCAAGGATCCTCAACGCCGGCTTAACCTGGTAATGAAAGAAGCGGTAAGGAATGAAATGCTGAAGTGCCTGGACAATAGGATCATCTATCCCGATAGCAAATGGGTAAGCCCCATTCATGTGGTACCAAAGAAATCGGGACTCACCGTTGTTACGAATGAAGCAAATGAGCTAATCCCAACCCGTACACAAACGGGATGGAGAGTCTGTATTGATTACAGAAAGCTCAACGCAGCAACTCGCAAGGACCATTTCCCGCTGCCCTTCATTGATCAAATGCTTGAACGCCTAGCCGGACACGCCTACTATTGCTTCTTAGATGGGTATTCCGGCTATAATCAGATCCCGATTGATCCAGAGGATCAGGACAAAACAACCTTCACTTGTCCTTTTGGTACCTTCGCCTACCTCCGCATGCCCTTTGGGCTGTGCAATGCACCCGCGACATTTCAGCGGTGCATGGTGAGCATCTTCTCTGATATGGTAGAGCGATTTTTAGAGGTTTTCATGGATGATTTCTCTGTCTTTGGAGATTCATTTTCTGAGTGTTTGAGGCATCTAGAGCTAGTAATGCTACGATGTAGAGAAAAGCACCTCACACTCAACTGGGAGAAGTGTCATTTTATAGTCAAACACGGCATCGTGTTAGGCCATATCATTTCTGAAAAAGGAATTGAAGTCGATAGAGCAAAAATCGACGTTATCTCAAGCCTCCCACCTCCACGGACTGTCCGTGATATTAGGGCATTCTTAGGCCATGCCGGGTTTTACAGGCGTTTCATCAAGGATTTTAGCAAACTGGCTAGACCCTTGACTTCTTTGCTGGCCAAAGAAACACCCTTTGATTTCAACTCTGAGTGCATTCACGCGTTCAAGCTTCTAAAGTCGGAACTCACTTCTGCTCTGATTTTAAGCGCACCAGACTGTAACGAACCTTTTGAACTAATGTGCGACGCTTCTGACTTTGCAATAGGAGCTGTCTTAGGACATCGATTTGAAAAGAAGCCGCATGTTATCCATTATGCGAGCAAGACGTTGAATGACGCACAACTAAATTACACCACGACTGAAAAAGAACTCTTAGCTGTTGTGTTCGCGCTTGAGAAATTCCGTCCCTACTTGATCGGAACCCACGTCACTATTTACACTGATCATTCTGCGCTTAAACACCTCTTTGCAAAAAAGGATGCCAAGGCCAGATTGATACGTTGGATCCTCCTTCTTCAGGAATTTGACTTAACCATCAAAGATAAAAAAGGGACCGACAATGTTGTAGCCGATCATCTGTCTCGCATACCAAATGCACCAAATGAGGAAATTCCAATCAATGAGCATTTTCCGAACGAACAACTTCTCTCCGTATCAAGCGAACCATGGTTCGCTGATATCGTGAACTTTCTAGTCACCGGAGAAACACCATCTTTTTGGTCAAATCAGGACAAGTATAAATTTCTCTCCCAGGTCAAATTCTTTTACTGGGATGAACCATACCTATTTAAATACTGTCCTGATCAGATCATTAGATGGTGCATCTCTAATTCTGAGACAAGAAGTGTTTTGTCCTTCTGCCATGATCAAGCTTGCGGGGGCCATTTCGGACCCAGAAAAATAGCTGAAAAGGTTTTGCAGAGCGGCTTCTACCGGCCGACGCTTTTTAAGGATGCTTTCGAATATTGCAAAACCTGCAACCGATGCCAGCACATGGGCAAGATTGGAAAACGGAATCAAATGCCCCTACAGTCCATTCTGATTGTAGAAGTTTTTGATGTCTGGGGTATTGATTTCATGGGGCCATTCCCAAACTCCTTTGGGAATTTGTACATTTTGCTGGCTGTGGACTATGTGTCCAAATGGGTGGAGGCCATCCCTTGTCAAACCAACGACAACAAGGTTGTCGTTAAATTCTTGAAAGAAAATATTTTTTCTCGGTTCGGTACGCCTCGCACCATCATTAGTGATAATGGAATGCATTTCTGCAACAAATCTTTTGAACCACTGATGAAAAAGTATTCCATCAGCCACAAATTGTCAACACCCTACCATCCTCAAACTTGCGGTCAGGTTGAAATTTCCAACAGACAAATTAAACAAATTTTGGAAAAGACTGTCAACAATAACCGCAAGGATTGGTCGTTGAAGTTAAGTGACGCGCTCTGGGCATTCCGCACAGCCTTCAAAACGAACCTAGGTATGTCCCCATACCGACTCATCTTTGGAAAGGCATGTCACTTGCCTGTTGAATTAGAGCACCGCGCTTTCTGGGCAATTAAACAGCTCAATATCGACTTGGAAAAAGCCGGCGAAGCGTGAAAACTTCAATTAAACGAACTTGACGAAATACGCAATGATGCGTACGAGAATGCCAAACTGTACAAGGAAAAGACGAAAGTCTTTCATGACAAGGCGATTCTCAGAAAAACATTCACAATGGGGCAAAAGGTTCTGCTTTATGACTCCCGACTTCATCTGTTCCCTGGGAAATTAAAATCACGATGGACAGGCCCATTTTTTGTGCGCACCGTTTTTTCGCACGGTGCTGTCGAAATTGAAAATCAGCAAACTGGCAGTACATTCAAAGTTAATGGCCAACGGCTAAAACCATTTTTAGAACTACTCGCGGAAACGGGGGAGCTCATGTTTTTGCATGAGCCAAGTTACATCGATTAAAACACCCCCATGTTTTCTTGTATATACCTTTTTCTTGAAGCCTTTTTGTAATTTTAGTTTTCTTTTGCAAATTCTTTTTATAAAGGGGTGTTTTTGTAAATAATCCTTTATAAGCTGTCCAATTCCCAACTCGAGACTTCATTCTTCATTTTGCAAACACTCTGAAACTCTCTCTCCAAAAGAAACCCGACCTAGCAACTTCAGCCCCAGATCTTCATCTCCGGCCGCCGAAAAATTCAAAAAAGTCGCAATTTGCGGCCTGATCTGCTCCTACATCAACGATCTCCTTTGTACTCTGTAAAATTTCATCTCTTCTGGTTAAATTTCCATCTAGAATTTCAGATCTAAAATGGTAGCTTTCGATTGTGAGAAAAATTTCTTCGAGATTTTCTCCGACGCAACCTATGGACAGTATTTCTACAATGAAATCTGTCAAAGAGGGTAGGAATATCTAGTCTACAAAGAAAATAATTTATTTGCTGTGAGGGAATTGGTAGAGGATTTTTATGAAGCTTTAAGAAATGGCAAATCGGAAGAGAACTTCATAGAATTCTTTTTCCAAGGACGACGTAGAATCCTTCAGGCCGATACAATTTCTAGAGTCACGGGTATCCCCATGAGACCCGGGAATCAAGAACCGCAAGAATTGGCGGTTTACAGGTCATTGATGGGGGAATTTGTGGAATTGAAAGATAAGGGGCTGAATCCAGCCCAGATGTACCGAAACGTGCTTGCGGTTTGCTGATGGGCAAACCGCAACATCAGGGGAAAGAGCCGTGTTTCTTCCTTCCCGGCTGGGGTTGGACATATTGTGCATTGTTTGATGGAAAAGGATCAATATTTCTGTGTTGTAACACAATTGTTCAACACAATCATGGAGGGGGTGGCCCAGAACAAACTCCTGCTGCCAGTGCTAGTAACCCAACTCGCGAGGTACTATATGCATGAGATTGAGTTTGAGGGATTTGCGACTGTTTATGCATATTGGCCGGTCGAAATAGAGAGAATTTCATAAGGATACACCGGCAGCCACTACGAGCAAAAAGTCTGGTCAAGAGAGGACCCAAGCGAACATCCGGGCCCCGAAAGCTCGACAGAGGCACTCTTGAATGAGCCAAAACCAGATAATGAAAAGGACCTGCAGCGCTTCACATTTAGGAGTATCCGCCACATACTCAAGAAACAACAAAAGATGCAGGAGCAGCTTGACAGGATTGAAGCGGCTCAACGGGAATCGCAAGATGAAGCCAGCGGAAGCAAGAAAGGGAAAGGAAAAGCAAAGCGACGATGAGGACATCGTCTGGCTCAAGTTTGGGGGTGGAACTGAAGCTCGGGGGTGGTAGCATATAGGTTGCATTTGCATATTTCCTGTATTTCAGCATTTACTTATTGTATTTTTCTTTTCTTTTGCATGTAGTTGCATTTCATATCTGCTTTTGTACTGCATTGTATAAAAATTGAAAAAATTGAAAAATTTATAAAAATTCCAAAAATAAAAAATAAAAATAAAAACTTTGTCAGGCTAGCTAGCGGGGGAATGTTGATTCAAAATCTAATGGTTAAATTGAGAAAGTAGAAATAACTAAATTCAAGAATTGAGATTGACAACCTGAAAAATAACCCGCCTGTGCGTTTAACCGTAGCCGATACACGTCTTTTATATTACTTACACGTGTCGTTTTTTTAATGAATGTCTAATATGTCTGTAAAAACTTTTAAAGTGTTAAACATCCTTAAGATCAAATAGGTTTGGCTGAGTTAAGTAATATCAAGAATAATTCATACAGAGAAGTAGATATGAAGAATTTTATAGAAGTTTTGATAGAAGCTACAAGTCCGAAAAATAACCCATCTGGAACCTGGTGGAGTAATTACACACCTTATCACATGTAAACGTCATAAAAGAAAAAAAATGGCTATATCTCCGTTGTACTAAAGTGCTAAAAATTTAAAACGAGTCTTTTGTTTTGTGGTTTTGGGAATTTGGGTAATTAAGTCCTTGGGATGTCTCCACACCTAATGCCCTAAAATCATCTGGTTTGGGAGTCATTGACCCAAAGCTCGCTAAGTTTCCAATCGCCTGATAAAAAAAGCTAAGCAAGTGTCCTCTCTAAGTTAAAAGTCCTTATGGTTCTTTGTGGGAGTATAATCTTGGCGGTGACAAATTTTATAGTAAAACAGTTTTTCGCGGAGATATGAAGGTTTGTATTAAGACGTTTTGCACAATAATGAAGGGTGTGTATGAACTAAAACAGGTGAAAGATAGGAGTGAACATTACGACTATGGTACTCTGTTAAAATCAATATATATTCTGACTTGAAGCCTAACTGGAGAATAAAACTTGAGAAAATCATAACTCTTTTCGAACTTGTATGATCCTTTATATGTTTACCTTGGTTTGTAACTTTTGACATGATGACCCTAATCAAATTATTAAAAACATGACGACACTACCGCACTAGCACAAAAAGACGCATATCAGCTTGTTAAACAAATTGCGAGGAGTGAAAAATAGGGTTTAAATGTTTCTAACTTGGGTGATAGAAGTTCTAGCTTTGATACTTGACCTTAAGATTTGGATCAACTATTTTCTAGCAAAACTAACTTGACCGGATTTTGTAGGTAGTATCCCCTGAAAACCCTCAGGAGACAACACTCCTCCTACCAGGGACACCTAAAGGTTTAACGGCTTGTTGCACACGCTCAGTGCAATCGCGTTCCCTGCGAAAGTGTGGTTAGGATTCTCTTTTGTGAATAAATGGTTTTGTTCGGGACGAGCAAAAGATAAGTTTGGGGGTATTTGTTCGGCACGCTTTATTACATTTTAATACCACTCATTTCCTATCATTTTTGTCAATAAACAGTGCTATTAATCTCTTCCTGCTCTTTAGTACAGAACACAGGTACACAGGCAAAAATACTGGAAATGGTACACAACATGAATGGAAACGACGGTTTTTAACCAGAACTGCAAACAGGCAGAATACAGATTAAGATTAAAAGAGTTTGCAACAAAGAAAGAGTGTGACCAAGTGTGAAACATGTGTGAACATGGACTTACCCATGAGTTGCTCTCTGTTCATTGCTCCAGAATTCATCCACGTGAGAACTAGACCAAATTGCAATTACAGGGAGACATTCAACTAATCAGAAGACTATTGTATCAAGATGGGACCCACCCTCCAAGACCAGGCCGCCAATATATTCAAAATAGCCACAAATTGCGGCCCAGACTGTGCCAAATTGATTCGTTCTCTTTGTGTGGGTCCTCCATTGTGTATTTAGTCCACCTGTGGTTGTATCTTTTTATTTTGGGTTGCCTACAAATAGCAGATCTGAGATGTAGTTCAGACATGGATTTTTGAGGAGCAGATATTCTGATATTTGTCCATTTGTGTAAAAATTCTTGTTTCTGTTGGAATTAAGTTGAGTTCTTTGCCTTTCTCTGGTCTTGCAACCTCTCTTTGTGAGCTTGCAAGATTAGATTTTGGTAGTTGAACTCATTGCATGTATTTTGAACCATTGCAATAAGCACTCATTACATTTAAGTTTGATTCTTGTATCTGCTTTTCATTTCGTCGATTCTTTTGATTATTCAGTTGTGATATTCATATAATGATGTGTGAGTAGTTGCTCTTGGGCTATGGGGAGGTAGGATGTGGAATGACTTCACTTCCAACCCCTCCTTTTTGATTCTTGCATCTTTTCACTTCTTTTCTTAACATCGCAAGTTTATTATGTTTTGCTTGATAGGATATATCGTTTCAAACGGTTGCAAATCAACCTTTAACATATATCCTATCCTTTCTTCACGTTTTATCATTGCTATGTTACGACTTGAAGATGGCTTGAATACGGAATTAAGTTACGTGTCGCAATTAGTTAGATAGAATATATAGCATTCTTGCATATAATCTATACTTGCTATTTCACTTAACTAATTCCATATCCACTCCATTATAAACCTCATTCTTGTCAGTTTCTGTTTTTCTACCCTTGATATCGTATTTTATCCCGATACACGTATCGGATAAATACGGTATACTTTCGCTACTCAAATGGAAACTAAAAGAATGAATCTTGAATCAAAATGGAGAGTTGGGGGTAAATGTCGTATTTCACTCTTACTGAACCTCAGCCCAAGTTTTCGTATCCCAACACCTTGTTCCTTTTAGGCAGTACACTAAATCGTGACAAAAACACCATCCTCCAACTTATTGTTTATAACTCAATTTGATATCGTGATATCCACTCCTTGTGGTTCGACCCGTGCTTGCCGGCTTGCTTCAACACACCGTGCACTTGCGGTATTTTTAAAACTCGATACTCACGTCGTGCACCATTTTTCCGACAAAAACCGACATATCCGACATTGACCTTATTTTCCAAAAGGCACGTCACCGTGGGTTTCGAACAAGTTTCTTTTAGCATATCACGAATACATATTGATAGAGCCCTTAGGATCTTGCTTGACTATCAGCGTTGTGATGGCAGTCACACTAGTGAGGGCTGGGTAGTCTATAAGCACATCTTTTTTCAGGTCCCTAGTCGTAGGATTATCGAGACAGGGCATCGATACTCCGGAGTAGACTAGTGTATACGCTTCTCGTCCCGGCAGGGGAGATGGTCTATCCCACAGCCATTAGTATGTTGTACTGGAGATAGTATGCAGGTGCTCGTTGGGTTACAAGTACACCGGACAGGACTCGTAAGGAACTGTTGGTTGGTATTATACCCGTCGTCAGTTAACAGTTCCCAGGTGACATGAGTACAGCATAGTCCATTGACTTGACACTGCTGCTTCGTCTCGAGTGTGTTCCCACTATTCTTAGATTGCTACCCTACCACGGCTCAAAGGAGTTATGCAAACATGTAGGAGTTGGGTGCAGTCCCGAAGCACTTGGAGGCAGTGGCGGTTAGATAGGATTCGTCTCTCCCGGTGTTGGGGGTTGATATCGCGCTGTGTTTGGAGAGCCATTACGCAAAGTCTCTGGCTAGGGCAAGCGAGATTTACTGGTAAGTGTTCCAGTAGTTTCTCAAGGTGTAATGGGCTTCACTCCGACACGACTTATACTGCTATTAGAGGACTGACGCTTGCCGCCCCCTAGGCCCGATATGCGATAGTCTTAGACGAACAGACCGGACTGTACGAAGATTGTCACATCAGGCTCAGTAGGAGTTCAGATGGGTTTCCTCATCGGCCTTCTTATCGACATCTACCTTGAGACAGTTACGTACAGCTAGTACCGCTTGCGGCCTGTTGTCACGTCCCGAAATTACGGAATATGACCGGCACTTAGACTACGAACGTCTCGAGGCGTACGTACTCTAAGTAAGCCAAACCTAGAAAACCAAACCAAGAAAAGTAGTAGAATGTAGGAAAACCATTTTTAAATCAACCAGTTTGCAATTTAATATACAACGCCTAAAGGCGAGGATCACAACAGAAAAGAAAACTCAACAGCTTGAAACCCAGAGAAATATCACGCGCGACTCCAAGGTCGAAAGAATAAACATCACTGGTCTCTATCACAAATAAATACATGTTTGGTTGATGGAACTTCTAAATACAACTGAAATATAATATACAATGTATAATGATGGGTACGATACAAATAAACCCACCTACTAGCAAGTCACCCGAAAGAAGCAATGCCCGCAAAGCCGTAACGAAACCTGTACGGCAAAACCTGCAAGAAACTGGGGCACAACGGGGGTGAGTTGCCAACTCGTGAGTAGAAAAAGATCTACGAACAGAAAATCACATGTATGACGCAATCCTAGGTCATACGATCAAATATATAATCCTCAAATATATATATAACCAGCAACATATAACAATGGCTAGGGTAAATATCTAACCCAAGTGTAAGCCCATGTGCCCGTGTCAGTGCCTCAGGTAGCAATGAATCATATGAATGATGTATGAATGCATGAAACAGAATGCATGTACTGAAGAAAACTGCTTTCATAAATTTGTGAGATTTCTGTATTTTTAAAATGAGGTATCATAAATGAAATCAGCATAAACAGTGCCTAGCATCGGCACAAAACATAAATCCCAATATCTCGATATCTCTGTATCACAGTCTCTGTACCTCAATATCTCAATGTCTTAATCACAATATCCAGGGCGCCGTCAGTCCAGACCGGCCCCTACCATCCATCTCATGACCACGACGGTATCCTACGGATATCCGACGCGTCGGGTAATATCACCGGTCGGTCGTGCTCCCCTGCCAGGCTTAACGCCATCTCCTGCGATCTTCTTGCCCTGGGGTACCGCACCGGGCCCACCATGTACTCGAAACGGTTCATCCGCCTCCTCGAATCGGGTCTCGAAATCCATCAGCAAACTCATGGTGGACGACTCATACATTATGGGAAAACCGCACTTTTTATTTAAAAAGAGAGAAAGCAGTTTATATAAGTTTTGCGGTTTTTCCCCTAAAACCAGAAAATATCATAGAGATCCGAATCATCAATAGCATGTAAAATCATGAATGTAAGCATGAGAATCCATGAATGCAGCATATAATGAATAACAGTGTGCATGAAGTGACAAGTAATAACTACAATGTTAAGCTGGCATATATGGCAAGTACACTAATATCATGTCACTACTAGCTAACAAGCTAAATCAAGCAATAATATTCTCTAAGTGTACGTGACATGGCAATTACCGATGAAGATGTGTGTGAGCCGGCAAGTAAGTGTACGTGGTACATACGCATCATCGGTAATGGTGCTGGTGTCCTAACAGCAGGATATCAATAATGGAGTATGAATCACAACAGTATGCGATGCAGAGCAACGATAATAATGTGCGGGAGCTGAACACTAAACACAATGGTAGCTAGACTGTATCTAATGTCATAAGAGTCAAACAGCTACACCAACTATAGGGCTGAGCTAATAGGCTAACTGAAGGTAAGGGAAACCGCCTAACCTCTGAGTCGATGCATATATACATATATATAGTCGGTGATCCCGCCTGGATAATATCACATCCGATACCATATCTCTACAATCAGTTATTCTCAAGTCAAGAGTGCGGATCAAACATCGATATATAGCTCGTACATGAATCCGTCGTACGGTATCCCCAAGTCTGGGTACGGGTCAATATCATATTCATTATATTACTCATATGGTATTCTCTTTATCAAGATCATCATCTGGGTACCGACCTACGTCTAGTACAATGCTAATATCATCACTATAACCATGATCTGACTACTGATCGACCGTCTCGTATAAATCGATATTATCATCACATATCATCACAAGGAGTAAACATCGCTGAATGCGGCCTATCATAATTATCTTGTCATATCATATCATATCTCGTAACATAATCACATGTCGATCATTTTATATATATATCACTATGTACAAGGCATCGTCTTCCAAAGACCCGGTATCATATCAGGACGTATCTCAAGTACGAATCCTGCCCTATCACCGATATCATACTCTCAGATCAATATCATCGACTCCTCTCAATCCCAAATATCATCCTCAAATCCGTATGTGAACACGTGGTCCCATACCCATGTGAACGCATAACTATCTAGAATCCCATATATGCACATATGAAATAAGTATGTATGCAAGTATGTATGTGTGTGTATGTGTAGTGCACCCACCACTCTAGGGTTTCGCGACACTAAATCATCCAACACACTAATGTCCATCCTAAACATCACCATTAATCCTAAATAACATATAATAATTTGTTGGTGTATGTGTGTGTATGTGTAGTGCACCCACCACTCTCGGGTTTCGCGACACTAAATCATCCAACACACTAATGTCCATCCTAAACATCACCATTAATCCTAAATAACATATAATAATTTGTTGGTGGGTATACGCATCCGTATACATCACCACGAACTGCGGGGGTGATATACGCCATCCACCCGACTTCTCCCCGTAGATATAAATCTACTCACCTAGCTTTAAGCATGCCGATGCCGCCGTAGCCATTTGCATCTCCAACTCCTCGACGCCATGTGGGGTACCTACAAGGAAATCACACGCTAAAACACATGAAAACCGTGTCGGAAACCAAAATGGTGCACGCTACGTCTATAAGCAAAAACCTATAGCCTCGCGTGCAAACACAGCCAATAATCCTCTGCCGTTGGCGTTCAAACGCCATCCGACAGAAACGAATCATCAAATACCAAAATCCATGCTAAACAAGTCGTAAATCATGCGCCAACTCGAGAAAATCAACCCAGATTCTATCCAGTTTGGAATCAGACAAAATTGGACATTCCAGGGGTCAAGTTTACAGGTAAAAGAGTCGCGCACCAAAAATGAGGGGGTTTTCCCCTACTCTGGCCGCATATTGCGGCCAGGGGGAGTTAAATGGCGGCCAGGGAAAGGAGGTGGGGTCTAGGGTTTTGGGTGTTGGTTCCTATCTGCCTGCACATCTTACCGCCAAGCCAATTTTACTTTAAGGTATCTCGGGTTGTAGCAGATTCCAGAAAGGTCATAAAATTGACAAAATCGATAAAATACGCCAAGTCGAAACATTTAGGTAACTAACTGGGAATCTGGGGAAATCTTGGTTAAAATGGTCTCAAATACACCTAATAAGGTTACCTTAACGATCAAAACCATCACTTGGCCACATCTCACTCAAAATCATTAAAACTAGCACTAGATCACAAAAATAATACTAAATTTCAGCCTTTTACCCATAACTTGCAAGAAAAGAGTTGGGTTGCGAGATTATACCTCAAGGGATCCTAGGGTGAGGGAGAAGGGAAGAAGGAGGAAGTGGGGTGGTGTTGCTGAAGTGCCCCAGGACTGAAGTTGCTGTTGCAACTGAGGCTGATGCTGGTTCTGTGGCTGTTGCTGCTTGCAAATTCCTTTTGTTTTTCTTTTGCTGTTGCAGCAGCTGCTGGGGCTGTGGTTTTGTTGTGGGGGTTGTGCTGGGCTGAGTTGTGGTATGATGAGGGTGTGGGGTTGTTTTAAATGATGTTGCTGCTGTGGTTGCAGATGCTGATGCAATTGGGGCTGAAATGTGTTGATGGTGGCTGAAGTGTTGATATTGGCTGATGCTTTTGTTGCTGTGGTTGTAGTATCAGCAGATGTAGGGGGACTGTTTTGAGGCTGATGTAGCTGCTGATGTGTTGATATGGGGGTTGAAATTGTGCTGATGTGAGTGTATAGGTGTTGGGCTATGGTGTTAGGGGCTGGTGTGTGTGTGTGTTAGTGTGAGAGAGAGTTGAAAGATGTGGGGGGGGGGGAGTGAAAGAACACAAGGGATTATGAAATGAGAGGGATCATGGCACACTCTAGCCACCTCTCTCTCTCTCTCTCAAGTGCTAGCTTACACAAGCCATCATGGCTCACTCTCTCCCTACACAAGTCAACCCCCATTCTAATCACCATTAACCAAAACCAAAACCCTAATTAACCCAATTAACCTAATCAAATGGTTCAACCCACCATGGTCATCTCAACATGGTCCAACCCTAGGCCACCATGAGTCCATAACATGAGACAAGTGTGGAAGATGTTATGTGCACAATTTTGCACAAAAGCCAAAAATCCAATTAGCGATTTTTAATCGCGATTAACACCAAAATAGCATTTACGTAACCATAAAAGCTTAAAAATGACATATTTCCACAAAATGCCCTATTTTAGAATTTCCAAAATTTTCTCCGGAATTTTCACCATTTATAAGTATTTAATTATACCGACTTTTAAAATATTCATTAAAAATTAATATAAAATTATGAAAATTCCCAAAATAATACTTTATTTTTTTTTGAAATGTTACAGTCTTCCCTCCTTAAAGAAATTTGGTCCCCGAATTTAAATTTAAACCCCCAAATTCTAAAACATTTCAATAAAATGTCCAAGTCAACGGGGCTCCGAAATCATCAATACATAAAACACACCGTAGCGCAATACATACGCATGAGTAACGAGCAGATAACTCGAAATCGAAACTCCGTCAAGCATCCTGCAATCATCGGAGTCAAGGTGAAAACACGAATTCCAAATCCAAAGCAAACCGATATGCTATAAATCGGAGCTATACATGTAAATATCAAATCTGTACATGTAAATATCTGAAGGAAATGCATGCCAAATTCTTTAAAGTCGATGTGCAATGCGCATAACACTGCACAGTGGCGGACGTCTCTATAAGAAAATAGCCATATACGTATGTATGTATTTTTTTTTGTATGCACGATCCGCCGTTTTGAAAACAATTTAGAAGGGTTTCCTCATTTTACATGTTTCGTGTCATATCGGACACGTATGTAAATAATAAGATTATAGCTCGCTTTTGGAAATCCCTTTGAAATCTACCAATGCATGCAAAACACACTCAAGTACTGTCATCTGACTAGTCCCGCTCAGTACGAAAACAATGATGAAACCTCACAAAAACGTACTGCTCCATAAGAAATCAATCCCAAAATGTGCATATGAATACTACGTGCGTCTGGTGCGCATGGAAATCAAAATCCATGAATGTGCTATATATGCGCACAGAAACAACATCAAGGTGCAACGGGTATGCACGAAGCATCTGTCAAGGGCAACGTGTGTGCCTGACAGCAAAAACAGGTGCATCTGACATGCACGAAGAATCTCGATTTAGTGCATCTGGTGTGCACCAAAATCGCATCTCATAACCTGCGCCTAACAGGCGCGAAAATTCAAATCCGGTGCATCCATCATGCATGAAATCATGAAATCCAATATCAAGCGCCGAACATGCGCAAAAATCCAGTCAGGTGCATAAAGTGAACAAAATAAATGTTGAGCATTACCATCGAAATCGAAGTCCAGTGCATCCAAGTGCACAAAATGCGAATCACTGCACTGCGAGCATATGTGAACTATACCGAGTGCAAACCAAATCGTATGCGTATATACGCACAAAATCAACTCCACTGTCTAAAACCCATGAAATCATTAACATGTGAAACCAAGGCACGAAAGCGATATCAAGTGCAACAACTGTGCCAAAATCGTAAATACCCAATAGGTGCAACCATGGTGCATGAAAACAAATATCATGATACCCAATCATCAAAGCCAAATCGCCCAAAATACCGAAATCAAGTATGGCAGAATAGTCCCGCTCAAGCGCATCCTCCACGAATCTCTGGCCAACTGTCGTGGTCACTCATAGCATATCTCGTCGACGATCCTGAACTCTGGCCTGCTGGTGTGCGTTACATGACCACTCCTGGTTCCAAGTCTTCTATATGGATTACCAATCTCACGATCCATCGGCTCATCGACCCTGTCAGACATGCTAACGGGGACGATTCCGTTTTGGCACTTCTCTGGTCATCCCTCGGTCAATCATCATGACCACTCATAAGGCAGTATGTCACTGGAGTCGGCCTCTGGCTCTCTGAATGCACGTGATACATCTGATCTTGGGTGCAAGTATCATTACAACAGTGTCCTGGAAGGAATCCTGCTCAAGGTCTCTTCCAAGTCTCATCTCTGCCAATAGTCCGGAAGTCATCGTCCTTTACTGCATCTGCTTCTTGCTCCGGAGCGGCTGCATACTCATCGCGACTCCTTCTGGAAGGTATATCCAGTACTATGCCTCGGCATGCGCATCGCATCTCTGATGTCGGCGGAGTGGAACGTCATCTTATTCAGATCTTGCACGAACCTCTTGCTCCACTTTTTCTCTAATGTCGACTGCTTCGGACTCGTCTCGTCGTGGCTGCGTGGACTGAGCTCCAACGGCTATCCTCGTATCTGGAGTCTCCCAAGAAATGCATCTCACCACCTAGCATCCGAATTAAGTCGAGCCATCCGATCGATTCTTCAAAACCTCATAATCCCCCAAGAGCTCAATAACTTGGGTACAGTATAATAGTATCGAGTACATACCACAGCATCGGTGGTCCAGCCGTAGAAGGGCAAACCCAAGCCTCACTAATGGCGCCGCGGAACTGCCGCAAACCCTAAGGTTCAAAGGCTTTCACACGGTCATTAAGTCGAGTTCGGGTTTCATTCTTCTAGAGGGACCATAGAATTGCCTGCATGTTTTTCCGAATACTTTAAACTTGGAATAATAGGTTTCGGACATTCGATCGTCTCTGTCGACTCTCAACGTCTCCGCGTGAAGTCGTCTCTAGCTGGAATCAATCTATCTGATGACCTCGCATCGGGGTAGCGAACGATCTACATGTCCTGGTCATCCATCTTCGGTTACTAGCGACCTTCTATTATCCCTTAGTACAACTCGTACTGCCATAGCTCCAACATCTGGGCGATATCTCGTCGTTCGCAGCAACAACTGGCTCACTCGTCTGCACGCTGAACCGTGCCTCAATCATCATGAGTAAGCAACGCATCAACAGTCATCAAAATATGGCTGGCCTCTATCAGTGGCCCAATCCTCTGGTGCTGATCGGCTCGTCCGAGTAATCTCATACAGCGATCCATCCAACGCTCATGGCGCGAAAACACAGTAAAAAGACACATCTCTGCAATCGTGTGTCGCCAGAATCACGCCCTGGTCAGTCCTCGTTCGTGATGAGCTCATGCTGACCGCAACTCTAGCCGTAGCTCTCCCTGCCCGTAATCGTGGCAGCGAAACCATAACCAGTACCGATGAGGCTAGATCAGGAAGGGATATAATACTGAACAAGGAAATGTACATCCTAAGGCTTCTTAAGTGGAGTGGCGTATCGTAAATATGCCGCGGAACATACCCACGGTACGTCACACTACTTTAGTCACCTATTCTATCAACCAAGGGTCATCCTATACTCCGAAGGTAAAACCTAACGCTCTGATACCAACTTTGTCACGTCCCGAAATTACGGAATATGACCGGCACTTAGACTACGAACGTCTCGAGGCATACGTACTCTAAGTAAGCCAAACCAAGAAAAGTAGTAGAGTGTAGGAAAACCATTTTTAAATCAACGAGTTTGCAATTTAATATACAACGCCTAAAGGCGAGGATCACAACAGAAAAGGAAACTCAACAGCATGAAACCCAGAGAAATATCACGCGCGACTCCAAGGTCGAAAGAATAAACATCACTGGTCTCTATCTCAAATAAATACATGTTTGGTTGATGGAACTTCTAGATACAACTGAAATATAATATACAATGTATAATGATGGGTACGATACAAATAAACCCACCTACTAGCAAGTCACCCGAAAGAAGCAATGCCCGCAAAGCCGTAACGAAACCTGTACGGAAAAACCTGCAAGAAACTGGGGCACAACGGGGGTGAGTTGCCAACTCGTGAGTAGAAAAAGATCTACGAACAGAAAATCGCATGTATGACGCAATCCTAGGTCATACGATCAAATATATAATCCTCAAATATATATATAACCAGCAACCTATAACAATGGCTAGGGTAAATATCTAACCCAAGTGTAAGCCCATATGCCCGTGTCAGTGCCTCAGGTAGCAATGAATCATATGAATTATGTATGAATGCATGAAACAGAATGCATGTACTGAAGAAAACTGCTTTCATAAATTTGTGAGATTTCTGTATTTTTAAAATGAGGTATCATAAATGAAATCAGCATAAACAGTGCCTAGCATCGACACAAAACATAAATCCCAATATCTCGATATCTCTGTATCACAGTCTCTGTACCTCAATATCTCAGAATCTCAATGTCTCAATCACAATATCCAGGGCGCCGTCAGTCCAGACCGGCCCCTACCATCCATCTCATGACCACGACGGTATCCTACGGATATCCGACGCGTCGGGTAATATCACCGGTCGGTCGTGCTCCCCTGCTAGGCTCAACGCCATCTCCTGCGATCTTCTTGCCCCGGGGTACCGCACCGGGCCTACCATGTACCCGAAACGGTTCATCCGCCTCCTCGAATCGGGTCTCGAAATCCATCAGCAAACTCATGGTGGACGACTCATACATCATGGGAAAACCGCACTTTTTATTTAAAAAGAGAGAAAGCAGTTTATATAAGTTTTGCGGTTTTTCCCCCAAAACCAGAAAATATCATAGAGATCCGAATCATCAATAGCATGTAAAATCATGAATGTAAGCATGAGAATCCATGAATGCAGCATATAATGAATAACAGTGTGCATGAAGTGACAAGTAATAACTACAATGTCAAGCTGGCATATATGGCAAGTACACTAATATCATGTCACTACTAGCTAACAAGCTAAATCAAGCAATAATATTCTCTAAGTGTACGTGACATGGCAATTACCGATGAAGATGTGTGTGAGCCGGCAGTAAGTGTACGTGGTACATACGCATCATCGGTAATGGTGCTGGTGTCCTAACAACAGGATATTAATAATGGAGTATGAATCACAACAGTATGCGATGCAGAGCAACGATAATAATGTGCGGGAGCTGAACACTAAACACAATGGTAGCTAGACTGTATCTAATGTCATAAGAGTCAAACAGCTACACCAACTATAGGGCTGAGCTAATAGGCTAACTGAAGGTAAGGGAAACCGCCTAACCTCTAAGTCGATGCATATATACATATATATAGTCGGTGATCCTGCCTCGATAATATCACATCCGATACCATATCTCTACAATCAGTTATTCTCAAGTCAAGAGTGCGGATCAAACATCGATATATAGCTCGTACGTGAATCCGTCGTACGGCATCCCCAAGTCTGGGTACGGGTCAATATCATATTCATTATATTACTCATATGGTATTCTCTTTATCAAGATCATCATCTGGGTACCGACCTACGTCTAGTACAATGCTAATATCATCACTATAACCATGATCTGACTACTGATCGACCGTCTCGTATAAATCGATATCATCATTACATATCATCACAAGGAGTAAACATCGCCGAATGCGGCCTATCATAATTATCTTGTCATATCATATCATATCTCGTAACATAATCACATGTCGATCATTTTATATATATATCACTATGTACAGGGCATCGTCTTCCAAAGACCCACTATCATATCAGGACGTATCTCAAGTACGAATCCTGCCCTATCACCGATATCATACTCTCAGATCAATATCATCGACTCCTCTCAATCCCAAATATCATCCTCAAATCCGTATGTGAACACGTGGTCCCATACCCATGTGAACCTATAACTATCTAGAATCCCATATATGCACATATGAAATAAGTATATATGCAAGTATGTATGTGTGTGTATGTGTAGTGCACCCACTACTCTAGGGTTTCGCGACACTAAATCATCCAACACACTAATGTCCATCCTAAACATCACCATTAATCCCAAATAACATATAATAATTTGTTGGTGGGTATACGCATCCGTATACATCACCACGAACTGCGGGGGTGTTATACGCCATCCACCCGACTTCTCCCCGTAGATATAATCTACTCACCTAGCTTTAAGCATGCCGATGCCGCCGTAGCCATTTGCATCTTCAACGCCTCGACGCCACGTGGGGTACCTACAAGGAAATCACACGCTAAAACACATGAAAACCGTATCGAAAACCAAAATGGTGCACGCTACGTCTATAAGCAAAAACCTATAGCCTCGCGTGCAAACACAGCCAATAATCTTCTGCCGTTGGCGTTCAAACGCCATCCGACAGAAACGAATCATCAAATACCAAAATCCATGCTAAACAAGTCGTAAATCATGCGCCAACTCGAGAAAATCAACCCAGATTCTATCCAGTTTGGAATCAGACATAATTGGACATTCCAGGGGTCAAGTTTATAGGTAAAAGAGTCGTGCACCAAAAACGAGGGGGTTTTCCCCTGCTCTGACCGCAAATTGCGACCAGGGGGAATTAAATGGCGGCCAGGGAAAGGAGGTGGGGTCTAGGGCTTTGGGTGTTGGTTCCTATCTGCCTGCATATCTTACTGCCAAGCCAATTTTACTTTAGGGTATCTCGGGTTGTAGCAGATTCCAGAAAGGTCATAAAATCGACAAAATCGATAAAATACGCCAAGTCGAAACATTTAGGTAACTAACTGGGAATCTGGGGAAATCTTGGTTAAAATGGTCTCAAATACACCTAATAAGGTTACCCTAACGATCAAAACCATCACTTGGCCACATCTCACTCAAAATCATTAAAACTAGCACTAGATCACAAAAATAACACTAAATTTCAGCCTACTACCCATAACTTGCAAGAAAAGAGTTGGGTTGCGAGATTATAGCTCAAGGGATCCTAGGGTGAGGGAGAAGGGAAGAAGGAGGAAGTGGGGTGGTGCTGCTGAAGTGCCCCGGGACTGAAGTTGCTGTTGCAACTGAGGCTGATGCTGGTTCTGTGGCTGTTGCTGCTTGCAAATTCCTTTTGTTTTTCTTTTGCTGTTGCAGCAGCTGCTGGGGCTGTGGTTTTGTTGTGGGGGTTGTGCTGGGCTGAGTTGTGGTATGATGAGGGTGTGGGGTTGTTTTAAATGATGTTGCTGCTGTGGCTGCAGATGCTGATTCAATTGGGGCTGAAATGTGTTGATGGTGGCTGAAGTGTTGATATTGGCTGATGCTTTTGTTGCAGTGGTTGTAGTATCAGTAGATGTAGGGGGGGCTGTTTTGTGGCTGATGTAGCTGCTGATGTGTTGATATGGAGGCTGAAGTTGTGCTGATGTGAGTGTGTAGGTGTTGGGCTATGGTGTTAGGGGCTGGTGTGTGTGTGTGTGTTAGTGTGAGAGAGAGTTGAAAGATGTGGGGGGGGGGGGGGGAGTGAAAGAACATAAGGGATTATGAAATGAGAGGGATCATGGCACACCCTAGCCACCTCCCTCTCTCTCTCTCAAGTGCTAACTTACACAAGCCATCATGGCTCACTCTCTCCCTACACAAGTCAACCCCCATTCTAATCACCATTAACCAAAACCAAAACCCTAATTAACCTAATCAAATGGTTCAACCCACCATGGTCATCTCAACATGGTCCAACCCTAGGCCACCATGAGTCCATAACATGAGACAAGTGTGGAAGATGTTATGTGCACAATTTTGCACAAAAGCCAAAAATCCAATTAGCGATTTTTAATCCCGGTTAACACCAAAATAGTATTTACGTAACCATAAAATCTTAAAAATGACATATTTCCACAAAATGCCCTATTTTAGAATTTCCAAAATTTTCTCCGGAATTTTCACTATTTATCGGTATTTAATTATACTGACTATTAAAATATTCATTAAAAATTAATATTAAATTATGAAAATTCCCAAAATAATACTTTATTTTTTTTGAAATGTTACACCTGTGGTTAAACCCACTACCAGCTTAGTATCGAGTCTTTATAGTCCCACACAGGGGGTTTCCCTGCTTCAGGCGAAACGATATAGAGGTCATATGGTTTTACGACAGGGTTCGGACATATACGTGTACTTGTGCGCGTATGATATTCGGACAGATTATACTAGAAAGGTTTGGTTTAAGCCAGATTCTAATATTAGATTATTGGATTTATGCAGTCTCAGTATATCCGTGTTTTTCGTAAATACGGATGGGAGGGGCATTCTCGTAATTAGTCGAGAAGGTTCTAGAAGAAAGGCGACCCATTTAGTTTTAATTCATTTGTGAATTAAACTTAATGAGGTGGAGAGGTGATGTGTAATTTTCATTAATTGCACCATGAGTCATGAGGTGATTCACCTCAAGGTAATTAATGAAGCATGGTTGTTGATTTTATATATTGTTGTTTAGATATTTTGTTATGCTTCATTATTTATCCAAATGACTTAAGATTCAATTCATTAACACATACACATTCTCTCTCCTCAAGCTCTCATCTTCTTCATCCTAACCCTAATCCTCTCATGTGTTGAGAACCCTAGAGTTAGCAAGACTAATAGATCCTTAATCTATCTCTATATCCTCTAGGTCACTTGGATTAGCAATCCTAGCCACTTAGTTACCTCAAGTTAGAGGTTAAAACTTGGAGAAGGAACTCTCGGGTGGATCTTCTATCACATCAAGGAGGCCAACGAGGAGGTGAACAACAAGAACAAGAAGAACTAGTATCTTGAGGTATAATCTTCTATCATAGTAGTTAACTACTTCTAGATAGTTTGTTAGTTAGGGTTTAGCAAAGATCTGTTTGATAGTCGATATTACTTTGAACAAAATGATTGTTTTACCTATTCCGCCTCCTCGCATCTTGTGGGGTGTATAATGTTGACTTACAGTGGTATCAGAGCCTAGCTAAACCATAACTAACATGTTAGCAAAGTCTTTAGAAATTCGATCGCGATTTAATCCCGAAAAAACGACATTTTCACCAAATTTCTACCGATTTTAAATTGGGGTCTAAAAATTTTTCAGGGACCTTAAAAATACAAGCAGGGTTTTTTAAGAATTGTGAAGAAATTTGGGATCGTGACTCGTCCAAACCGCCGCGGAACCGCGGTCAATCCAAGCGATCCGCCGCGGATCCGCGGCCGAGTTGACACCGAGTCAACCCAAATTTGCTCAGTTATTCTTTTGTGTTGATGTTGGGTTTTCTGGGATATTTTGTTTCTGCTCAGATTTTATGTGCACAGAGAATTATTCGGAGTAGATTCATATGTGGTGCTTGATCTAAATTCTAAGAACTTTGGCTAATTGGATTATATCTGTGTTGTGATTAATGTGTTCGTAAACCTTCCCTAGTTGCTAGTATGTCGGTTAGCAGGGGGTTGCACATTTCTGTAATGGTTACTTTATGTTTGTGGATATGAACTTGTTGGATTGTCGTGAATAGATAGCCGGGAATGTGAGACGAGTGTTTCTTTCATTCAAATATAAATTGTAATTTGTTGTAATATTTTTTTTGCGGGGCACATCCGGGTTGAGGTTGTAGCCACTGTTGTATTATTTCATTTATTGTTTTCTGCTCCTAGGATAGACCCAAGGTGGGGTGCACAAACTACCGGGTACTTTGAAATGCTTAGTGGCCTACTCACGTCGTTGAGGGAGACCGCTTCACTTCGGGTACTTGACGGGTAGTTTGCCGTACCCGTATGGGTCTAGGGTGGGGTTGGCTAATCATCACGACTATATAATCCGTTTTTCATTGCAGGCTCAAAAGAAATGCGGATTCCTAGAATATCCAATATGTTCATCTGTGATCTGGAATGCCTATTATTGCGTCTGACGAATGTACAATATCTTGTAGGCGTTGCTCATGTTTTGCATCCACGATAGCCCAGCCCCCGCTCTGTCGTTAGTTAAGTAACCTAACGGGTGAATGACGGGGCCCAGTGGCGAATGCGGATGGCATAAGCGGACGTTGTATTTTCGTTGTTTTCTGCAATGATAGGTTAAAAGATGGGACACATTATATTAATGCAAAGAAAATAAACCAAAGTTGAATCGTTGGAACAGTTTAAAAGAAACCACTCGGTTATTTTAAAACAACAGATTTTTTTCAATTGCGGAGCTTAAACCACTCCTTTTAGGTTCCTTCGATTATATCAAGTTCACTACGTTCACGGTTTCGCCAAAACCATTCGTAGCCCTCCGTCATTTCATTTGGGTATTCAGTAGTATTCAAGCTATGTATTTTGACCAACGCCAAGGCATAGTGTTTGGTAGCTGCTGGGTATTCATCTGTTGCATAGATAGATGAGTTGGTTTGGGACAGTCGTACTGCTATTTGGCCAACGTCAGGGGTATGTACGGGTGGGTTCAAATTAATATGATAATGATGGGGAGAACTTGACATGTGACTTATGACATTTTGACCAATGTCAAGGTCATAAGAGCATGGGGCAAAAATCTATATCGGGAGTTTCTATAGAAACTGAAACTTGCTAGAGTTGCATACCATTTGGAGTGTGATAATTTTGGTAGGATTCCTTCAGCTTTATCACACGATAATATTTGGATCCCGATCCTACTGTGAGTATATGTTACTCATAGGGAGATTCTTTCACTTAACGATCAATGCTATAAACCAAGTAGGTGTCGAGAAAGGTGTCAGCGGGGCTCCGCCCCAGGGAAAAGAGGTTATTTAATTAAGGAACTTCGCGAAAGCGTCGTAAAACCTCCCTTGAAGTACTGACACTGGCCTGGCTGAACGGTTAAGCAAGTATTGTACGGTGAGAATAGTCCTGACTAGTTCTCTTTTATGATTTGAGGAAGGATTCGAGAAACAGTGGGAGCCATCCTGTTTAGATAAACTAAAAACCACTCTAAACTTGCAAGAGCATCATGCTAAAGTGTTTCTTCTCTCTTTCCTGATTACAGCGACTAGAACATGATGGGCCTTAAGTTATTATTAGATAAAAATATTTTGACAGAGCCAAACTATAAAGATTGGTTCCGGAATGTCAAGATGGCAATCACCTATGACAAATTGGGGGTATGTCCTTACTACTAAAGCCCCTGCCGTCCCAGGTCCAGAATCCAGTATCGCGGATAAGGAAATCTGTAAGACCTGGGAGTTAGACTGCGCTAGGCCAAATGCATCATGCTTGCCTCTATGAATAATGAACATCAGAGGAGGCACGAGAATATGGATCTTGAATCCATATTTCTCCATACCAAGGAACTGTATGGAGAGCAATCTTGTATAGCTAGATACGAGACCTCGAAGAACTTGTTTCAGTCGAGGCTGGCCATCGGATCATCTGTAGGGGAACATGTCCTTAAGATGATTGGCTATATTGAGGAGCTCGCGGACCTCGGGACAACATTAGAGAACAAGCTGTATACAGACTTGATTCTCCGGTCCCTTCCTTCCACCTATGCCCAGTTTATCTTGAATTTCAACATTCAAGATAAAGAAGTTGAACTTCCAGAACTCCTCAACATGTTAAGGAGTGCAGAGGGCACTTTGCAGAAAGCAAGGGAAACACCCGCTCTGTTAGTTTGTGGTGCTTCCTCTTTCAGGTCCAAGGCAAAAGCCAAAGGAAGGAAGAAGAAGGCCCCTACCAAATCGAGAGGAAGTGTTGGTAAGGTGGAAGCCAGGGGAAAGGCAAAGGTTGCAGTGCCGGTAGTAGCAAAGGACGAGTGTTTCCACTGTCGTAGGAAAGGCCATTGGAAGAAGGATTACAAAGCTTGGAATGCCAAGAACCAGGACCCGAGGCAAGTTGTGGTTTCGGCTTCAGGTGTGTTTGTAATTGAAAATTGTTTTTCAATCAACTCTACTTCCTGGGTATTGGATACCGGATCAGGATCTCATATATGCAATTCATTGCAGGCACTGAGAAGCCGTAGAGTACTGAAGGTTGGTGATATGACCCTCCAGGTTGCTAACGGAGCGGGCGTGAATGCTGTGTCCGTAGGGGATTATCATCTTGGATTGACGAGTCGACATATTTTGGTTTTGCGCAACTGTTTTTGTGTACATAGTTTAACATGTAATATCATATCAGTATCGTTGTTATCAAAAGAAGGTTATGATTTCACGTTTGTAAGCGATGTTGTTAACATCCACTTTAATCATGGTTTGATTGGGTCCGGTACACTAGATAACGGTATATACATGTTAAACCAATTGCAGATTTTCAATGTCCAGAACACACTAAAAAGAAAGTCTCCAGATATAAATCAGGCATTCTTATGGCATTGTAGACTGGGTCACATCAATGAGACAAGGTTAACTAAGTTACATAGAGAAGGATATTTGGATCCGTTCGAATATCAATCTTATGCCACCTGTCAATCATGTCTCAAAGGAAAGATGACAAAAACTCCATTCACTGGAAATGGAGTAAGAGCGAGCGAGCTCTTAGGACTCATACACAGCGATGTATGTGGTCCAATGTCTACACATGCAAGAAGCGGTTTTTCGTATTTCATTACTTTTACGGATGATTTCTCTAGGCATGGATTCATTTTCTTGATGAAACATAAATCCGAGGCCTTTGAGAAATTCCGAGAATATAAGAATGAAGTAGAAAACCAAACCGGCAAAAGTATTAAGACACTGAGATCTGATCGAGGTGGTGAATACTTAAGTGCCGAGTTCCTGGGTTACCTAAAAGAGAAAGGAATTCTCTCTCAGCTTACTCCTCCATACACTC
Organism: Agapanthus africanus; assembly: GCA_030015575.1. NCBI lineage: Eukaryota > Viridiplantae > Streptophyta > Magnoliopsida > Asparagales > Amaryllidaceae > Agapanthus > Agapanthus africanus. Next base: position 838,217,545 of record JASDDO010000024.1, on the reverse strand, counting down.
CACAACACAACGGTGTATCGGAGAGACAGAACCGAACCCTATTGGATATGGTGCGTTCCATGATGAGTAATGCCGAGTTACCACGATCTTTCTGGGGTTATGCACTAGAATCAGCTGCATATATTTTGAACAGAGTTCCTACCAAGACTATGCCTACCACACCATATCAGATGTGAAGTGGGAAGAAACCCTATCTTCAATATCTCAAGATATGGGGATGTCCAGCTTTTGTTAAAAAGCAGCATGTGGACAAACTCGAGGCACGCTCAGTACAGTGTAAGTTTGTGGGATATCCAAAAGAACTCCAAGGGGTGTTTTTTCTATTACGCAGAGAAACAAAAGGTTTTTGTTTCTCATAATGCCCATTTTCTAGAACATCAGTTTTTAGAAAAGGAAACAAGTGGGAGCGGAATAGAACTGGAAGAAATTCCAGAACCACAAGCTACTATTGAAAGCTTGGTAGAACCAGAAGTTCCAGAAGAACAGGACATTTTCGCACCCTCCGCAGGAGTAGTAGGCCGTCTCATCCGCTTGAGAGATACTACGGTTTTCTCATAGATGGGGATAGAGAGGATTGCGTCATTGATAATGATGAAACTACTAGCTTCCAGCAGGCCATCCAGAGCGGCGACTCAGTAAGATGGCTAGATGCAATGCGGACCGAGATGGAGTCCATGTGCACCAACAAAGTATGGACTTTGGACTTTGCTTCAGATGGGGTAAAACCTATAGGATGCATGTGGATCTTCAGAAAAAAGATTGGTGTAGATGACAGGTGGAAACCTATAAGACTAGACTTGTTGCAAAAGGTTTTCGTCAAAGGCCTGGTTTGGACTATGATGAAACTTTTTCTCCAGTGGCTATGCTCAAATCCATTCGGATCCTTCTTGCCATTGCTGCCTTCCATGATTATGAGATCCAGCAGATGGACGTAAAGACGAATTTTCTAAATGGAAATTTGGACGAATGCATCTATATGGATCAGCCAGAAGGTTTCAATCAGAGTGGGAGCAGCGGGAAAGTGTGCAAGTTGCTTAAGTCCATTTATAGACTGAAGCAGGCATCGCGGAGTTGGAACATCTGTTTTGATGAAACGGTCAAAGAATATGACTTTATCAAAAATCCAGATGAGCCATGTATTTATAGTAAGATTGTAGCACGAACTGTCGTATTTCTCGTTTTGTACGTGGATGACATTCTCTTGATAGGAAATGATATTCCTATACTACAATCTGTCAAAGGATTCTTGTCACATAGGTTCTCCATGAAAGACCTGGGTGATGCCTCTTACATTCCGGGGATCCAGATCTATCGTGATAGATCTAAGAGGATGTTGGGACTTTCGCAGTCCAGGTATATCAACACTATACTGAAAAGATTCAGTATGGAAGATTCTAAGCGCGGTAATTTACCGGCTTGTCACGGAATCACCCTTTCCAAAGAGATGTATCCCAAGACTGATTTAGAAAGGGATCGCATGTCGATTATACCCTACGTTTCTGCGGTAGGCTCTATAATGTATGCGATGTTGTGCACCAGACCAGATGTAGCTTGCGCACTAAGCGTGGTAAGCCGGTATCAGTCAGACCCAGAGGAGAAGCACTGGATAGCAGTAAAGAACATTCTCAAGTACCTAAGAAGGACTAAGGATATGTTCTTGGTTTACGGCGGAAAAGACCTCCAGATTGAGGCTTTTGCTGACTCCAGCTTCCAGAGTGACAAGGATGACTCCAAGTCCATGTCAGGTTATGTCTTTACCCTTAATGGAGGGGCGGTGTGCTGGAAGAGTTCCAAGCAGGACACCATTGCTGACTCGACGATGGAAGCGGAGTATATCGCAGCTTCTGATGCCGCAAAAGAAGCAGTCTGGATAAGGAAGTTCTTAACAGAACTTCAAGTGGTTCCATCCATTGTTGATCCAATACCTCTGTATTGTGACAACAACGGGGCTATAGCTTTAGCAAAGGAATCCAGGTCCCATCAAAAGTCCAGACACATCTTGAGGCGGTATCACCTGATCAGGGAGATCATAGATCGCCGGGAGATCGAGGTCTGGAGAGTTGCTACAGAGGAGAACACTGCAGATCCATTCACAAAGGCCTTACGTCAGACGCAGTTCGAGAGGCTATTCTAGATGATAGGTCTTCGATACACCAGTACATGGCCCTAGTGCAAGTGGGAGATTGTTAGTGTATATGCCCTATGGGCCATTATTGTATCATACTAGCTTATATATTACTTAATGGAAGCTTGGAATATTCACAGTTGTATTAACAGTCTTGCTAAACATAGTAGTATGCTACTTGGTTTATATCTATCTTAATATGTGTATATGTTTCTTTTAGCATATCGCGAATACATATTGATAGAGCCTTTAGGATCTTGCTTGACTACCAGTGTTGTGATGGCAGTCACACTAGTGGGGGCTGGGTAGTCTACAAGCACATCCTTTTTCAGGTCCCTAGTCGTAGGATTATCGAGACAGGGCATCGATACTCCGGAGTAGACTAGTTTATACGCTTCTCGTCCCAGCAGGGGAGATGGTCTATCCCACAGCCATTAGTACGTTGTACTGGAGATAGTATGCAGGTGCTCGTTGGGTTACGGGTACACTGGATAGGACTCGCAGGGAACTGTTGGTTGGTATTATACCCGTCGTCAGTTAACAGTTCCCAGGTGACATGAGACAGCATAGTCCATTGACTTAACACTGCTGCTTCATTTCGAGTGTGTTCCCACTGTTCTTAGATTGCTACCCTACCACGGCTCAAAGGAGTCGTGCAAACAGGTAGTAGTTGGGTGCAGTCCCGAAGCACTTGGAGGCAGTGGCGGTTAGATAGGATTCGTCTCTTCCGGTGTTGGGGGTTGATATCGCACTGTGTTTGGAGAGCCATTACGCAAGGTCCCTAGCCAGGGCAAGCAAGATTTACTAGTAAGTGTTCCAGTAGTTTCTCAAGGTGTAATGAGCTTCACTCCGACACGACTTATACCGCTATTAGGGGACTGATGCTTGCCGCCCCCTAGGCCCGATATGTGATAGTCTTAGACGAACAGACTGGACTGTACGAAGATTGTCATATTAGGCTCAGTAGGAGTTCGGATGGGTTTCCTCATCGGCCTTCTTATCGACATCTACCTGGGGACCGTTACGTACAGCTAGTACCGCTTGCGGCCTGTGATTAAACCCACTGCCAGCGTAGTATCAAGTCTTTAGAGTCCCACACAGAGGGTTTCCCTACTTCAGGAGAAACAATATAGAGGTCGTATGGTTTTACGACAGGGTTCGAACATATACATGTACTTGTGCACGTATGATATTCAGACAGATTATACTAGAAGGCTTTGGTTTAAGCCAGATTCTAGTATTAGATTATTGGATTTTTGCAGTCTCAGTATATCCATGTTTTTCGTAAATACGGATGGGAGGGACATTCTCGTAATTAGTCGAGAAGCTTCTAGAAGAAAGGTGACTCATTTAGTTTTAATTCATTTGTGAGTTAAACTTAATGAGGTGGAGAGGTGATGTGTAATTTTCATTAATTGCACCATGAGTCATGAGGTGATTCACCTCAAGGTAATTAATGAAGCATGGTTGTTGATTTTATATATTATTGTTTAGATATTTTGTTATGCTTCATTATTTATCCAAATGACTTATGATTCAATTCATTAACACATACACATTCTCTCTCCTCAAGCTCTCATCTTCTTCATCCTAACCCTAATCCTCTCATGTACTGAGAACCCTAGGGTTAGCAAGACTAATAGATCCTTAATCTATCTTTATATCCTCTAGGTCACTTGGATTAGCAATCCTAGCCACTTAGTTACTTCAAGTTAGAGATTAAAGCTTGGAGAAGGAATTCTCGGGTGGATCTTCTATCACATCAAGGAGGCCGACGAGGAGGTGAAAAACAAGAACAAGAAGAACTAGTATCTTGAGGTATAATCTTCTATCATAGTAGTTAACTACTTCTAGATAGTTTGTTAGTTAGGGTTTAGCAAAGATCCGTTTGATAGTCGATATTACTTTGAACAAAATGATTGTTTTACCTATTCCGCCTCCCCGCATCTTGTGGGGTGTGTAACGTTGACTTACAATGAAACCGCGATTTGTTCGCGAACACGACACATGAAGTGTGGAGTGGAAAGAGGAAAAGGTCCCACCGGGCGTGCTAGAATCTGTTCACCGCCGGAAACCGGGAAGACAAACGTCTTGCTTGAATTTAGGGGCAGATGCTATTTGGTTTTATCCGTCTACCTCTCCGAAGATGCCAAGTTGATTTATGGCACAGTGTATCGGCGGTTTGGACGGATGCGGCCGTTATAGCAGACTTCGTCAGATTCCCCCTCGTTGTGAGGGGATTTTGATTGTGGGGACGCTCTTCCCTGCAGGCGCAACCCCTGCAGTTAATTACGTTACCGCATCGCGGTAACCATTTTCTCTTGCTCCAGAAGGTCACTTCGTGTCGTGTGTGTTTATTTTATTTTTGGTTGGTCATGGATTGTATACGGAGACTAATTTATGCTGCCGCCCATAGGGCGTGGATTAGTCCCTATCCGTATATTCTTAGATTTGGGTTTGGGTTGATTTAAAGATCGTTAATCTTGTTTGACATTAAGATCAACTTAAATGTTTGTTGAAGATATGTTAGTCTAATTTTAGGCTAAGATCTACTCAACAGGGGTTTAGGATCATCTTGATCCAACAAAAGAGCATTTGGGCTCCATTGTGTTAGTTTAAGGACGTTACGGTCCGTTGTTAGTTTAAGGACGTTGCGGTCCATAGCTAGTTTAAGGACGTTGCAGTCTGTAGTGGGATGTTCCCTAAGAGTTATTTGGTTATCGGGACCCACCACCTCTCTGAAGACGCTGAAGAATTATAACGACATGTATCAGAGGTGTGAGGAGATGTACCCTTGAACCATGTTCGTTGGAAGATCTGTAGTCGTGTTTGGGACTAAGATCAATTTGGAAAATGATAAGCACATGGGCTCAGTTGATCTGAATTTGGGATTTGGTCAACTTAGACTCAACCCACCCAGTCTTTGAATAAAGTGTTAAACACTTGCTTGGGTTCAGTCCCTTAAATAATGCTTTGCTTTACTTTCCCTTTTTTTTCTTTTTTTATGATGGAGTGTTAAACACTCTTTATGGCCCTCACGTGCGGAGCACATGGGGAGCTTGACGCTGAGCGCCAACCACTGAGTGCTAAGCACTCCTTATTAAGCAGCACCCACGTGAGGGATACGCGAAGCGCTTGGCGCTGAGCGCCAATCATAGAGTGCTAAACACTCTTTATTGAGCAGCGTCCACGTGAGGGACACGTGAGGTACTTGGCGCTGAGCGCCAACCAGTGAGTGCTAAGCACTCTTTATTAAACAGCGCCCATGTGATGGGCACGTTAGGAGCTTGGCACTGATCGCCAACCAGTGAGTGCTAAGCACTCTTTATTAAACAGCGCCCATGTGATGGACACGTTAGGAACTTGGCACTGAGCGCCAACCAGTGAGTGCTAAGCATTCTTTATTAAACAGTACCCACGTGATGAGCACGTGAGGCGCTTGGCGCTGGGCTTTTCTTTAGGTTTTCTGTTATGAAGAGTTCAATTCTTTGTTCTTTTCTGGATCTTTGATCCCCAAGAACAAGTTCATTCCCATGAGAATTAAATTCTCATTTGTGGGAGACTTGTCTCATGGACCTCAGATCCAGAGAAAGAACTATGTTCTTTAAGAAGAGTTAAACTCTTGGATATACAGATGAGATGCTCTGATCTCTATTTTTTTTAGTTACCTCGAATAAAGATATTCTTCTTTCTTTCTTCTTAAAGCTTTCTTCTTTCTTTTTCTCAAAGCTTATGTGGGGTTTCTCTCTACAAGACTTGAAGTCTTGGGTCCTTTATATAGTGGAGGCAGATTTGTTGAGTTAGTTAAAGAAATCTCTCATTGAGAGATCTTTAATTTATTTGGGGATTTTATCCACCGTTGGATTTTTGATCCAAGAACTTCTGTTTTACAGAAGATATTTTTCTCGTTTTTAACAAGATTGGGAAATATTTCCCATACAGAATTTTCCTGTATATATGGGTGATTTTTAATCACCATTGGATTTTTAATCCAACGATGCTCTGTTTTACAGAGAGTAATCTTTCTTGTTTAGAACGATTTGAGGAATATTTCCTCAACAGAATTTAATTCTGTGCTCTGATGATTTATCATCTCCGTTGGATGTTTGATCCAATGGCTCTGTTTAACAGAGATATTTGGTTCTGGTGCTGGTGCCCTCGTGCGAGGCACATGAGGCACCGCTTCAGAGTTTTTAACTCTCGATGCTGACGCCCTCGTGCAAGGCACGTGAGGCGCTGCCTCTTTACTGAAGGTGTCTTTTCGCCTTCTTTCTTTGCTTTTCTTGAGTCAAAATTTTCTTTTCCAATGCTTGGAAATAGTTCCATTATGCACAACATTTTCTGTGCCTAGACTTAAATATCTCCCTTCATAATCTGAAGCAATGCTTCTCTTCTCTTTCACTTTCAGAGAATTATTTTAAAAGAGAAGAGCTATGGCCTGTAATCGCCCACATGCTCGCCGGCGGTCATGGGAGGTGCCTATTGAGGAAATTGTTTCTCATTTTGCTGCCCGCTTGGTGAACCTTACTCTTACGGATGACCAATGCGAAACGGTACTGCACTAGCTCTTGACTCGTAGAGGATCTCCTCTCCCCATTAGCTCTATTTGGCTCCGGATGGTCTTCTTGTCCGTGCTCGATAATATTCCCCCTCATCAGATGACTCTGGCGATACTCGACGCAGCGGAGGACAAGATCAAGTGCTTTCATGAGGCTCTTTTGATTACCACAGCTCTAAGGGATCGCTCTGTTCAGCTGCTAAGCCAGATACGGGCTCAGCGGGTCATCATGTCTGCCTTTGCTGATGGGCACGGTGCTGACCGATGGGGAGCGACTCTTCGTGAAGATTGCCGCTTTGCCATGGTGGAGAAGACAGAGAGGGAGTTAGAGAATTTTAACTATAGTTTTGTGAATCCTTGTACTTTCAATCCCATGTATGGTGATCTATTTCCTGTAAAATAAACTGTTCAATTAAAAGCTTTCTTTCTGTCGTTGACCACCAAGTGCTCCCTTTCCAACACCTATTCTTCCTTTGATGTGTGTATGTGCGTATGTGAATGAGCCCGATTTCACACATATCTGTAAACGAAATTTAAACCGGTATAAACAGGAACAAATATCTCTTGGCCGAAGATTTTGACGGGAACAGGGTGTTCGATTGAACACGTGTATTTCTGCACGTGCTTTAATCAGACTATTTAGTAGTACTAACATATTTGAAACACAGCCAGATTTGATGCTAGTATTATATGCTCTCTTTTGTGTATTTGTATTTTAACACGAATACGGTATTTAAATGAATACGGGTATTTGTGTCTTTACACAAATACATGTATTTCTTTCTAAATATGAATACGCGTATTTTGTATATTCGGTACAAATACGGTTTTCGTATTTTGGTAGAAATACGGTATACGTATTTATTATAAATACGGGTTTGGTATATTTGATTATATACATACAAGTATATGTATGCGTACCATGATGAGGTGGCCATTCTCTACATCTATTCTCTTCTAGTTTCTACATGAAGTAGTGAGTCACAAGACTACTCACTTCTATGATTACTTTATTGTTTTAAAGTAGAGATAAGAGTGAGGATAAGAGAGGTTAATGTTTATCTTGATAGATATTTTTCTCTAGTTGCCATCTCTTCATCTTCTTCTTCTTCACTTGCTCACTAGAGATTTAGGGAATTAAAAGAGAGAATCTTGATCATAAACTACACCCTCTAAGTATCTTGTCCTTGCAAGACTTGATCTTTAGTTACTTCGTAGAAGCTATCGCTTGAACTGGCATCCTCGGGTGGATCGTCTTTGACGCAGGAGTTCAACTTCGAGAGCTCGATCAGAGTACCCTATGAGCTTAAGGAGTGAACCTTTCAAGACTCGAAGAACCGTCTACAAAAATTGTTACACCAACCTAGTAGCTAAAACTCTAGTTAGTGTTGTTTAGTTTAGTGTTTGGGCTTGTATTATAGGGTTTCAAGTGTGTAATGCTTAAGATTTTTAAAGTATTTGATTCCGCAAAACCGTAATAGTCCCGACAAGGAGCACCATACACTTACACTGGTATCAGAGCCTACCCAAACACTTAACTATTGGAATAGACAAAGTTTAAAGTCTCAAAACCGAAATAGTTCCGTATCAAAAATCCAGAATCCAAGTTTCCGTCTTAAAATTTTTTGATCTTAAAAAAATATTTTGCGTATTGCAGAGAGATCTATATACTAGTAGTTTACCACTGTAAAAACAAGAGCTCAAACCACCAAGTTTTGGCCGCAAAAAAAATTCGTTTTACCCAGAATTTGCGGCCGTACATTAGGCAATGGTCTCTTGCTTTGAACAGTGGTTTGGTCACTTGGATTTAGGATTTTTGTGATACTTAATTTTGGCCCATATTTCATATAGTGTTATCTTTGTATTCGGGCTTCACGGAATGTTTCGAAGTTGAGATTTTAGCATCGTTTATTCACTTTTCATTTGCATATGTGTTTCTAAACGTTGACTAATTGCTATACGTTGATTAGTAGGGGTTGCACATATCTTGTATCTTGCTGTTGCTTGTTTATGGATATGAAGTATTGGATCGTCATGTTGAATAGCCGGGGGATGTGAGAAGAGTGTTCTTTTCTTTTTATTCATTTATTTATAAAGTGATGTAATATTCTTTTGCTGGGCACTTCCGACTTGAGGTTGTAGCCACCATTGTATTATTCATTTACTTTTTATGTACCTAAGATAGACCCAAGGTGGGGTGCTCAAACTACCGGGTTCTTGAAATGCCGAGTGGCTTACTCATCTCATTAAGAGAGATTGCTTCACTTCGAAGATTTGGTGGGTAGTTTGTTTCATCCGTAAGGGTCTAGGGTGAGGGTTTTGGCTATTCGTCATGACCATGAAATCCGTTTTTCGTTAGAGGCTAAAACGAAACACGGAAATCCTAGTATATCCAATATTTTCATCTGTGTTGCTTCTGCTGTGATCTGTGGTCTGTAATGACTATTATTGCGTGAGACGGATGACTATATATAGATTATATATAATAAACGTTGCTTATGTTTTGCACCCACGCTCGCCGTGCCCCCGCCCTGTCGTAAGTTAAGTAATTTTACGGTGAAGACCCGGGCCCCGTGGCGAATGCAGATGGCATACGCATACATTCTATTTTCATTTCTTCTGCAATGATAGGGTTAAATGATGTGACCGCATTAATTTTGATTAGTACAAAGAAAACAAACCAAAATTTTAAATCATTGAAAAATTTAAAAATCACTCAGTTTTCTTTAAATACAACTTTTAAATGCGGAGCCTAAAACACTCCTTTTAAAACCTACCAGGTTCCTTCAACTATATCAAGTTCATTACGTTCACGGTTTTCGCCAAAACTAGTTGTAGCCCAACGTCATTTTAGATGGGTATCCACTAGTATTCAAGCTATGTATTTTGAGCTTCGCCAAGGCATAGTGATTGGTAGCTATTTGGATATTTGTCTGTAGCATAGATATATGCGTTAATCTAGGACATGCGTAAAACCATTTTGGCCTTCATCAAGGGTTTGTATGAATGGGTCTAGGTTATCCTGGACAATGACAGGTAGAACTTGACTTGTGTCTTATGATATTTTGGCCTTCATCAAGGTCATAAGTGCCCGAGGCAAAAATCCATATCGGGAGTTTCGAAGGAAAAGGAAACTTGCTAGTTTTGCATACTATCCGGAGTGTGATGATTTTGGTAGGATTCCTTCAAAATTATCACACAATGATAGTTGGATCCCGATCCCACAGTGAGTAATTATTATTACTCTTTGGGAGAGTTTTTCACTTTACAATCAATGTTATAAAACCGGTAGGTGTATACAAAGGTGTTAGCGGGGCAACGCCTCCAGGGAAAAGAGCTGATTTAATTAAGGAACATCACGAAAGTATTGTAAAACCTCACTCGAAGTACCGACACTAGCCTGGCCGAAAGGATAAAGCGAGAATTATAGGGTGCGATTAATACTAACTAATTCTTCTTGTATGGTTTGAAGGAGAATTCAAGGAAACAGTTTGAGCCATCCTGTTTAGATAAACTAAGAACCAATATAAACTTACAAGAGTATCTATGCTGAGTGTTTCTTCTCTCTCTTTCCTAATTGTAGCGACCAAGATGATCGGGCTTAAGTTACTATTAGATAAAAATATATAAACGGGTCCAAATTATAAAGATTGGCTAAGGAATGTCCAGATTGGGCTACTTCCATACTACTAAAGCCCCCGTCATCCCTGGTCCAGATTCCACCATCGCGGACATTGAGATCTGTAAGACATGGGATGTATACTGTGCGAAAGCCAAGTAACTCGTGATGACCTCTATGGATAATGAATATCAGAGGCGACATGAGAAGATGGACTTAGCTTCCATCTTCCACCATACTAAGGACTTATATGAAGAGCAATCACGTATCGCAAGATACAAGACCGCGAAGAAACTATCTCAGACGAGATTGGTTATCGGGTCATCTGTAGGGGACCATGTCCTTAAGATGATCAGTTTTATTGAAGAACTTGCGAACCTTGGGACCACGTTGGAGAACGAGTTGTACACGGACTTGACTCTATAGTCCCTCCCCTCTACCTATGCCCAGTTTATATTGAATTCCAATATTCAAAAGAAGGAAGTTACACTTCCAGAGCTCCTCAACATGTTGAGGAGTGCAGAGGGCACCCTAAAGAAAACTATGGAGACACCCGCTCTATTTATTGGGGAACCTTCTTCCTCTAGATTCAAGACGAAAATCAAGGGGAAGAAGAAGAAGGCCTCCACCAAGTCGAAATGCGGTGTCACTAAGGTACAGGGGAAGGGCAAGGAAAAAGTTGGGGGGCCAATAGTGGTAAAGGAGGAATTCTTCTGTTGTCACAAGATCATTAGAAGAAGGACTGTAGAGCTTGGAAAGCTAAGAACCAGAATTCGAAGCAAGTTGCAGTTTCGGCTTCAGGTGTGTTTATGATTGAAAACTGTTTGTCAATAAACTCTATTTCCCGAGTATTAGATACCGGTTCAGGATCTTATAACCGTAATTCATTGCAGACACTGAGAAACCGTAGAGTTTTGAAGGCAAGTGATATGACCTTCAGAGTTGCTAACAGAGTGAGCGTGGATGCTGTTCCGTAGGGGAATATCACTTAGAATTGACAAGTGGAAACATTTTGGTTTTGCGTAACTGTTGTAATATCATCTCTGTATCTTTACTATCTAAAAAAGGTTATAATTTTACATTTTTAAGCGATATTGTTAACATTCACCTTAATCATGGTTTGATTAGGTTCGGTACACTAGACAACGGTATATATGTCAATACCAAGTTTTCAATGTCCAGAACTCACTTAAAAGAAACAATCCAGAATTAAATCATGCTTTCTTATGGTATTATAGAATATCCTACATCAATGAAACACGGTTGACAAAGTTACATAAAGAGAGATATTTGGATCCGTTTAAATATCTGTTTTATGCAACCTGTCAATCATGTATCAAAGGAAAGATAACAAAGACTCCGTTCACTGGACATGGAGTAAGAGCCACCAAGCTTTCAGAACTCATACACAGCGACGTGTGTGTGGTCTAATGTCTACATATGTAAGAAGTGGTTATTCATACTTCATTACTTTTACAGATGGCTTCTCAAGGTATGGACATGTATTCTTGATGAAACATAAATCCGAGACCTTTGAGAAATTCCAGAAGTACAAGAATGAAGTGGAAAAACAGATAGGAAAAAGTATCAAGACACTTCGATTTGATGGAGGTGGTGAATACTTAAGTGTCGAGTTCCTGGGATATTTAAAAGAGAAGGGAATTCTCTCTCAGCTTACTTCTCCATACACACCTCAACACAACGGTGTATCGGAAAGGCTGAACTGCACATTATTAGATATGGTGTGTTCCATGATGAGTAATGATGAGTTACCACGATCTTTTTGGGGTCATGCACTAGAATCTATAATGCCCCATGCCCCAGTACAAACGGTATTGTCCGCTCTGGCCAAAACCGCATGGTTTTGTCCTTTAGAGCGAACCGGACCCGACCAGGGGCCACTTCCTAGGAGATCACCTATCCCAAGACTTCCCTTGCCTGAGCATGCTTAACTACGGAGTTCTTAAGCTCCTGTAGTACCAATTCACTTAAAATGTGCCTCTGTAATTGAGGGTGGCATCATTACATTTATAATGTAGTTCGGTCCTCTTTCGGAATGTGTTCCGAAGATTCCCCATTGTTCTACAGTGGGTCCCACGGACTCAAGAGGTAGCCCCCACGGATTCAAGAAGTGGCCCCTGCCTCTTTAGCATGACAATTGGCGTGGCATTTTATTCCGTGAGCAAGAACCGAGTTCCGACATTCTTCTCACCTTTGAATAATAGTTCGTCCTTGAACCACAGACCTACTACTGAGGGACCTGCATGGGTTACCATAAATGTAATGCCCCATGCCCCAGTACAGATGGTATTATCCGCTCTGGCCGAAATCATACGGTTTTGTCCTTTAGTGCGAACCAGACCCGACCAGGGGCCACTTCCCAAGAGGTCACCCATCCCAAGACTTTCCTGGTCCGAGCACGCTTAACTACAGAGTTCTCAAGCTCTGATAGTGCCAATTCACTTAAAAGGCGCCTCTGTAATTGAGGGTGGCATCATTATATTTATAATATAGTTCGGTCCTCTTTCGGAATGTGTTCCGAAAATTCCCCATTGTTCTACAGTGGGTCCCATGGACTCGAGAGGTGGCCCCCGCCCCCTTAGCATGATAATTGGCATGACACTTTGTTCCGTGTGGCACTTTTTTCAGTGAGCAAGAACCGGGTCCCGACAGAATCTGCTGCATATCTTTTGAACAAAGTTCCAACTAAGTTAGTACCTACCATTCTATATGAAATGTGGAGTTGGAAGAAATCCCGTCTTAAATATCTTAAGATATAGAGATGCCCAGATTTTGTTAAAAAGAAGCATACGGACAAGCTTGAGGCACGATCAGTATTGTGTAAGTTTGTGGGATACCCAAGGAATTCCAAGGGGTATCTTTTCTATTACGCAGAGAAACAAAAGGTTTTTGTTTCTTGGCATTCCTACTTTCTGGAGACTTAATTTCTTGAAAAACAAACAAGTAGGAGTGATCAGTCGAAAATATTGCATTTTTAACACATCAATTTCCCTACTCTTTGTAATCATCTAAAAGTGTTTGGTATAAATATAGCACATATTAGCAATTTGTCTGTAAAATATCAAATAACATGTCTTATACATTATAACCAGCATTATGAGAAAAATTGTGTGTTTATTATTGCATACATGATCTTTGTATATCAAACACTTGTCTCGAGATTTTGTGCAGGAAATTCTCCAGGTAAAAGAGCCGGAACTGCTAAAAGTGCTGATAAAATACGTCAAGTCCAAGACTTGAAATCTGGTAGTGAACAAGAAAGTATAAAAATATTCTAGACATCAGAAAAGTGCCATAAAGCTAACACAAATAAACACTGGAAGTTTCATGCAGCAAATCAACCAAACGGCCGCGGATCCGCGGCCGAGTCAGGCCGATCCGCCGCGGATCCGCGGCCGAGTTGACTCGTCGGCGGTTGGAACTTTTTGCAGGGTTTCTCTTTTAACGGCCAAGCTTCTCCAAGACGTTTCGAATTGTGTAGATTTCTCCAGAAACTTCCCTTCTAACAGTCAAGCTTCTTGTGCAAGTTTCATAACTACCAAGCTTCTCATGCAAGCTAGCTAACTATCTTAATCTAGAAACTTCTCTACCCTAGCTTCCTATGCAAGACTCATAACAACCAAGCTTCCAAGGGAAGATAGACCTAGCTTCTAGGGGAAGCTTGAGGGAAAACTATAAAAAGGCATCTATAGCTTTATTTAAAAGGTTGTTCATTAATTGGGTTGTTGAATATTGAGCCAAAATTCCGCAAGTTGAGTGATACAACTTGCAACTCAAAACCTTAGCCCGAATCCAATTCCAAAGCCAAATCAAGATTCATCGAGTACCAAATCAAACAAGCATTCAAAGAGGCTTTGAAGCAACGCCGATCTTCATCCGAACAAGAGATCCATGACGATCCGCGACTCACGACGATCGAGCCACGCAAAGATCGACGCCAAATTCCTCCTCAATTGAGTGAGCTAGAGCTAGTCTTGTAAACTTAAGTGAGAGTTGTAATTTGAAGAAGATCTAAATAAAGGTGAAAATCTTTATTCTTGCTTTCTATTCATTCTCGCATTATGATATTCTTAGTTCTTGATTGCTTTATAATGATGCGTGAGTAAACTCTCTGCTTGTAGTGGAATCGAGAGAATACGTAGATGATGTTGATTAAATTCTTGAACGATTCTTAAGTCTTATGAGTTTTGTAAACTTTTGGAAATTGAATCATCGAAAACCTAATTTGAGCGAGATCACTTTCTCGAATGTTTTCGCTCCAAATTAGAGATTAGCGATCGGTGATTTAATTTGTTAGAGGCTAGAATTTGAATGATAATTAATGAAAGGACAAGGGATGATGATGGAGAAACCCTAGTTTCTTCAATAGTTCCCTATTCTCATTGATCGTCATCGATCTAGCAACAAATCTTCAATATATAAGAATTTGTAATAATTAGTATTCATCATCACTATCAATTGGATCGATTCCGACAAATCTCTTTACAAATCTTGATAATTCAAACGATTTGGATATTTTCTTGATCTATATCATTTCTTGATTTTAGATCTATTTCATGATGATTCTTGAAACTAAATTTCATAAATCTTGAATTAATTTTCTTTTATCTTTTAATTTTCAACGCAACTAAAACGATAACGAACAAATCACACTTTCTCAGTGGACGATCCGCATTCATTAACGCGCTATATCGACACCGTTAATTGATTGCGGTATAAATTTCTTTGGTTGTGAAATATTTCTAAACATGACACGGAAGCGAAATCAATCAAATGGTGCCGTTGCCGGGGATAGTGTGCTAATTTGTTCGTTTTTGTAATTTGAGTTGGAAAATTTATTATTCCATCAGAATTTTTAGATCGAAATCGCACAAGTGCTTAACGATTTGTTGTGAATTGTTGCGAGAAAATCTGGAATCTCTGGAGCGAGAGGAAAAATTTTCAGGACATCTCAAAAAGTCTAGAGAGGCAATAGAAGCATCTATACCAATTTTTGTGCAGGGATCTCATCATAAGACCGCGCATCCACGGCCAAAGGAGGCATCTCGTGGCGGTTCCACGGCGATTCAGCAGCTTCACTGCTTCAAACATCTCTGGTATATTCTGTACTTTCTTATCTCCTCCCTGCTCTGTCCATTAACCAATTTCTGCAGGATTCTTTGCAAAAATTCGCAGCGCCGCAAAAAGAAAAATTGTTGCGTGTTTGATCTTGGTTGTTTGCATTTTTAATACGGAAATTAGGGGGCAAAGACCAAATTCAGATTAGGTGGGGATTTCATTACCCTTCCTAAACCCCAAAAATCACAAACTTGCATCCGTATCACCCTCATTAACTAAAAAATATCTAGACATGATTCTAAGGACCGTCGCGCTCACTTAGGACAGAAGGAGGTCGTGGGTAATCTATTGCTTATCCACGTTTCTTTTGTGGTGTCTAAGGTAAGTGTGTCTAAGGCAAGTGGTTACTTAATTAGGCCCACTACTTACGCAGTGGAGAACCTCCCACTTACCTGGCCACAGAAGGGGCAAAGAGGCAGTAGAGGATTTATCTTGCAACTTGTCTTCTGGAAGTCTCGGAGCGGTCTAGAGACTTGACCTAGGTGACTACTAGATTTAAGGTTGCTTGTGCATTGTTTTGTGTGAATTTTTTCAAAAATCCATCTTTTTCAAACCAAACACCAACTCATCTTTTCCTTAATTATCACAACGCTGCCACTTGTGCTAAACCATTTAGTGCATGCTCGGCTGGACATGGGATTCTAGTGCTCGTCTTGTCCGCATTCATCCTATCGACTCTGAAGTCGGTAATTCTACGTCTACTTTTTCTTCACCCACCACCACACCCACTTCGATGGACGGTTCTCCATCGAACTTCTTTATCACTACTCTGCCACCGTCCGCAGGCACGCAGAATCCGCTCCGCATCTCTCTCCAAGAGAGATGTTACCCTATGCGAGGTCCTCTTTCGACCTATCTCACCATTCCACCAGCCAATGGGGACAATTTTGAAATAAAACCACAATACATCAATCTTTTACCAAAATATCACGGTCTTGAGTCTGAAGACGTATACGTCTTTATTACCAAATTTGAAAATGTATGCGCTATGATGGATACTTCACAGCTTTCTGTGGATGCTATGAGATTACGTCTTCTCCCATTTACTTTGTGCGATATAGCCGAGAAGTGGCTTTATAACACAGCCACACATTCTATTTCGAACTGGCGAGAATTCGTAACAGCTTTCCTAAAGAAATTCTACCCTAATCTAAAACAGCTCGAGTCCGTAGCGAAATAAATCAATTTACCCAGCTTCCAAATGAACCATTCTCGAAGTGTTTTGAATGCTTCAAGGATCTATTAGTTCAATATCCTCATCACGGAATCCTTAGATGGGATCTGTACAGAATCATATATGAGGGCATTAATCCTATAACAAAACAGACCTTTGAATCCATGTGTCAAGGCACCTTCATGAATAAAGATGATGGTGAAGCCTGGAGATTTTTAGAAGATTTCACTGAAAAATCTTTACAGTGGGAGAGTATAAGTCAACCATCGTCTAGGGGTGATAACCACCAATCTGATGTTTCCATAGGAGTTCGAGCTGAAATGACAGCAATGCAAAAGAAACTCGAAGCTTTGGAACATAAATTTTTAGCAGCCTCCCTAAATCAGATGTCACTCTCCAAAACTGTCTGTGGATTCTGTTCTGATCCATCTCATCTTACGGAAGAATGTGCTTTAAATTCTCCGTTTCAAGGTCAAGAGGATACCAATGCTGCTTTCCAACAAAGACCGAGAAACGATCCGTATTCTTCCACTTATAATCAGGGATGGAGGAATCACCCTAACTTTGCTTGGAACCAATCACAAACTCAAAACAAGGTTCCAAACCAAAATAATTTTCAAAGGGGTCCTCCACCACAACAGCAACCACTTCAAATAAGTCAGCACCCCTACCAATCACAAAACTTTCAAAATCCGGTCAACACGCCTGCACCATATAACAATTCTTTGCAATTGACCGGTATTGATAACTCCTCTTCACTCGAACAAACCATGAATTTGCTTCTGACAAATTTCATGCAAGTTTCGGCTGAGATGAAGTCTTCTGTTGATAAAATCCAGAAAAACTCTGACTCCCAAAGTGAGAGTATTAAATCGATAGAAGCACAAATTTCCCGTATAAATGCCGAATTGAGTGCTAGAGAGAAAGGCAAACTTCCAGCTCAACCCCTACCAAATCCTGGCTATTTACATCATGTGAACGCTATCACCACGTTGAGATCTGGAAGAGTGCTTGACAACCATGCCGGTGAAGAGATTGATAATAATGAATCGATGATACCCCGACTGAGACTTTTCCTTCCACTTCTACTTCTACTTCTAACCCCAGTTCGTCTACCCCACCATTTTCTTCCGAGCCTATTCTCCGTTTTCCCCAAGGCTCGAACCCTTAGCATACTTCTTCTAGTCCACAAAAGATGATCCCCATTCCTAATCTGGGATCTTTTCTACCCACACGATCTTCTTCAATGTTGGACCCCGCTCTTATTGTTAAAGCTCCTTATCCGAATCGGTTAAGGGGAAACAGACCAAGTCCGCAAATGGAGAAGATCACTGAAATCTTTAAACAACTTAATATCAACATCCCTCTTCTAGATGCTATACAACAAGTCCCGGCTTATGCGAAAATTCTCAAGGATTTGTGCACTAGGAAGAGGAAGACTCAAGTGTCAAAAAAGGTGTTCATGTCGAGTACTATAGACACAACTTTTCCCCAACAATTACCTAGAAAATGTAAGGACCCTGGCCGTCCTACAATTTCTATTTCTATTGGGGGTAAGCACATTAACCGTGCTCTACTTGACCTGGGCGCAAGTGTTAATCTGCTTCCTTTCTCAGTTTATGAGCAGTTAGGGATCAGAGAGTTGAAACCAGCTCACTGCACTCTCCAGATGGCCGACCGATCAATCACCAAACCTAGGGGTGAGCTGGAGGATGTGTTAATAAAAATCGGGGAATTTGTATTCCCTGTGGACTTTATTGTTCTTGATACACAGCCTGTAGTGAACTCACGGAATCAAATTCCGGTGATTCTTGGTCACCCCTTTTTGGCCACTTCCAATACTATAATCAACTGTCGTAACGGCTCTATGACCCTATCCTTCGGGAAGATATCAATTGAGCTTAATATTTACAAGTTAGGAAGTGTACCCTCCGAACCTACTGATCAAGCATGTTCTGTCGAATTAATGGATGTCGACAGCAGCGAATTTGATCAGCCTCATGATACTGATCTAGACTCTTTTCATATGTTTTTGTTTGACCCAACTATGTATCATACACATACGGACTTTTCCACCGAGTTGTCCGGGTCAACAACCAACACCGATTATGATCCGTTTTTGGAGTCTGAAGACCACCCTGCGCTTTTTGATGACATTATTCTTCGGGGTATCGATGAGAGCTTTGAGGATATTTTCGCTGATGAACTCGCATTTT
The DNA here is from genome assembly GCA_030015575.1 of Agapanthus africanus. Classification (NCBI taxonomy): domain Eukaryota; kingdom Viridiplantae; phylum Streptophyta; class Magnoliopsida; order Asparagales; family Amaryllidaceae; genus Agapanthus; species Agapanthus africanus. The sequence continues at coordinate 838,198,714 of JASDDO010000024.1, read as the reverse complement.
TAGCAAACACGGGTGTTGAGATGAATCATCTCCAAAACAAAAAAATTGAACCTCCGCCCCTTCTTCTGGACTATAAAGAAAATGCGAGTAATCCATCACAATCACTGTGTCGTCTCTCCAAAACGAGATGCAAACACGTTCTATTCCACCACTTACCTTTTCCCTACTTCTTCCTGGCTCCTTATAACACGTTCTTCCACCAACCGGTGCACTACACTGATAAAATCTTTGAATGGTTGGTGTTGGCCTTCGGTCTTTGCAAAGCTTGGCATTGACCAGTAATTTTGACCCCCTCTTGTGATTTTCAAAGCTTAACATTGTTTAACTCAAGTTTTGGGGGGGGGGTATAATCTGGCTCTTGAAAATATAATTTTTATTCAAAATGGTGAGCCAATGAATAAGTTTGGGGGAGGAATTTCACGATCATATTTATTGCCCCCGTTAATAAATTTCCTCCCAAGTTTATAGGTTTTTTGTGATTTAGCAGAAGACAACAGTGAGGACACTGTTGAAAACAAGTTTGGGGGAGGTTTGTACTTATTTATGCATCACTTTGCATCATACTTTGCATAAGCACAAAACATATAATTAAAAAAAACATAAAAAAAATATTTTTGTACATAAATAAGATAATAAAAGATTAGATAGTGAAAAATTACGTCCAAAAGATTAGAAAAATTTAAGAAAACCAAGAAAATTAGAAGTTTTTTTAAACGAAACTAGTAATAAGTAGTTATGAGCCGTTGTCTCAAGGGTTAGTAAGATGAAAGAAGTCACTAATCTGAGGATAAAAATAAGTCTGAAAAATAGTTCCTATTCAGGAAGCCAAACATTTGAATGTAGATACCCTACTATACGCACTTACACACGTCTTGAAACTCGGGATAGTAGAGGATACCTTGAAATGCTCTTGTCTAAAAGCCAAAGTATGAAGGAAATAATAAATGAGGAAAATATAAAATAGTGTAGAAAAATAAACACTGGTTTTGTTATTACCAAGGCATCAATAAAAAAATATAGCGAGGGTGCTTCATCACCTAGTGCCTTAGACCAACTGGTTTGGGAGTCACTGCTAAGCCTTAGGTGGTGCAAGATAAGGAAAAATACTAATATGCCTAATAAGCAAGCACATGAGTAATCGGTCGGTTAGTACCTCAAGAAGTATTAATGGTCGCATGAAAAATGTGTGAGCAAATTCATCTAAATATTCATCGATTAAAAAGTACTGAGGTAGATGGACAAGAGTATGATAGTTTGAATTGAATTCTCCGAGTGTAGGGATGTCTTTTACACACACGTAGGGGTATATGATCGATGTTTGGAAGAAAGGTAGGAATGAAGAATAAAGACGATATTTTATTGAGGGATGATGTGATTTCTAACATCTTTTCATGACTATTAAGATAGGGCTCATGACAACCGAAAAGCTAGTGTAGTTGGAAACTCTAATTTTCAAAGTCTTTCTTTTATAACTCTATCTTTACATGTAACTTTCACGGTCTTTCTTTTATTATGGGATTTTGTGGGTGCAATTCGCTGAAAACCCTCAGGAGACAACACTCCTCCTACTAGGGACACCTAGAGGTTTAAAGGCTTGTTGCACGTGCTCAGTGCAATCGTGTTGCCTACGAAAGTGTGCTAGTTAGTTTTTCTTTTTCTTTATTTTCTCCTTCTCTTGAATAAAAGATGTTTGCTCGAGACGACCAAAATTAAGTTTGGGGGAATTTGATCAGTCGAAAATATTGCATTTTTAACACATCAATTTCCCTACTCTTTGTAATCATCTAAAGGTGTTTGGTATAAATATAACACATATTAGCAATTTGTCTGTAAAATATCAAATAACATGTGTTATACATTATAACCAGCATTATGAGGGAAATTGTATGTTTATTATTGCATACATGATCTTTGTATATCAAACACTTGTCTCGAGATTGTGTGCAGGAAATTCTCCAGGTAAAAGAGCCGGAACTGCTAAAAGTGCTGATAAAATACGTCAAGTCCAACACTTGAAATCTGGCAGTGAACAAGAAAGTATAAAAATATTCCAGACATCAGAAAAGTGCCATAAAACCAACACAAATAACCACTGGAAGTTTCATGCAGCAAATCCACCAAACGGCCGCGGATCCACGGCCGAGTCAGGCCTATCCGCCGTGGATCCGCGGCCGAGTTGACTCGTCGGCGGTTGGAACTTTTTGCAGGGCTTCTCTTTTAACGGCCAAGCTTCTCCAAGACGTTTCGAATTATGTAGAGTTCTCCAGAAGCTTCCCTTCTAATAGCCAAGCTTCTTGTGCAAGTTTCATAACTACCAACCTTCTCATGCAAGTTAGCTAACTACCTTAATCTAGAAACTTCTCTACCCTAGCTTCCTATGCAAGCCTCATAACAACCAAGCTTCTAAGGGAAGCTAGACCTAGTTTCTAGGGGAAGCTTGAGGAAAAACTATAAAAGGCATCTATGACTTCATCAAAAAGGTTATTCATTAATTGAGTTGTTGAATATTGAGCCAAAATTCCGCAAGTTGAGTGACACAACTTGCAACTCAAAACCTTAGCCCAAATCCATTTCCAAAGCCAAATCAAGATTCATCGAGTACCAAATCAAGCAAGTATTCAACGAGCCTTTGAAGAAACGCTGATCTTCATCCGAGCAAGAGATCCACGACGATCCGTGACTCACGGCGATCGAGCCACGCAAAGATCGACGCCAAATTCCTCCTCAATTGAGTGAGCTAGAGCTAGTCTTGTAAACTTGAGTGAGAGTTGTAATTTGAAGAAGATCTAAATAAAGGTGAAAATCTTTATTCTTGGTTTCTATTCATTCTCGCATTATGATATTCTTAGCTCTTGATTGCTTTATAATGATGCGTGAGTAAACTCTCTGCTTGTAGCGGAATCGAGAGAATAGATAGATGATGTTGATTAAATTCTTGAACGATTCTTAAGTCTTATGAGTTTTGTAAAGTTTAGGAAATTGAATCCTTGAAAACCTAATTTGAGCGAGATCAATTTCTCGAATGTTTTCGCTCCAAATTAGAGATCAACAATCGGTGATTTAATTTGCTAGAGGCTAGAATTTGAATGATAATCAATGAAAGGACAAGGGATGATGATGGAGAAACCCTAGTTTCTTCAATAGTTCCCTAATTCTCATTGATCGTCATCGATCTAGCAACAAATCTTCAATAGATAAGAATTTGTAATAATTAGTATTCATCATCACTATCAATTGGATCGCTTCCGACAAGCCTCTTTACAAATCTTGATAATTGAAACGATTTGGATATTTTCTTGATCTCTATCATTTCTTGATTTTAGATCTATTTCATGATGATTCTTGAAACTAAATTTCATAAATCTTGAATCAATTTTCTTTTATCTTTTAATTTTCAACTCAACTAAAACGATAACGAACAAATCACACTTTCTCAGTGGACGATCCGTTTTCATTAATGTGCTACATCGACACCGTTAATTGATTGCGGTATAAATTTCTTTGGTTGTGAAATATTTCTAAACACGACACGAAAGCGAAATCAATCAGGGAGTGCAATAGAACTGGAAGAAATTTTAGAAGCACAAACTTTTACTGAAAGCTTAGTAGAAATTGAAGTTTCAAAAGAACCGGTCGTACCTGCGCCACTCCGCAGATCTAGTAGGCAGTCTCATCCACTCGACAGATATTGAGGTTTTCTCGTAGACGGGGATATAGAGGATTGCATCATCGATGATGATGAGCCAACAAGTTTCTAGCAGGCCATAACGAGCAGAGACTCAGTAAAGTGACTGAATGCTATGCGATCCAAGATGGAATCCATGTACACCAACAAAATTTGGACTTTGGACTTTGCTCCTCCAGGGGTAAAACGCGTAAGCTGCAAATGGATCTTTAAAAAGAAGATTGGTGCAGATGGACAGGTTGAAACCGATAAAGCTAGACTTATAGCAAAAGGTTTTTGTGAAAGACCTGGCTTGGAATATGATGAAATCTTTTCTCCATTGGCTATACTTAAATTCATTCGGATCCTACTTGCCATTGCGGTCTTCCATGATTATGAAATTTGGCAGATCGAAGTAAAGACCGCTTTTCTGAATGGAAGTTTGGAAGAGTGTGTTTATATGAATCAGCCAGAGGGTTTCATAGATAGTAGGAGCAGCGGAAGAGTGTGTAAGTTGCTTGAATCCATTTATGGATTAAAGCAGGGATCGCGGAGTTGGAACATCTGCTTTGATGAGATGGTCAAAGAATTTAACTTTATCAAAAATGTAGATGAACCATATATTTATAGTAAGATTGTAGCGAGAACCATGATATTTCTCGCCTTGTACTTGGATGAAATTCTCTTGATAGGAAATGACATTCTTATGCTACAATCAGTCAAAAGTTTCTTATCACTGAAGTTCTCCATGAAAGGCTTGGGTGATACTTCCTTCATTCTGGGGATCAAAACCTATCGTGATAGATCTAAGAGGATATTGGGACTTTCATAGTTCAGGTACATTGACACCATACTGAGAAGATTTAGTATGGAAGATTCCAAGTGCAGTAATTTGCCCGCTTGTCACAGAATCACCTTCTCCAAAGAGATATCTCCCAAGACTGATCTGGAAAGGTATCGCATGAGTATTATACCCTACATTTCATCGGTAGGATCTAGAATGTATGAGATGTTGTGTACCAAACTAGATGTTGCTTATGCACTGAGCGTGGTAAGCAGGTATCAGTCGAACCCAGGAAAAAAGTATTCGATAGCAATAAAGAACATTCTCAAGTACCTGAGAAGGACTAAGTAGATGTTCTTAGTATACTGCAGGAAAGACCTCCAGATTGAGGCCTTTGTTGACTGCAGCTTCCAGAGTGACAAGGATGACCCCAAATCTGTCGGGTTATATCTTCACCTTCAATAGAGGAGTGGTCTGTTGGAAGAGCTCCAAACAGGACACCATAGCTGACTCGACGATGGAGGAAGAGTATATCGCTGCTTGTGACGCCGCAAAAGAAGCCGTCTGGATGAGGAAGTTCATTACAGAACTTCATGTAGTTCTGTCTATTGTTGACCCAATACTTTTGTATTATGACAACAATGAGGCTATTGCTTAAGAGAAGGAACCACGGTGCCATCAGAGATCCATATATATCTTGAGGCGGCATCACCTGATTAGAGAGATCGTGGATCGCCAGGAGATCGAGGTGCGGAGAGTAGACATGAAGGATAACACTGCAGATCCACTCACAAATACCATCCCTCAGATGCAGTTCGAGAGGATATTCGAGATGATAGGTCTGCGATATGCCAATACATGGCCTTAATGCAAGTGGGAGATTGTTAGGGATATATGCCCTAGAGGCCATTATTGTATAGTACATGATTGTATATTACATTTTGGAAGCTTAGGATATATACATGTATAATAACAATATTGCTCAAAATGATAGTATACTATCTGGTTTATATCTATCTTAACATGTGTATATATTCCTTTTTACATATTGCTAATACATGTTGATAGAGCCATTAGGATCTTTGCTTGACTACCAGCGTTGTGATGGCAGTCACATTAGTGGAGGCTGGGTAGTCTATAAGCACATCCTTAAACTTGTCCCCAGTCGTAGGATTATCGAGACTGTGCATTGATACTCCAGAGTAGACTAGTGTATACGTTTCTTATCCCCGTCAGGGGAGATGGCCTGTCCCGCAGCCATTACTATACGGTACCAAAGATAGTATACAGGTGTTCATTAGGTTATGAGTTACACTGGACGGACTCACTGGGAACTGCTAGTTAGTATTATACCTATCGTCGGATAGTAGTTCTCCGGTGACATGAGTATAGGTTGGTCCGATGACTTGACATTACTATTAGTCTCTAGTGTGTTCCCACTGTACTTAGATTACTATCCTACCACGGGTTTAATGAGTCATGCAAACAGATAGTAGTTGGGTGCAGTCCCAAAGCACTTGGAGGCAGTAGGTGATAGAAGAGATTCGTCTCTCCCAGTATTGGGAGTTGATATTGCGCTGTGTACGGTTGGCCGATACTATAGGTCCCTGGCCAGGGCAAGTGAGATTTACTGGTAGGTACACCAGTAGTATCTCAGGTTGTATTGGGTTCTACACCGACACGATTTGTCACGCTATTAAGGATCTGACGTTTACCACCCCCTAGGCCTGATATGCGATACTCTTAGACGAACAGACCAGATTGTACGGAGAATGTCACCTATAGGCTCAGTAGGGGTTCGGACGAGTTTCCTTGTCGATCTTCCTTTCGATAGATATCTGGGTAGTCGTTACGTATAGCTAGTGCCACCGACGTGCTTGTGGTTAAACCTACTGCCATCGTATTGTCGAGTCTTTAGAGTCCCCACACAGAGGGTTTCCCGGTTCAGGCGAAATGGTGTAGTTTGCATATTTCGATACACTCGGGTGTTCGATTGAACACGTGTATTTATGCACATGCTTTAATCGGACTATTTAGTAGTACTAGAAGGTTTGAAACACAGCCAGATTTGATACTAGTATTATATTGCTCTCTTTTGGGTATTTGTATTTTAACACGAATACGGTATTTATATGAATATGAGTATTTGTATGAATACGGGTATTTGTGTCTTTATACAAACACATGTATTTCTTTCTAAATATGAATACACGTATTTTGTATTTTCAGTACAAATACGGTTTTCATATTTGGGTAGAAATACGGCATACGTATTTATTGTAAATACGGGTTTGGTATACTTGATTATATACATACAAATATATGTATGTGTATGTGTACCATGATGATATGGCCATTCTCTACATCTATTCTCTTCTAGTTTCTACATGAAGTGTGTGGACTTGTGACTCACACTAGTGAGTCATAAGCCTACTCACTTCTATGATTACTTTATAGTTTTAAAGTATCTAAAGAGATAAGGGTGAGTATGAGAGAGGTTGATGTTTATCTTGATAGATATTTTTCTCCAGTTGCCATCTCTTTGTTGGGGATAGTGCTCTCATAGTCTATTATTGGATCGCAGGTACGTGATTGCAATGATTGCAGAGGACCTATACCGGTAGGACAGTCTTACTCGAGATGATAGTATGCTATCTGGTTTACCTTTATCAGTCGTGTACATGTTCAGGTGACTGATTACATGTTACACTTTGATAGAGCCCTTAGGATCTTGCTTTACTGCCAACAGTATGATGGCGATCATATACGTGAGAGTTGGGTGGTTTATATGCATATCCTTAATTGTGGTCCCTAGTCGTGGGAGTTTCGAGACAGGGCATCGATACTCCGGAGTAGACTAGTGTATACAGTCGAGACCCCGACGAGGGGCGGTGGCCGGTCTCACAAGCCACTGGTGTCAGTTGGATCACCTAAGATGTATACAGGTGCTCATTGGGTTATGAGTACACCGGACAGGATTCGCCGGGAACCTGCTAGTTGGTATTATACATATCGTCAGATAGCAGTTCCCTGGTGACATGTGTACAGGTTAGTTCATCGACCTGAGGTCGTCATTTGTCTCGTGTGAGTTCCCACTGTGCTTTGATTTCTACCCTACCACGGCTCAAAGGAGTCGTGCAAACAGGTAGTTTTTGGGTACAGTCCCGAGCCACATGGAGGCACGTGAGCGGATCGGCAGGGGATTCGTCTCTCCCGGTATTGGGGGCGAGATCGTGCTGTGTCTAGGAGAGCCATTACACATAGTCCATGGCCATGGCAGGAGATTTACTGGTAGGTACTCCAGTAGTATCTCAGGGTGTTATTGGGCTACACTCCGACACGACTTATACTGCTATTGGGGGTCTGACGTTACTAGCCCCCTAGGCAGATATGCGATACTCATAGACGAACGGACCGGACTGTATATACATTGTCACTGTTAGGCTCAGTAGGGTTTCCGGATGAGTTCGCTCATCGGCCTCCCTTGAGGTCAGTCCATGGGCAGCCGTTACGCATTGCTAGTGCCGCTGACGGTTTGTGGTTAAATCCACTGCCAGGGTACTGACGAGTCATTAGAGTCCCCCACAGACAGTTTCCCAAGTTCGGGCGAAACGTTGTAGAGGCCGTATGGTTTTATGGCAGGGTTCAGAAAATGCACGTGCGTTTACGCACGTGTTATTTTTCGGGCAGATGATACTGGTCGGCTTTGGTTTAAGCCGGATCCGAGTATTATATTGAATAGGTATAATATCTTTGTCTCAGTTGCATTTGTATTCGGTCGTAATACAAATGCGGGTATATTTATACAGTTTCGGGGTTGTCCTGAAATTCGTTTCAGGATCACTTTTGGAAGTTGCCAGTTTCCAGTTTTCTATCAGCCGTCTTTTAACATTCGGTTAAAGACGGATTTATCTTTTCTTAGATGAGGGTGAGTCATGCTTCTAGAAGGTTCTAGAAGTTTCTAGAAAGTGGTGACAAGGATTATGACTCATGCTTTGACTTTAATGATTCTTGTTTTCCTTAAGATATTTGTTCTTGATATTTTTGTGAGGATAAGCTTCTTGTTTATGGTCACCTCCTTGATTGCTCCTACACTCACCTTCCTCCTCCTTTAAAGTGGCCGGCCCTCTCTCTCCTCCTCCACTCACTCACTTGAAAAGATTATGGTTGTTAAAAAGAAAAGACCAAAGTTTTGGATGCATGGAAATTTCATAGTTCATTTCTTGTTCCATTTCATTTCCATCGGCAACTTCATTAACCGATCGTCCACGGACTTGGACGAAGTGAGACAAAGTTATCTACTCATTCTCTACATCATTCTTGGTCGTCTCTTTTAGCAAACTTGACGATCGAGTTGCCTCGAGTCAGAGGCGGGAGCCCGTTTAAAGAATCGTCGACGTGGTGCCACCTGGACGAGCAGATTGGAGATCGAAGAGATCGGAGCAGCCGCAACGGAGCGTGGGATGATGGTTAAAGAATGAAGGACTCGGATCGTTCGGTATAACCTTTCTACACTCTTTACAGTTTGTTAGTTTAGCAATAATGGCAGATCCGGGTTAAAGTATACGATAGCGCCAGTTAAAAAGTTTTTGTTCCGCATTTGGCGTCTGTAGACGGCCGGAGCGCTACCGTAGACTTACAGTGGTATCAGAGCCTCACCATTTTGCTTTACTAACTTGTGCTAACACGTTTAAAATATCGATCGAACCGGAAATCAAAAACCGCATTTTTCCAATTTCACAGTTTCTGTCGATTTTAAATGATGTCCTAAAATTATTCCACATATCACAGAAAGTTGTGCAGGGTTTCAGAAGTACACCGACCAAATTTGAGCACGTGATCCCACCAAACCGCCGCGGAGTCGCGGCCAAACCCACGGTTTGGCCGCGCATCCGCGGCCATTCTATGGGATCAGTGCACCAAATTTGGTCTGTGTCTTCTCTGTTGGAATTTGGGGTTTTTGGTATATATCTTTTGGGCCCAGATTTTGTTACTGTTCACCAGTTGTTCGTGGGGCCCACTTTGTGATATTTAGTCGATCGAAATTTAAACATGTTAGTTTACAGTGCTTACATTATATCTCCGACCGGGAATGTCATTTGATCGGTAAACCGCGTCTGATTGCTATAGTTCTTTTAGACGGGTTTGCGAACGTGACATTCGTGTTGATGTTCTGTGTTGTGCTGTGATGTTGCGGATTTGTCGTGGTGGATAGCAGTGTGCAATGGTAGTGCAGTTTGGATTTATTTGAACATTTGATATTGCGGGGCGAGCGTCCAACATGTGGACTGCCGTCACTGCCTGTTGTATAATATTCTTTTGGGGCACGACCAGGTTGCGGTCGATATACCTGTTGTACTATTTTTCATTACTGTACTAGGTTTTGCCCCGCGACGGAGTGCACGGATAGCCGGGTTCTGGAGGGAAACAGGTCCGCATCTTATGGCTTTGAGAGGCAGAGAGGCCTCACTCTAGAATTAGCAGACTATTCGCCGCACTCATAGGGGGTACAGGTTGACCCAAGGAGGGGTGCCCAAGTTTACCGGATTCCGTGAAGTGCAGGATGGTCCATTCACTTTGCTGTAGGGGGCTGCCTCGCTTCAGGTTTTGGCGGGTAACTTGCCGCACCCGTAGGGGTCTAGGTTTCATTGCACAGGCTATCCACACGACAGGGGAACGTCGGGTTTCAGCAGCGGCTCTGTGAAACCCGGGGATCCCAGATTATCTGTATTGTTCTGTGATGCTTATTACTTTTCTGTAATGTTGCATATTATCACGCCTGGAGCGATTATTGTATATTGGTTTATATACTATTAGATGTTGTATATGTTTTACACCCGCGCTAGTCCAGTCCCCGCTCTGTCGTTAGTTAAGTAACCTAACGGGTGATGACGGGACCCAGTGACGAATGCGGATGGCATATACGTACATTTTATTTTCGTTCTTTTCTGGTGTGATTGATTGATGGGACTGCATTGATTTTGATCAATGCAAAGTAAAGCAAACCTATTTACAGTTGTTGGAACAAATTTAAAAAGTGTTATTGCAAAGACGTTTCCTTTTGTTTTGCATAGCGGTATTCAGTGGAATATCCTGCACCTCATTCGACGGGGCAAGGGCCGATATCCCTTCACCGGGACTGACCCCTTGGGCAGAAGTTTGCGTCAGGGTAATAACTTCACTATAGTCGATTACATGTTGCTTTGCATCGCGGTATTCAGTGGAATATCCTGCACCTCATTCCATGAGGAAAGAGCCGAGATCCTTTCACCGGGAATGACCTCTTTATCAAAAGGTTTTCGCCACTATATTTTAAAAAGCTATCAGGTTCCTTCAGCGATATCAAGTTCACTACGTTAAGGGTTTTTCGCCAAAAACCAGCCGTAGCCCTCCGTCATTTCTTTTGAGTATTCAGTAGTATTCAAGCTATGTATTTTAGCCAAAGTTAAGGCATAGTGTTTGGTAGCTGCTGGGTATTCATTTGTTGCATAGATAGATGAGTTGGTTTGGGACAGTCGTTCTGCCGATTGGCCAAAGTCAGGGGTATGTATGGGTGGGTTCAAATCGACAAGATAGTGATGGGTAGAACTTGGCATGTGACTTATGACATTTTGACCAAAGCTAAGGTTATAAGAGCATGGGGCAAAAATCATATCGGGAGTTTCTAAAGAAACTGAAACTTGCCAAGTAAGCGCATACCTTCTGGAGTATGAGTAACGTGGATGCATTCCATCACGTTATCATGCGATGAGAGTTGGATCCCGATTCCCACCGATGAGTTGGTTTACTCTTCGGGAGATCCCGATTGATTCTTCTTTCTGGTTTGGAGGAGAATTTGACAGGACAGTGGGAGGTTTCCGGATTAGATAAAGTGATAACCATTCTGATCTAGGTTTGAGTGCACGCAGAGTGTTTCTTTTCTCTCTCTCTTTGGCAGCGACCTTTGACCGACCCTAGACTATGACTCAGTGACCAAGTTAACCGAACCTTATTAAAATACTGGCTTTTGGATTGTCTATGTTGCATAAGTCATTGCCACTCCTTCTTTTACCCTTTGAATTTCTCAGAACACCCGTATTACTACGGACATCCACTTCCATTGGATAGATCCATCGTATGGTTATATACGAACTCGAAGGGACTTCTTCGAGGATGGATCCAGGTTCAGGAGAAATAGAATTGGTTTATTCAGTTGTCTTTTATTATCACCTTCTCTCAGGTTGCGAGGGCTCCTTGGTTTAGGAGAGTACACCTGTTACGCTTATTGGATAGTCTTATTCCAAACTATAGGCAGGTGCCGAAAGGTAGGGAATGAAGAAAACCAATTAGCCTAAGTAGGGTGTGCAGAAGGTAATATGTAAAGACAAAATAAAGGGATTAGAAAGAGGGCAAAGTAAATTGCGACTGTTATCATTCACGACCAAACCGCGTACTTCATCGCCACTCTTATTTCACCTTTAAAAGAATAAGGTATTATTCAGTTGTTTTTTATCATCACCTTCTCTCGAGATGCGAGTACTCCTTGGTTTAGGAGGGTACACCTATTATGCTTACTGGATAGTCTTCTTCCAAACCATAGGCTGGTGTCGAACGGTAGGGAAGGAAGAAAACCATTTAGCCTAACGATGGTGTACAGAAGGTAACGACTAAAGATAAATAAAGGGATTTGGAGAGATGGCAATAAAATATACGGTTGAAGTCATGAATTGGATTATGGAAGAGGCATTGCTAGGAATACCAGGATACCCCTACGAAACATTTGCATGTTTCAGTGTATTGTTAAAAGAAAACTGTTTTCCCGATTAGATACTTACTCCAAGGGTATGTATTTACCAGGTTTCATTCTCATATCTGTATGGTTTTACAGATGATGAGTAGGAGTAAGTTATTGGGAATTAGGTGATTGTCCTCATTATATCGGAATTCGTTGTAATTGGTGATATTTGAGGAAATCGCCAGGGTACAGTTTTCAACCTACGACGCACAGGTTTTGAGTTGTTCAACTCAGCGGACTTATACAGAGTATTGTATGTTGTCCGGTGTCCATCAGGACAAAGGGGTAGGTCCTCGTACTATGTTCTGTTTACTTATAACTTCTCTAGTATTTAGACAAGTGTTTCGTAGAAATACAAGGTCTAAGTTTTGAGAAGTTATGGGTATAAGAATAAAGTAGAGAACCAGGTGTCACAAGTGTCGGGATTCTTCAAAGAGATCGAAGATGTAGATTCTTGTGATTGGTATTCAGATGATAGTGATGGTTTTGAGAAACGTGTTTCTCTTTCAGGCTACTCATAATTGGATGGATTCCTAAGTTGAGTAATGCTGATTAGCCTCTTTCCATTAACTTGATATGCACTGGAGACAGCTGCATGATTTGAATCTGGTTCCAATTAAATAAGTGCCAAAGTTTCTGTATTGGATATAGAATGGATCGTACCTTAAAAGATGTTAAGGTACGGGGAGTTGTCCAGCTTATGCTTAAAACCAGACTCTGGATAACTCAGGGCACGTTTCTGTAACGGCTGTTTGTGGGTTGACCCTGGCTATGACGAGGGTTGATATTCTACCATTTGAAAGATCAATAATGATATTGTTCTTGACTCGCCACAGTTTTAGTAAAATGGATCTTTTTCAGAAAACAGTAGTGGGAGTATGGTAGAACTGGAAGTGATTCCAGAACCGCGAACGATTACGGAAAATTTAATAGGACCTATATATTCAATCAGGTTTGACATTCCATTAGCCACTCCGCAGATATGGTGGGTAACCTCAGACACCCGAGAGATACTTCGGTAGCCTCAAGGACGGTGACAGGGAGGTTCTTATCTACCCAGACTTGACACTACTGTTGTTCCAGGTTATGAGACCCGGTAGGAGGGTTGTCGTAGTCAGTGGGAGCAACAGAAGTATAGTGGGCAAGTAGCTTATGTCTATTTGTAGACTTGAGCAGTTATAGGGGAGATAGATCATCTAATTTTGATGTGACAGTCATGGGTTTGACTTCATCAGAATAGGGGATGGATCTGTTAAGAAGGTAGTAGGGTGTGATGTCATGGTATCTGGATGACATACACAGAGTAGGAAGTAAAATTCCTATACTACGATCGGTTGTACTGTGGTCGTCACACAGTTGTTTCTCCAGACAGGATATGGATATAATATTTGACATTCTGGTTTCTGGATCTATGGTTTTAGATCTGGATTTGGGTAGTTTCCCAATGTGGGTACCTTGACAGTATTCTAATGGTTTTTAGAATAGATGACTCCTGGCATGGTGGTGTACCTGCAGGTAATGGAGTCACCCTCTCTAAAGGTGTCTTACAGACTAAAGAGGAGAGGGATGTGCATGATTGGCAGATCACTTGCTTAGGCAATTGAGTCAATCATGAAATGTCAAGTACCACACCAAATGTTGTTTTTGCACTAGATGCAATAAGTTTGTATTAATCCAATTCTGGAGAAACATAAGGAAGCAGTTTTAGAACATAAGTACATGTTCTACGGATTTGATGACGGCAGCCTCTTTCGGGAGACGGTTATCATTCCAGGCTTCAAAGGTGACATGGTTGACAGAGAGATTGTCAGAGTTATAGTTTTCCCTCTGATGAGGAACAGTATTGTGGACAGGTGGTCCAAGAGGATACTGTGGGAGGCATGGTGCCGGATACTGATTAGGTTCAGTGATCGATACAGTCTAAGAAGTTTGGATTTAGAATTCATTTATGAACTAGGTCCCATCAGATATCCAGACATATTCTAAGACAGGTATTACTCAATTCGGGAGATGGCTTTCTCCGCGAACTTGAGATTAAGAGAGACATAGAAAGAAACATCCTGGCGGATCCACTCACTGAGGCTATTTCTCGAACACAATAGTTTTACAAACGGGCTTTGTGAAACTGATTAGTAGAGGAGTTGGATGTTCGGTTTCACACGGGCTGTGAGTAGTCGACATCGCAATAATTAGCCTTGAGTGCAAGTGGGAGATTGTTGGGGATAGTGCTCTTATAGTCTATTATTGGATCGCAGGTACGTGATTGCAATGATTGCAGAGGACCTATACCGGTAGGACAGTCTTACTCGAGATGATAGTATGCTATCTGGTTTACCTTTATCAGTCGTGTACATGTTCAGGTGACTGATTACATGTTACACTTTGATAGAGCCCTTAGGATCTTTCTTTACTGCCAACAGTATGATGGCGATCATATACGTGAGAGTTGGGTGGTTTATATGCATATCCTTAATTGTGGTCCCTAGTCGTGGGAGTTTCGAGACAGGGCATCGATACTCCGGAGTAGACTAGTGTATACAGTCGAGACCCCGACGAGGGGCGGTGGCCGGTCTCACAAGCCACTGGTGTCAGTTGGATCACCTAAGATGTATACAGGTGCTCATTGGGTTATGAGTACACCGGACAGGACTCGCCGGGAACCTGCTAGTTGGTATTATACATATCGTCAGATAGCAGTTCCCTGGTGACATGTGTACAGGTTAGTTCATCGACATGAGGTCGTCATTTGTCTCGTGTGAGTTCCCACTGTGCTTTGATTTCTACCCTACCACGGCTCAAAGGAGTCGTGCAAACAGGTAGTTTTTGGGTACAGTCCCGAGCCACATGGAGGCACGTGAGCGGATCGGCAGGGGATTCGTCTCTCCCGGTATTGGGGGCGAGATCGTGCTGTGTCTAGGAGAGCCATTACACATAGCCCACGGCCGTGGCAGGAGATTTACTGGTAGGTACTCCAGTAGTATCTCAGGGTGTTATTGGGCTACACTCCGACACGACTTATACTGCTATTGGGGGTCTGACGTTACTAGCCCCCTGGGCAGATATGCGATACTCATAGACGACCGGACCGGACTGTATATACATTGTCACTGTTAGGCTCAGTAGGGTTTCCGGATGAGTTCGCTCATCGGCCTCCCTTGAGGTCAGTCCATAGGCAGCCGTTACGCATTGCTAGTGCCGCTGACGGTTTGTGGTTAAACCCACTGCCAGGGTATTGACGAGTCATTAGAGTCTCCCACAGACAGTTTCCCAAGTTCGGGCGAAACGTTGTAGAGGCAGTATGGTTTTATGGCAGGGTTCGGAAAATGCACGCGCGTTTACGCACGTGTTATTTTTCGGGCAGATGATACTGGTCGGCTTTGGTTTAAGCCGGATCCGAGTATTATATTGAGTAGGTATAATATCTTTGTCTCAGTTGCATTTGTATTCGGTTGTAATACAAATGCGGGTATATTTATACAGTTTCGGGGTTGTCCTGAAATTCGTTTCAGGATCACTTTTGGAAGTTGCCAGTTTCCAGTTTTCTATCAGCCGTCTTTTAACATTCGGTTAAAGACGGATTTATCTTTTCTTAGATGAGGGTGAGTCATGCTTCTAGAAGGTTCTAGAAGTTTCTAGAAAGTGGTGACAAGGATTATGACTCATGCTTTGACTTTAATGATTCTTGTTTTCCTTAAGATATTTGTTCTTGATATTTTTGTGAGGATAAGCTTCTTGTTTATGGTCACCTCCTTGATTGCTCCTACACTCACCCTCCTCCTCCTTTAAAGTGGCCGGCCCTCTCTCTCCTCCTCCACTCACTCACTTGAAAAGATTATGGTTGTTAAAAAGAAAAGACCAAAGTTTTGGATGCATGGAAATTTCATAGTTCATTTCTTGTTCCATTTCATTTCCATCGGCAACTTCATTAACCGATCGTCCACGGACTTGGACGAAGTGAGACAAAGTCATCTACTCATTCTCTACATCATTCTTGGTCGTCTCTTTTAGAAAACTTGACGACCGAGTTGCCTCGAGTCAGAGGCGGGAGCCCGTTTAAAGAATCGTCGATGTGGTGCCACCTGGACGAGCAGATTGGAGATCGAAGAGATCGGAGCAGCCGCAACGGAGCGTGGGATGATGGTTAAAGAACGAAGGACTCGGATCGTTCGGTATAACCTTTCTACACTCTTTACAGTTTGTTAGTTTAGCAATAATGGCAGATCCGGGTTAAAGTATACGATAGCGCTAGTTAAAAAGTTTTTGTTCCGCATTTGGCGTCTGTAGACGGCCGGAGCGCTACCGTAGACTTACACTCTTCATCTTCTTCTTCCTCACTTACTCACTAGAGATTTGAGGGATTAAAAGAGAGTATCTTGATTATAAACTATACCCTCTAAGCATCTTGTCCTAGTAAATCCCTCATAAATTGCAAAAAACCCTAATTAATTCTCCACTATAAATAGAGACCTAAAAAGAGAAAAAAAGGAAGGACGATCACGTTCATAATTCTTGAGAGAGCGGCCATGTAAAATCAAGTGCACCTCTTTCAAACAAGAAAAAGCTTCATCTTTTTTATTCTCTTCATCAATTAGGTAAAAAGAAGAAGAAGAAAGTTCCTTTCATCGATAATATAAAGATTTGGATTTATAATAAAAGCGTTTGCTTTTTGCTGAATCTTTTGGTTCATTATATGAAAGATCTCAAGATCTCAGGGTTGCTCTCTCTCATATAAAAGTTCATACTTTAACGAGAGATTAATCATAAGATTTAAGACTTTTATCTATAGATATTTTGATACATATAATAAAAACAAAAGCTTTTGCTTCTTAAACAGTTTTGATTCAGATAAAAAGGTCATAACTTTCATAAAAATGGGATACGTCATGACAATACTCCATAAAATAAAAAAGCAGAGACCATAGTCTTTTTTTGAAAGCCATGGCTTTCTAATGAACAGTGCGGACCTAACCCAAAAAGATCACCCATATAGATGTGCACACATACGCACTTAAAAATAATAATGCCTCTGGAAAGGTGCGCATCACGTGATACTTACGTGTGAATGTGGAAAATATCCCCCCTCAATACATGCGTGCATATATATATGCGCATATAGAAATTTGATCTGACGAAGATGTGCACAACCACGTGATGTGCATGTGTGTAACCCCTGATGACAGCAAACAAGTGCGCATCATATACACTGCAAGTAAGTGCGCATCATATACACAACAAGTAAGTGCATATGTGGACAACAAGTTTTTGCTTGACTACTTAATTAAAATAAACTAAGTAGACAACTTTATCTAAAACAAGATTAACGATCCTTAATCATATAACCTAAGTAGATCTTAGTCCCATATATGACTGACGATCTTTAAATATATTTTCTAAGTTGATTTTAGTCCCATATATGACTAACGATCTTTAGATCAAAACAAATACCCCCTTAAACCGATGGACCTCATTCATATGAGCTACCTAGGTTCAAACCCAAATCTGATATATACGGATTTGGACCAATCCGCGTCCTACGGGCGATGACATAAATTAGTCTCCATATACAATCCAAGGGCAACCCCAAAATAAACAAACCATAACACGACACGAAGTGATATATTTAGAATAAAGAAAGTTGTTATCTCTTGGCGATAACGTAATTAACTGCAGGAGCTTGCGCCTGCAGGAAAAAGCGTCCCCACAATAAAAATACTCCCTCATCATTGAGGAGGAATCTGAAAAGTCAGCTACAACGGTCACATCTATCTAAACCTCCGATATACGATACCATAAATCAACTTGGTATTTTCAGAGAGGTGGATGAATATGTTCTATATAGCATTTGCCCCCATATTCAGGCTAGACGTGCTCCCCGTGCCTCAGACCAGGTTTCCGGCGGTAAACAGATTCCGGCATGCCTGGTGGGACCTTTTTCTCTTTCGACTCCACATTTCATGTGTCATGTTTCGCGATCCAATTACGGTATATCATGTTTATGTTGCCCTTGGACGTTGGATACTAAAGCTGGTGTTCACCTCCGTGCAGATCAATGGCCTTTTTCTGCAACAGCTGCAACTGCAAGAACGGTTCCAACATCACCTTATCCGGAGTGGTTTGGTCAGGATAGGCCATAATGCTACTATTGGGTATTCCGATGGCTCAAATCCTGGCTGATGCTCGTCTTTCTCTTTCGAGCCAGCAAAATCTGAATGGACTTCAGTTTGGGCAGATGCCCCCACTCCCTATTATTGCTGCCTCAACGCTAAGGGAAGAAACTCCAAAGAAGTTGGTCTTTGATCGACCGGCTACATCTGCAGGCCCTGCTGACAAGACTGCCGAACCTGAAGGCTCCATCTTCTGCAGAATATGCATAAGCTCTTGTTGGAAATGTATGCCATAGAGGCTGTTTACCGCCGGAAGCCGGGAAGACTGGATGTCTTGCCTGAATCTGGGGGCAGATGCTATTTGGTGCTATCCGTCCACCTTTCCGAAGATGCCAAGTTGATTTATGACACCATGTATCGAAGTTTAAATGGATGCGGCCGATGTAGTAGACTACGTCAGATTCCCCCTCGTTTGAGGGGTTTTTGATTGTGGGGAAGCTCTTCCCTGCAGGCGCAAGCCCCTGCAGTTAATTACGCTACCGCATCGCGGCAACAACTTTCTCCTTCTCCAGATGGTCATTTCGTGTCGTGGGTGTTTAATTTGTTTGTGGTTGCCCGTGGATTGTATACGGAGACTAATTTACGTTGTCGTCCGTAGGACGTGGATTAGTCCAAATCCGTATTTTCTTAGATTTAGGTTTTGGTTTGAGTTTAATGATACGTTAGCCTTGTTTGAGGCTAAGATCAACTTAAATGTTTGTTAAGGATGCATTAGTCTGATTTCCAGACTAAGATCGACTTAACGGGATCGTTTAGATCCAACAAGAAAGCATTTGGACTCTATTGTTTAGTTTAGGGACATTTCGGTCGATTTCCAGTTTAAGGATATGGTGGTCCAATACCAGTTTAAGGACGTAGTGGTCCATGAAATGTGTGGTTGTCGGGACCTGTTACCTCTCTGAAGATGTTGAAGGATTACAACGACAGATATCGGAGGAGTAAAGAGATGTACCCTCGAACCAGTGTGGATTAAGTGATCTATAGTCCAATTTGGAACTATGGTCAATTTATTATATTGTGAGCACATTGGCTCAATTGAATCTAAATTGAGGACTTATGGCCAATTTGGGCTAAGTCCAATTAGATCTGAAGTGTTGGCCCTCTGGTGGACCATTAGACATTTGTCTGGATTCGAGCCCATATTATTTAGCAATGCTAAACGAGAGTTGGAGGGCTTTGGCAACATTTTATCTTTTACTAGGCACTGACCATTCGTCATGGCTCTGGAGTTTACTTTGAATGTCATGTGAAATGATCAAGTTTGGAAAACAAGGGTATATTTGAAGTTCAGTCAAAGGGGAATCCTGCCTCTGGAAAAAATTTAGCCATTTTGGGCTAGGTTGGTTTTGAAATAGAGTTAACACTAGAAGGTATTTGACGATCACGTGTTCCCACGTGATGCACTTTAAAAATAGTGTTAAACACTAAAAATGGGGTGGTCACATGGGGTCACGTGAGGCGCCTGAGAATTGGGCCGAAACTCCTTACTTTGTTTTGCAATTAAGTGTTAAACACTTTTTATATTTTTATTTTTGAGCATCACGTGTCGGCACGTGATGGAGGTCTGTGCGCCACTCGTTAAAGCATTTGCTGAGGGGTCACGTGATAACACGTGACAGCGCCCAAAGCTTAGATTTCCTTTGCTTTTTCTTTCTGTGTTTTGTAGGTCACGCGGGAGGCTTTTATTCCCTTTGTTTTGGAGGTCACGTGAGAGCACGTGAGGCATTGCCTCAAAGCCTTTTCCTTTTCATTTTTGGGGATATCTTCAGGGGTCACGTGGGGACACGTGACCTTAGTTCTTTTCATGCACAGAGATCTTTTAAGTCTCCTTATTTTATTTTGAGAATTAAATTCTCTGTAGGGTTAAACCCCAATTTCTTTTAGAGGAATTAAATTCCCATATATGTAAAAGAATTAAATTCTTATATAGGGTTAAACCCTAGTTCTGTCCATCTTGAAGGAATTAAATTCCTATATTTTCAGGAGAATTAAATTCTCATATAGGGTGAAAACCTAGTTTTGTTTTGGGAAAATTGAATTCTCTAAACTCAATTCCCCCTCTAAGTTTTGGATCTGCATGGCAGGATCTCAACCCGATGAGAATTAAATTCTCAACTTATGGGGAGATGTGCTCTGTGCAGATCTTTAACCAGAGGAAGAACTAAGTTCTTTGCAAAAGAGTTAAACTCTTAGATCTGAGAATTAAATTCTCTTTTTTATTTTATGAAGCTTTGATCCCCTTTCTTTTTCTCACCTAGGGTTTTCTTTGTTGAGAATTAAATTCTCCTTTCTTTTTTCTCTATGTTGTTGTTTTTTCTCTCCAAAAAAGTAGCTCCCTTCTCTTCTCTTCTTGGCTCATATTTATAGGAGAAAGAAAAGAATCAAATTGTTTAGTGAATCTTTCATTGAAAGATTTTGTTCGTTTTCATAATTAATACGTTCCTTTAGATCATTCAGTGAATTTTATTCACCGTTGGATTTTAAATCCAAAGATATTCTGTTTGTTATTTCTGGTGAGATTTTCAGGGAAATCTTTCCTTGTCTAAAATCTTTCCATAAATTGGTGATTTTTAGTCACCCTTAGATTTTTAATCCAACGGTCCTCATAATCCTTTTCCATTTGGAAAGATTTAGAGAAATTTAGAATTTTAATTCTATTTGGAAAGATTTAGAGAAATTTAGAATTTTAATTCTATTAAACTGTAAGGCTTTCAAAGCCTGTCACGTGCAGGCACGTGACCCTTGGTCACGTGTGAGCACGTGACCCCCAATTGGTTCTTTTCTCAGCGTTTATTTATGCTTCAGTTTTAACCATCACGTGTCAACACGTGACCATTGGTCACGTGTGAGCACGTGATACCTCATTGAGGTATTTTCTTCAGTCATTTGTTTTTATTTGTTTTAACTATCACATGTCAACACGTGACCATTGGTCACATGTGAGCACGTGACCCCCAATTGGGTCCTCCTTCAGCTGTTTGTTTTTATTTCTATTTTAACTATCACGTGTCAACACGTGACCATTGGTCACGTGTGAGCACGTGATACCTCATTGAGGTAATTCCTGATTTTTAATCAGGGAGCAGTGCATAGCATATTTGCTCATAATTTTTGATCTCGGATGAATTATGAAGCCCATAATATATCAAATTGAAGGGTTTTTCGAGATGCTTCCAATATCATTAGAATTCAGCTATTTCTCATTCGGGAATTTTTCAAAATACAGCCCGGAAAATACTGGTTCGTATTTTCTTAAGCGTATCGCTGCCATTTGATACCTTAGGCTCTTTGCGCAGAAATTTTTGTAGGGTTACTAGGCACACTCAAGAGGTTCCACAAGGCATCAACCATGCCTAATTCAAATTTTTCAGTGCCGAGAAACCCTAAACTAGATCGTTAACTAGATGTTAAGGCGAAAAGAAAAGCAAGCAAATTACTTTGCTAACAAGTGAATGGAAATACAACCTTTGTAGATCCGGTCCTCCACTTCTTTAGCTCCGTGTTGACGTCCCTCCGCTGCGATCATCGGGATCCCGGACTCTAGCGATGGTCTTGTCGGAGAAATGAGCGGGCTAGGTCGTTGACTTCGAGGCCGAAGATGATCTACGTCGGGGAGACTCAAACTCAAGCTATTCCTTCACTTGGTCAAAAACTTTATGAAGAGAACACCCTATACTACATGGAAAGTGGTAGAGGATGAAGAAATAGGAAGTGGGTTCACTTTAGAATTGGATTTCTCACTCTTTTTCTCATGGCACCATTGGAGCTAGCAAGCTTTTGTGAGCTTGATGAAGATGAAGAAGAAGAAAGAATCATATCAATAATATCCAAATGAAACTAATCCAATAAATAATGGCACCATGGTTGAGTTAAGCCCTCATGCTTAACTCATGTAGAGATTTAACCAAACCATTAGGTTAAAGGTTGGGTTAACTAATATCTTTAAACATATGACAAAAGAGTTGACTTTGTCAATGTTTATCAAGCTTCATGAAGCTTGATAACTTTGACCAAAGTCACACTCTTTTGTTATATGCTTAGGAAAATAGTAAACCCTAATCTAACCTTGATTTGGTTCAAGTCTCATACACACAACTTGTTTGTATCATCAAGCATGATACAAACATGAACACTTGCATATATCACATATAAACAATGTGCACATTCAAGTGAGAAAATCAATTTTAAGTGAACCAATACTAGTTAATGTAAAGTAATATATCAAATATATAATTATACATTAAATCATTAAATCAACACTTGATTTAACGATCCGGTCATATCGTATATAACCGACTAATATCAATAGTAACAACTTATCGAATCAACACTTGATCCGATAACCCGGCTATATCGCATACAACCGATCAATGTCACAAATCGCGAGAATAGAATACAGCATCACATACTGGTATTATCCTCGGTCCCGCACATATCTCATATGCACTCCTATTTCGTTTCACTTGAGCCAGGAAACCCCTGTGTAGGACTCTAAAGACTCGTCAATACGCCGGCAGTAGGTGATGATCATATCAAACACCCACAAGCCGCAAGCAGTCTGCTAAACGTAATGGCCACCCGAGTATTGAGCGATCAGAAGATCAACGAGCAAGCCTACTCACACTCCTGTGAATCCAACCAGTAACATTACCGTACAGTCCGGTCTGTACGTCTGATATGTCGCATATCTTGTCTAGGGGTGGTAAACGTCAGACCCCAATAACTCGATAAGTCGTGTCGATATGAGGCTCATAACGGGTCGAGAAACTACTGGTAACACTTACCAGTAAATCTCTAAAGCAGCCTTGGCCAAGGACTTCCTGTTATAGCCAATCGAGCACAGCGCAACATCAACTCCCTATACCGGGAGAGACGAAACCCCTCCTATCGCTCATTGCCTCCATGTGATTCGGGACTGCACCCAAAAGCCACCTTTTTGCACTCCCTCTTGGACATGGTATGATGGAAATAAAAGCACAGTGGGAATCATACAAGACTCTATGACGATCTTGGGTCTACAGACTAACCTGTATCAGTGTCATCAGAGAACTGCCATCTGACGTAAGGTATAATACCATCTGGGAGTTCTCGGCGAGTCCGTCCAGTGTACCCAGTCTCCACTGAGCACCCGTATATCATCTCTGATGTCAAACACCAATGGATATGGGATCATCCATCGCCCATCTGTATGGGTCGAGAAGGTATACGCTAGTCTACTCTGGTATATCGATGCCCCGTCTCGATACACCCACGACTAGGAACTTTGAAGGATGTACTTATGGACTACCATGTCCCCACTAGTATGATCCGCATCATAGTCCAGGTAGTCAAGTACACATCCTAAGGGCTTTACTAACATGTAACAGAGAGACAATCAGTGTACACGTTAAAGTAAAGAGTAACCAGATAGCATACTATCATATCGAGCAAGAAAGTCATCCCTATATATGTCCAAGCATCCACTACAATATACATCCTATGTATAGTAATGGCCTCTAGGGCATACATATAACTAACAATCTCCCACTTGCACTAGGGCCATCTGATAGCAGTGGTTGTAGTATCTCATACTCAACCATCCCATAAAAGTCTCTCTCTGGGAAAAGGCCTTTGTGAGTGGATCCGCCGTATTGTCCTCTGAGTCTACTCTCCTAACCTCGATCCCCTGGAGATCAACCATCTCCATGATCAGGTGATACTGCCTAAGAATTATATCTGGATTTCTGATGGGACGGGGGTTCCTTGGCATAAGCCACAACTCCATTGTCACACAATGGTAGGAACGAAGTTCATCTCATGAACTTATATATATATCCAGACTGCCTCTTTGGTAGCATCTTAAGTAGCGATGTATCCAGCCTTTATCGTCTAGTATGCCACGGTATCTTGCTTGGAACTCTTCCAACATACCGTCCCTTTACTGAGGGTAAAGACAATGCCTGTGACTGACATTCAGTCATTCTTATCACCCTGGAACCTTTCCAGTGATTCTCCCTAGGATTGATTGATACGATCTCACTACAACTAGTGAGTATCCTAATATCCAATTAGATCTATCTCATAGATCCAAAATCCAGGATTTAGTAGGTATCATTTTGATCCTATATGGAGAATCCTAGTGATAAGCGGAGATTGACCGAGCGTAGCATAGGAAACTCCTTTCCTATCAAGAGTATGTCATCCACGTACTCTACGAGGATCACCAGTATACTCCCTACTACCCTTTTGTATATACAAGGTTCATCTACCATTTTGATGATGTCAAACTCTTTGACTAACTCATCAAAACAGATGTTCCAACTCCGCGATGTCTGCTTTATCACATAAAACATCTTGCACACGTTTCCGCTGCTCCCACTGTCTATGAAGCCCTCTGACTGTGTACTTACAGACTCTCTCTTTTAAAACATCATTTAGAAAAGCAGTCATGATACCCAACCGCCAGATATCATAGTCATGGTATGTAGCCGTGGCAAGTAGGATCTGGATGGACTTAAGCATAGTTACTTAGAAAAGGTTTCATTATAATCCATACCTGGTCAATGATGCAAACCTTTAACAAGTCTAGCTTTGAAAGTCTTAACTTTTCTATGTACACCAAGTAATCTTCTCAAGATATACTTCCTCCTGATGGGGATTTAACCCTTCAGATAAAGCAACCAAAGTCCATACTTTGTTGGTGTATAAGGATTCCATCTCAGATCGATAAGCATCCAGCTATTCTTACAGAGTCCTACTCCTGATGGCCAGCTCGAAACTAGTTAGGTCATCATCCCGTGATACAATCCTCGCTCCCACTGTCATCGAGAAACCGAAGTATCTCTCAGGTGGATGAGAAACCCTACTAGATCGGCAGAGAGGCTGAGATTCGTTGGTTGCTATTGAATCCTTTGGTTCTACAAAATCATCAGCTGCAGTTTATATAGCTGGAACTCTTTCCAGTTCTACCTCATGACCACTAATTTCTTCACAAGAAATTCCCTTTCACAAAGGTGGCATTCTGAGAAACAAAACATTTTTGTTCCTCGGTAAGGTAGAAGATATTCCCTTGCGAATGCTTGGGATATCCAACAAACTTCCACATATCTGACTTTGCCTCGAGCTTGTCCGGATTTTGCTTTTTAGATATAGGCCGGACAACCCCAAATCTTAACTGACTTAAAAGATGGGCTCTTCCCTTTCCATATCTCATATGAAATGGTAGGCAACTGATTTGATCGGAACCCTATTCAATAGGTATGCAACTTCATAAGTGTATAACTCCCTAAAAGGAAATAGGAAACTCAGCAGTACTCATCATAGAGCACACCATATCACATAGGGTGCTATTGCTCCGCCCCGATACACCGAGGTGCTGTGGTGTATACGGAGGAGTAATGCTGAGAGAGAATCTCATTCTTAGAATAGTCCAGGAATCCCGTGCTCAAGTATTCTCCTCCCTGATCGTATCAAAGGACATAATACTTATACCCGTTATTGGTTCTCTACTTCTAACTTATATTCTGTGAATATCTCAAAAGGTTCGGACTTGTGTTTCAACAGGAACATATGTCTGAATCTTGAGAGATTATCAGAGAATGTAATGAAGTACAAAGAACCGGTCTTGGCATGTGTAAACAGGGGACCTTCATACATCAGCATGTATCAATTCTAAGAGTTCACTAACTCTTTCTCTGTTTCCAATAAACAGAGCTATGGTCATCTTATCTCTGTGACATGACTGGCAAGTTTCACAAGATGTAAATTCAAACTAATTTAAATATGCATCTTAATGTAAGTTTAGCTAGTCGAGTCGCATTGATATGACCTAGTCTACATTGCCTCAAGAAGGATTTGTTCATTTCTGAACTCTTCCTCTTGTATGTATTCTATATACTAAGAACTGTAGTTTGATTTAGAACGTTAATGCTTTTAGATAACGTGCCTGAACCGATCAACTCTTGATTTAGGAAATGTTCAAAACATTATCCAACAATACAAAATTATATCCTTCTTTATCTAAATAAAGAGACTGATATAATTTTGTATATCAGGTTTGGTATCTAATAACATTTGTTCAGAATCAATGTATTTTGGTAATACAGGGTGACAGTGACCAACAGACCTGGCTGTAACACATGCACCGTTTTCTGCCTCATGAAACTTATCATCCGTTCTCAGTTCTCTACCTTTCTGTAGCCTTATGTAATATATTACATATGTGGGATCCTGATCCGGTATCATATACCCAGGACGTAAAGGACATTGAGAAACAGTTCTCTATAATGAACACACCCGAAGATGATGCATCGATATGCACTTTCTTCGTTTGGGTAGCACGGGAATTCTGGTAATCCCCAATTTCCTGCTCTGTCTTATAACAATTATAAGTTGGAGCGGGACCAACGTTCCCCAGCTCAGTATAGCAAGCGGGTTCGGTCAATATATCTATTTTATTATCTTGATTAAGGCGTGATATGGTCGCTACCTGGAGAGAGAGAGAAAAAAACACTCCGCGTGCGCTCTTGCAAGATCAGATTGGTTATTATTTTATCTAATCAGGATGGCTCCCACTGTTTTTTTCAAATCTTTCTTCAAACCCTAAAAGGAAAGACTAGCCGGGATTAATTACACGCTACAAGTTCGCCAATCTTTCAGCCAGGCCAGTGTCGGTACTTTGAGGGAGGTCCCCCGCGCTTTCGCACGAACCTAATTATAGTAAACCTCATTTTCCCAGAGGTGTAACCCCGTTAACACCTTTCTAGACACCTACTTGATCGGCTAATTGTAATGTGTAAAACTCTCCCAGGAGTAACTCTTACTCGCAGCGGGTATCGGGATCCAACTATCTCATAGAAGGTATGCAATCTCATTGCAAATTTCAACACTTGAAATTCCCAATAATATTTTGCCCCAAGCGATCTATGACCTTGACTGAGTCAACAAACCATAGACCGCAAGTAAAGTTCAACCCGTCATTTCTCGATTGAATTAAACCCACCCGCATGACCCAAGCTTCGTTTGCTGACATTGCGTCTGCTGTATCGAGACGAATGCTGAGGTGGAGCTGGGATTTTGCCATCACTCCGCTTTGTTTCGACCATGGGATTTTTGTTGACGTTGCGTCTGCATCCTGTTGGACTGCGAAGGAACGCCATTGTTGACATTGCGTCTGCTGTATCGAGACGAATGTCGAGGTGGAGCTGGGATTTTGCCATGGCTCCATTTGATGGTGTAACATCTGTGTCATGCTGGAATGA
The DNA here is from genome assembly GCA_030015575.1 of Agapanthus africanus. Lineage (NCBI taxonomy): Eukaryota > Viridiplantae > Streptophyta > Magnoliopsida > Asparagales > Amaryllidaceae > Agapanthus > Agapanthus africanus. Next base: position 838,171,089 of record JASDDO010000024.1, on the reverse strand, counting down.
GGAGACCCACCGTTGTTGGTTTTCAGGCTGCAGATGTGGCCATTGAGATTTGGAACTAGGGAGTTTGCCATGGTTCCGTTTCGTTGCGACTCTGAGGTCGATTGTTGACGTCACGTTTGCATCTGGTTGGAGTGAGGAGAAACGCCGTTGGTGATCTCTAAGTTGTCTGTGAACCGTCGAGATCCTGAAGCTAGAGATCTTCCTTTGCTTCATTTGTTGACATTGTGTCTGCAATATTGCGACAAATATCGAGATTGTCTCTAGGTTGTCTATGAACCGTCGAGATTTGGCTTCGCTTTCTGATGGAGCCTGTTGGGAAGGTATGGTTCCCTCTTTGTTTGTGCCCCTGGATTGTATACAGGGATCGATGTGATCTCACCTATAGGGCAAAATGTTTCATTCTTTCATCCTTTTTTTATTCTTTCCGTGATGCTTTATCATTTCAGCTTTTTATATCGCGGAAATCGCGATTGCCCAATCATTTCGGCTATTTTTCGCGGTGCCCAATCATTTCGGCTATTTTTCTCTTTAGTCGCTTCTTTTTATTGCGAGTTGCCCAATCATTTCGGCTATTTTTTTATGCATACATTTTTACTTGCTGATTTCATTGCAAGTTGCCCCATCATTTCGGCTATTTCATATGCATTTGTGGCTCACTGGCTTTTCGCTGTGAGTCTGGGATTTAATACCGATTCAGGCGTCAGTATCGCTACAACTGGAATATTGCCAGGAGCGAATCATCATTTTCCTCTGTCGATGTCGAACAAAGGTGGCTTAGCAAACAGGGTTAGGATCCCATCGACTAAGGCTTTTGGCTTCATGAGTCGTAAGGGTCTCATAAAGGTGTTTCTCCCTACGAGTCGTGAGGATCTCGTAGGTGCTTTTTCTCCTTAGGAATCATGAGGATTCCTAAGTGTGTGTTCTCTTATAAGTAGTAAGGATCTTACAAGAGTGTTTTCTCCTTGCAAGTCGAGAGGACTTACAAGTGTTTGTGCATCGTGTAAACATTTCCCTAGTCACGGATGAGACTTTGTTAGGGAAATGTTTATTCGCGCCCATGGATTGTATACAAGGGTCAACATTGAGCCGCTTGTAGGGCAGAATCGGGGGGTATGACTGCTTAAGAACAGGTTCAAATCCCTGTAGCTTAAGACTTTTGAATCTTATGAGTCGTGAGGGTCTCATAAGAGGGTTCTCCTTATGAGTCGTGAGGATCTCGTAAGCGTAATTTCTCCTTAGGAATCGTGAGGATTCCTAAGTGTATTTCTCCTTTGTGAGTCGTAAGGATCTCACGCAGGTGGTTTCTCCTTACAGGGTCGAGAGGACCTTGCAAGTGTCTTTTAACGAGATTGCGCCCTTTCGGGTTTTCACAAAACTCGCCGGCAGTCCTGCTGTTTTTACTCACGGCGTCCTTTCGGGTTTTCATCCGTGCCCATTTTGCTAATGGACATACCGTTTTTTTTGAACGAGGTTGCGCCCTTTCGGGTTTTCACAAGACTCGCCGGTAGTCCTGCTGTTTTTACTCACGGCGCCCTTTCGGGTTTTCATCCGTGCCCATTTTTCTTATGGACATACCGTTTTTTTTATTTTTACGTCAGCCTGAAAATGCCGCGGGTTGGAAGTAGTCTAACGACGTTTTGGTCATTTGCAAGTTTTAGGACATTGCGGTCCGCCGTTGCCGTATTTGAGGCAAATTTCTAGTTTACGGACTTTTCGGTCCATGGGGCTTTCCCTGTGAATGAGCATGATGCCCCCGGCATATCCATCTTTCTTGGAGCGTGTGGTTGTGGCAGGCTCACCTTCCAGTTTTCGGACAGCGCGAACTTGCCCTGTTGGTGTTGGTCTTTAACCCAGTTTTTGAAAACGTAGCAGTTTTCGATCGGATGGCCCAATACTTGGTGGTAAGGGCAATAATTAGAATTTTTGACATCATTCAGTTGTAGGTGGTGTTTCGGCTCCAGTAGAGTGATAAGCCTGTTGCACACTGCTAGTTCGAACAGCCTCCTTGTTTCATCCCGGGAAAATGAGTAAGGTCGTTTCAACTTTTCATAGAGGGGTTGCCGCTTGTTGCTTTGGCGAACAACCGGTCTAGGGTCACTCGATTGTTGTTGAGCGTTGGCGACGAAGGCCGTTTTTTCCTTCCCTTTATCCTTTTTGTTCGATCCCTTGTTTGCGGGTCCGAGATTCTTTCCGGGTAGCGTGCGATTGCACGGCTGAATGTTCTCACAACTCCTCAATTCTTTCGTTTTAGAGATGGATTCCTTGAAGAGAGGGCCGGGGGCTACTTTTTCGTCGGAGTCGCTCCCGAAGGTGAGAACTCGCGATCCCCCGGGATCAACCCTATGACAATTGCCGGCAATTCTTTTACGCTCATCTGTCGCATTTTTCCGCTGTTTATGAGCTTCACGCTTTATTCTGTTGAAGTGTTGCCTATGAGCGACATACCCTTGCCACTAACACTTAAAGGAGTTGCAGTCTTCAGTAGGATGTGCGATCTTCTGATGATATAAGCAGAAGTTAGGATGCACGTCCGCTTCATCAAGATGTATACCACCAGGAGAATTTTCTCTGAAAGAGGGCAGCCTCATCCCCATCGATATGGCTTTGGCGAGTCGTTTCCTTATCTTGATCCTGTTTTCATCTGCGGCGGATGTACTTTGATCTGGTAGGAGTGTTTCGACCCTTTTGTCTAGTCGCCGGCGTTTAGCCTTTTCAAATATGGCCATCTCACGCTCCCGATCGGCTTTACTTTTTAGATGAATTTCACTCAGGAAGGCGTCGATCATTTCGTCTGACGGCCATAGAAGTTCTGGTTCAGGACCTGCCCCCGTCTCTCGGTGCAAGGAGATTCTTTATCGTCTATCGACGAGTGAGAGATCACATGGCAGCTTGCCACATAATCCTCAGGTTCATCCGACGAGTCTTTGTCATCATCTCCATCCACAAGGACGTGGCTGAGGAATTCTCGGAGTGTGAATGGGGTCCGCGCCTTCTGATTATATTCTTTCGGTGTGTCAACATGTTTTTGTAGATCCGTGCGCTTGTCATCTAACTTCGCGGGCTTTTGGGTCTTCTCCTTATTCTTCGAAGACTTTGACGGCTGGGTTTGGGTGTTTTGCCCGCTGCTATCAATTCTCGGTGTTGGGCGTGGTTTCAGCATCCCATCAATGACCTCGGGCTCTGGCGGACTTTTCCACCTGACGACTGGGCATGTGTGAAGATCCTTCAGCATTCTTTTCGTCTTGGTTGAAAGAGCGACCTTCCATGGAGCTTTTTCTATAAAAGAGCACGATGCCCCCGGCGTGTCCTCTTTTTTAGGGGCATGAGGTTGTGGCGGGTTCACTTTCTAGTTTTCGGATAATGCGAACTTTCCTTGTTGGTATTGGTCCTCAATCCAGCCTTTGAAAACGAAGCAATCTTCGATTGGATGGCTTACTGCTTGATGGTAAGGGCAATAATTAGGACTGTTGAGATCACCTGGCTGCAATGGACGTTTTAGACTCGGCAGATTGATGAGCCTGTTGCGCACTGCCAGCTCGAACAGTCTTCTCGTTTTATCCTGAAGAAACGAGTAAGGACGTCCTAGTCTTTCCTCAAGGGATGGACGTGGACGCATATTGTTTCGACGGACAACCGGCTTTAAGTTGCTCGGCTGTTGTTGAGTATTGGCGACGAACGTTGCTTTTCCTTCCCCTTTTCATTCCGAGGATCCGTCTTTGAAGGAGATGATCTATGACCCATTTGATCCATTTGGGCCAACTTGTCAATCAAGGCCTGGAAAGTAGTTGGCTTGAAAAACATCATGAATGGCGAGATGGACGCTTGCGGATCAAGAGTGTCCATGAACATGCCTACCGCAGGTGCTTCTTCGATGTGTTGTTCGCACTTCGACCATAAGTTTATTGCGTATTGAACCCATGTTTCGCCTGGCCTTACCCTGGTGTTGATCAATGCGGTGATCGGGGTGCGCTCACTAGCGCTTGCAAATCTTTGTGTAAACAGTAGCTCTATCTCCGCAAATATTTTGACAGAGTCGTTAGGTAACTCCGAATACCATTCAAAGGCCGTTTCTGCTAAGCTGCCGACGAATTGGCGAAGCAACAGTTTGTCGTCGCCTCCAGTGTTGCCACATAAGGCCCTGAATTGAGCGACATGCCGATGTGGATTCCCTGTCCCCTTGTACACATGGAATTTAGGGATCTTATATCCCGGTAGGTAACTGATTTGGTCATACTAGCCCGGATAGGGTCGTCCGGTTCTAACAATTTGCCCAGTCGCTTCATTCGCCTGGTGAACTCGTATCTGCTGAGCTATATAGTCATCTAGTGCAGCTTTGGAAATGGTTTCCTCCTTGGCTGCTGAATGAGTCGGAGGAGGATTAGATGTCTCCCCTATATCGTCTTCAATAATGATCGGAGTCAGCTGGAGGGTCCGGTTGTAACATCATTCCTACCATGTCTTGGAAGAGAAGCGCCATTTGTTTTATGTGGGCAGCTTGTTCTGCCGCTTCTCTATCCTTCTTTTCGAGGATTCTCTGAAGAAACTCGACATCAGTTTCCTGCTCACGGCGCTGCTCTGATGATGCCTCTGGGCTTTCTTTTGGCCCGGTGAGTGTGGCCATTTGCGTCAGCATTTCTTGAAGCTTCTGTTGCTGCTCCTGAGCTTTTGTTATGGATCGGGTGAGCAGTCGGTGACCCGTCGAAGCGCGGCTATCCTCTTTCCCAGATGCCATATAGACAATGTGCGCCACCATGCCCCCAGACTTAGGGCGTTTAGATTCAGTGTCTTTGCGATTTGCCAAAGACGCAGGGATCTTCTCCGACCTCCTTCTTTTGTGGGCGATCGAAGTTGAGGGGGCCATTGTAGTGGGCACCTAAGTAGCCGTCGCTTTTTGTGTCTTGACAGAGTAGTCCTTCTCCTGCTGAACCTTCATCTTTTTCTGTCGGCGGAGATAGTCTTGATCCATCACGGAGTCTTGGACTTGATGCCAGACCTTTTAAATTTTTGAGGACAGCCGTTGAGGGGGCTGCTCCAGCTTCACCTTTGGGGAATTATCCACAGGTGGAGTAGATCTTTTCAATACGGCAGTTGGCGAGTTTTTGCGCACCCTTCTTAGCGGTTCAGAGCTATTCCCGGTTGGAACAGCAGCATTGATTTCTACTATCGGAGCTGGCGGAGTTATCCCAGAGGGGGAGTTGCCCCTAGCTTTCCTTACCCGGCGCCAGTGACAACGGCGAGCATGTCGCGCGATTAGAGTTGGTTTAGCCGTAGGGTGACCTCCTCATGCCCCCTGTCCAGATGAGGCGCCGTTGGTGCCAGCCTCTTGAAGACTGACGTCTTTTGAGTAGCGGTATCCAATCTGTCAAAGGCAGACCTTTGAGCAGGAACGGGAGCCGGAACAGTCAGTCTTGTGAAGATCGACCCTTTGGCAGGAGAAGCCGCCTTGACGACTTCAGGAGAAGGGATGGCTATCCGCTTCGGGATAACGCCTTCTGGTATTGCAGGTTTCTTCATGGGCCCGTTGGAGCTCTGGTCTAGTCTGTTAAAAACCGAGGCAGTGGAGTTGGGCGACCCGTTGAGAGGGGCCGCAGTAGGTGTAAGCCGATCAAAGACTGACTTCTTGGGAGCTTCCGGTATTGGCACAGGAGTGGTGAAGCTCGTTGGCGGGAGCATGGTCCCGAAAAACAACCCTGTGGTGGCTTGAGTAACCTATTCCATGGGCATCGTGAACAGGGAAGCCGCTTGGGGCCCGTAGGTTATGCCCCCAGTTGAGGCAGGACGCGAGTTGCAGCTGCAGTTGGAGCACTTTACGCCAGTAGATGCCATCGCTATTTTGCTTTCTGTACCAAGCAAAACACCAAATCTTAGTACCTCGAAACCCAAGGGCAACCATTAACAAACCGCGATTGGTTCGCGAACACGACACATGAAGTGTGGAGTGGAAAGAGGAAAAGGTCCCACCGGGCGTGCTAGAATCTGTTTACCGCCGGAAGCCGGAAAGACTGGACGTCTTGCCTGAATCTGGGGGCAGATGCTATTTGGTGCTATCCGTCCACCTCTCCGAAGATGCCAAGTTGATTTATGACACCATGTATCGAAGGTTTAAACGGATGCGGCCGATGTAGCAGACTTCGTCAGATTCCCCCTCATTTGAGGGGTTTTTGATTGTGGGGACGCTCTTCCCTGCAGGCGCAAGCCCCTACAGTTAATTACGCTACCGCATCGCGGCAACAACTTTCTCCTTCTCCAGATGGTCACTTTGTGTCGTGGGTATTTGTTTTGTTTGTGGTTGCCCGTGGATTGTATACGGAGACTAATTTACGTTGTCGCCCGTAGGACGTGGATTAGTCCAAATCCGTATTTTCTTAGATTTGGGTTTTGGTTTGAGTTTAATGATACGTTAGCCTTGTTTGAGGCTAAGATCAACTTAAACGTTTGTTAAGGATGCATTAGTCTGATTTCCAGACTAAGATCGACTTAACGGGATCGTTTAGATCCAACAAGAAAGCATTTGGGATCTATTGTTTAGTTTAGGGACATTTCGGTCGATTTCCAGTTTAAGGACATGGTGGTCCAATACCAGTTTAAGGACGTAGTGGTCCATGAAATGTGTGGTTGTCGGGACCCGTTACCTCTCTGAAGACGTTGAAGGATTACAACGACAGATATCGGAGGAGTAAAGAGATGTACCCTCGAACCGGTATGGATTAAGTGATCTGTAGTCCAATTTGGAACTACGGTCAATTTATTAGATTGTGAGCACATTGGCTCAATTGAATCTGAATTGAGGACTTATGGCCAATTTAGGCTAAGTCCAATTATATCTGAAGTGTTGGCCCTCTGTTGGACCATTAGACATTTGTCTGGATTCGAGCCCATATTATTTAGCAATGCTAAACGAGAGTTGGAGGGCTTTGGCAACATTTTATCTTTTACTAGGCACTGACCATTCGTCATGGCTCTGGAGTTTACTTTGAATGTCATGTGAAATGATCAAGTTTGGAAAACAAGGGTATATTTGAAGTTCAGTCAAAGGGGAATCCTGCCTCTGGAAAAAAACTTAGCCATTTTGGGCTAGGTTGGTTTTGAAATAGTGTTAACACTGGAAGGTATTTGACGATCACGTGTTGCCACGTGATGCGCTTTAAAAATAGTGTTAAACACTAAAAATGGTGTGGTCACGTGGGGTCACGTGAGGCGCCTGAGAATTGGGCCGAAACTCCTTACTTTGTTCTGCAATTAAGTGTTAAACACTTTTTATATTTTTATTTTTGAGCATCACGTGTCGGCACGTGATGGAGGTCTGTGCGCCACTCGTTAAAGCATTTGCTGAGGGGTCACGTGATAACACGTGAGAGCGCCCAAAGCTTAGATTTCCTTTGCTTTTTCTTTCTGTGTTTTGTAGGTCACGTGGGAGGCTTTTATTTCCTTTGTTTTGGAGGTCATGTGAGAGCACGTGAGGCATTGCCTCAAAGCCTTTTCCTTTTCATTTTTGGGGATCTCTTCAGGGGTCACGTGGGGACACGTGACCTTAGTTCTTTTCATGCACAGAGATCTTTTAAGTCTCCTTATTTTATTTTGAGAATTAAATTCTTTGTAGGGTTAAACCCTAATTTCTTTTAGAGGAATTAAATTCCCATATATGTAAAAGAATTAAATTCTTATATAGGGTTAAACCCTAGTTCTGTCCATCTTGAAGGAATTAAATTCCTATATTTTCAGGAGAATTAAATTCTCATATAGGGTTAAACCCTAGTTTTGTTTTGGGAGAATTGAATTCTCTAAACTCAATTCCCCCTCTAAGTTTTGGATCTGCATGGCAGGATCTCAATCCGATGAGAATTAAATTCTCAACTTATGGGGAGATGTGCTCTGTGCAGATCTTCAATCAGAGAAAGAACTAAGTTCTTTGCAAAAGAGTTAAACTCTTAGATCTGAGAATTAAATTCTCTTTTTTATTTTATGAAGCTTTGATCCTTTTTCTTTTTCTTACCTAGGGTTTTCTTTGTTGAGAATTAAATTCTCCTTTCTTTTCTCTCTCTGTTGTTATTTTTTCTCTCTCCAAAAAAGTAGCTCCTTTGTCTTCTCTTCTTGGCTCCTATTTATAGGAGAAAGAAAAGAATCAAATTGTTTAGTGAATCTTTCATTGAAAGATTTTGTTTGTTTTCATAATTAATACGATCCTTTAGATCATTCAGTGAATTTTATTCACCGTTGGATTTTAAATCCAAAGATATTCTGTTTGTTATTTCTGGTGAGATTTTCAGGGAAATCTTTCCTTGTCTAAAATCTTTCCATAAATTGGTGATTTTTAGTCACCCTTGGATTTTTAATCCAACGGTCCCCATAATCCTTTTCCATTTAGAAAGATTTAGAGAAATTTAGAATTTTAATTCTATTTGGAAAGATTTAGAGAAATTTAGAATTTTAATTCTATTAAACTGTAAGGCTTTCAAAGCCTGTCATGTGCTGGCACGTGACCCTTGGTCACGTGTGAGCACGTGACCCCCAATTGGTTCTTTTCTCAGCGTTTATTTATGCTTCAGTTTTAACCATCACGTGTCAACACGTGACCATTGGTCACGTGTGAGCACGTGATACCTCATTGAGATATTTCCTTCAGTCATTTGTTTTTATTTCTGTTTTAACTATCACGTGTCAACATGTGACCATTGGTCACGTGTGAGCACGTGACCCCCAATTGGGTCCTCCTTCAGCCGTTTGTTTTTATTTCTGTTTTAACTATCACGTGTCAACACGTGATACCTCATTGAGGTAATTCCTGATTTTTAATCAGGGAGCAGTGCATAGCATATTTGCTCATAACTTTTGATCCCGGATGAATTATGAAGCCCATAATATATCAAATCGAAGGGTTTTTCGAGATGATTCCAATATCATAAGAATTTAGCTGTTTCTCATTTGGAAATTTGTCAAAATACAGCCCGGAAAATACTGGTTCGCATTTTCTTAAGTGTATCGCTGCCATTTGATACCTTAGGCTCTTTGCGCAGAAATTTTTTGGCGGGAACAGAGGCCTTCATTGTATATGATATTAGGAATATGTATGTATAAGACAATATTCCTCAATATGATAGTATGCTATTTGGTTTGCCTTTATCTTAACATGTAATATATTTTACTTGTTATTTCATATCTCTTATACATGTTGATAAAGCCCTTATGATCCTTGCTTGACTACCAGCATTGTGATGGCAATCATACTTATGGGAGATGAGTAGTTGATAAGCACATCCTTAAATGTCCCAAGTCATGGGAGTATCGAGACTGGGCATCGATACTCCAGAGTAGACTAGTGTATACATATCTATACCCTGACGAGGGGCGATGGTTGGTCCCGCAACCATTGGTGTGATGCACCTAAGATTGTATACAGGTGCTCACTGGGGGTGAGTACACTGGATGGACTCGCTGAGAACTGGCTAGACGGTATTATACCTATTTTCAGATAGCAGTTCTCTGGTGACATGAGTGCAGATAGTCTGTTGACCCGAGGTCATCATTTGTCTCATGTGAGTTACTACTGTGCTTTGATTACTACCCTACCACGGCTCTACTGAGTCATGCAAACGGGTTTTAGTTGGGTACAGTCCCAAGCCATATGGAGGCAGTGAGCGATTATTGGGTATTCGTCTCTCCCGGTATAGCGAGTCGATGTCGTGCTATGTTCGGTTGGCCAACACCATAAGTCCCTGGCCAGGACGGATTAAGAATTACTGGTAGTTGACCATTAGATTCTTGGATGGTCTTGAGCCACATCGGCACGACTTTTCAGGTTATTAGGGGTCTGACGTTTTCCACCCTCTAGACCCGACATGCGATACTCTCAGACGAACAGACAGGATTGTACGGAGATTGTCACGGACATGCTCAGTAGGGGTTCGGATGAGTTTGCTTGTCGGCCTTCTTTTCGACAGGTACCTGCGTAGCCGTTATGTACAGCTAGTGCCACCGACAGGCTTGTGGTTAAACCCACTGCCTGCGTACTGTCGAGTCTTTAGAGTCCCACACAGAGGGTTTCCCTGGTTCAGGTGAAACGATGTAGAGGCCGTATGGTTTTACGTGCAGGGTTCCGATCAAATACGTATACTAGTTACATGGATTTTGTTTGGACGGATAATACTAGCGGATTTAGGATTAAGCCATATTCTGGTATTATATTATTGGATTAATTTTGTATATCTTGGTATTCATATTTTTTGCAGTACGAATACGGGTATATATATACGGTGATGGCATTCTTGCAATTTTCACTTGAGTGCTTCTAAAAGAAGACACCTTTATGGAAAATAGATAATGAGGTGGAGGTAGGAGGTTTTCAAAGCATGGTATGAAGCATGGCTAATTCTTTTTTTTATTCATTTGTTCTAACTATTCAAGTATGGTTGCATTATTCTATGGAAATATTGCATGCTTGATATTTTTCAAAAGACTTAGCCATTCTTCACTTGCTAGATTCATTCTTCACTTGACATTCTCTCTCCTTTGCTATCTTCTTCTTCCTCAAACTATCATGACCCATAATATAGCACGTGACCGGCACTTAAATCACGCAACGTCTAAAGGCGTAACGTAAATCAAGCAAGCCGAAGCCCAGAAAATCTAAACCTTTTTGCGGAAAAAAGTGCGGGGTGCAGTTTTGAAATAAAGGTATAATGAATCATGAAAATGCAAGTGGATTATACTAGTTGAAAACATATTTCGTCTTTTAAAATTTTGGGCAGCACCTCTCTTGTATTTTGATCCAAAACCATATACATACTATAAAAAGGTATCCCTGTCACGACCCGAAATGGCACGTGACTGGCACTTGAATCATATGAAGTTTATAGGACCCCATCTAATTCAAGTAAGCCAAAAATCCCAGAAATCTAAACCATTTTTAAAGAAGAGGTGAAGGAAAGTTTGTTTTAAAGCAAGTGGTTTTCAATATAATAAGCCGAAATATGCATTTTTAAAACATCAAGTCCTTTCTGAAAATTTCGGCAGAGTTTCCTTTGTAAATACTGGCCCCAAAAGGGATACAACATGAATAATATGAATAAAGACATCCCCAAGCGGGAGCTAGCTCTTCGCTAATTGGCGGTCTCAACCACGCAAGCAATATAATATACAACGCCGAAGGGCGGGGATCAAAACTCAAAAGGAAACTCAAAATTATCGAGAAACCATATAATAATACAACGCGCGACTCTAAGGTCGAAAGAATAAACAACTGGTTTTCTAAGGTTAATAAATATACAAGTCTGGTTGATGGAGTTTGCTAGATACAACTGAAATAAATGAATGTACAATGGTGGTCACGATGCAAATGATCCCACCTACCAAAGTAATCACCCGGAATGGAGCAGTGTGCCAGCAAAGCCGCAACGAAACCTGTACGGCAAAACCTGCACGAAACTGTGGCACAACGGGGGTGAGTTGCCTGCTCGTGAGTAGAAAACATCACCGAGCAGAAATCGTATGTATGACTCAATCCTAGGTCAATACGATCAAATATATATATAACCTCAAAATGATAAAGTCTGAAGCATGATAAGATGGCAAGGGTAAACATCTATACATAAGTGTAATATCATGTGCTCGTGTCAGTGCCTCAGATAGTAACATATCATAAATATGAGGTATGAATGCAATATAATGAAAACAGAATACATCATGAATGAGAAAACTGTTTTCTTAATTTAGTGAGATTTCTGTATATTTAAATCGAGGTATCATCAATGAAATCAACATAGAATCAGTGTCAAGCATCGACACAAAATATAAATCTCAATATCTCAGGCTCCGGCTATCTGGACTGGCCTGTATCATCAAATATCAATATCTAGGGCTCCGGCTATCTGGACTGGCCCAAATCCTCAAATAAAAGACTACGTCGGTATCCTCCGGATATCCGGCGCGTCACAATAAAATCACCGGTCAGTAGTGCTCCCCTGTCTCAGGCTCAACGCCATCATCTGCGACCTTCTCGTCCCGGGGTACCGCACCGGGTCCACCACGCACCCACAAACAGTTCCTCCTCCTCCTCGAATCGGGTGTATGATATCGCTCACGAGCCGAGAAAACTCATGGTGGATATATCTCAAATCATATCAGGAGAAAACCACACTTTTATATCTGTAAAACTGATAATACGTTTTATAAATCCTTGCAGTTTCTCCAAATCCAGAAATCTCATAGAAATCCGAAATAACAATCTCAAGTGTAAATAACAGTGGATACTGGGCTCCGGCAATCCGGACTGGCCCATAATATTGCATGACAAATGAATATAAAATGCATGAGTATCTAAATAAAAAATGCAATATCTAAACTAGCACATGAAAGCAATAACATATAGGAACTATCAGCTAGCAAGCTATGTCAATAAAATAATATTCTCTAAAGTGTACATGACATAGCAATTACCGATGAAGATGTGTGTGAGCTGGCAAGCAAGTGTACGTGGAGCATACGCATTATCGGTAATGGTGCGGGTGTCCTAACAACAGGTTTCATCATTACTCACGAAAATATATATAGGCATGCAATACAATGCGAACAACAAAATATATGGCAGTGAATAGTAAATACAGCAATAATGAAATATACATTCCTATATACGAGTCATACAGTTTTTGGATATCTGAAATCGCACAAATCGTAGTGTTTAGAAAATAGGGCTACGGTGTTTTTATGAAAAGTACATCCTTTGAAATATCCGTAGTATCCCTTGGCCTGTCTTTAAAATACCCACGATTCGTTAGTTTTGGAAATAAGTATGACTCGTGCTCAGTCTAACATCTACTGTGTAACTACAAGACTAAACTAACTGGCAAATCGAAAAGGTAAGGAAACCACTTAAATCTGAGTCGATATATATAAATATAATAGTCGGTGATCCCACCTCAATATTATCACATACAATACAATATACAATATGACATCCTCGAGTCAAGAGTGCAGATCTATCATCAATATATAGCTCGTACGGTAAATCCATCGTACAACATCCAAATCTGGGTACAGGTCAAATATCACATTATCTCATTATTCATCTGGTATCCTTATCATCATATCCTGTATAGGGGTACTGATCTAAGTCTAGTACATTCTGATACCATCAATATATAAATATATATGCGTGTGTATGAAAACACATCACCAAAAGACCTGCTATAATATCATGTCGTATCTCATAATACGAACCAAATCATATCACCGATCTCATGGCATCATGCCCAATCTCATCGACTCATCTCCAAATATCATATACTATCCTCATGTCCAAGTATACACATACACACACACACACACACATATTCACATACCTATATGTGTGTGTGTGTGTGTGTGTGTGTGTGTGTGTGTGTGTATCCCCATATACGCACAAGTAAAACAATGTAAGTGTGTATGTGTGCGTGTGGGTGCACACCTTATTCTAGGGTTCGCAACTAAACTAACTAACGACACTATCATCTAATTATACTAAAATTAACCCATGATCTTCTAAGATGTACCTGCTAATGATCCAAATTTCACATAAGCAAAATAAATATAAACCATATCCTTACTATACTATGAAATTGCGAGGGTACTATACGCCATCCACCCGACTTTCCCTGTAGATATATATCTACTCACCTTGATCCTCGCTTTCCGAAGTCGATGTCGCCATCATCTTCTTCATTTTTTAAAGTCTACGTGAGGAGGGTACCTACATATATATCACATGACATCGTAAATAGAAATCGTGCATTAAAACCAAATCGGCACACGTATCACATATAGGTTAAGACCTATGATTTATGCATGCACGAATAACTAAACAACTCTCGACGATCGACGTATAAACGTGAATCGACCGAGATAAAACACAAATACCAAATTCCAATTCATTAAAAGCCACAAAACAAAATCAGAAACTTTGAAAACTTGCTCCAGATCTTACCCTAGGTGAAATTAGCCAATTTTGCACACATGGAGGGTCTATTTTACAGATGAAAGAGCTATGAACCAAACACCACTGCATTTCACCCTACCCTGGCCACAATTTGTGGCCAGGAACATTAAAATTGTGGCCAAGTATAAGGGGTAGGGTCCCGGGTCTTAGGGTTATCATTTAGGCCGCTTGCACTACTCTCTGTGTTTGCTAAATAATTTTTAGAGCCTCCGGATGTTAGCAGATCTCTAATAACACCTCAAGTTTCCATAAATTCCCAATATCGGGGTTTCTAAATTTATGAATTGGGGGTTTACTCTCAGGTTTAGTCCAATAAATAATTACTACAGGGGTTGCAAGACCTCTACTAACCTCAATTACACTTCACTACTCAAGATTTCATCAAAACCCTAACTTGGAATTTTCAAAGTTCACTAAACAACAATTAATCGATTCTAAACTAATATAGGTGCTAAAGTGAATGAAATTCTACACTAAAGATGAAAGAATTAGCTCATTTGGCAACTCAAGTATTTTCTTGAGTTGCCCCAAGTCTTCAAAATCCAATTTTTCTTGGTCCAAAGTGTTTGTTGTGAGCTTGTGCATGTTTTTAATGAAGGGGAGATGAAGTTTTGATTTGTTTTGGGGTGTGTTGTGAGGTGATAGAGGAGGGAGGAGATGGAGGCAGCCATGGTGATGGAGGAGGGAAAAATGATGGAGGGATAATGAAAGAGGAATGAGACCAAGTCAATGGAACCCCTCACTCTCTCTTTCTCATGTCCATCCCTCTTTGTTTATTCATTTTCTTTTTTTTTCATTTCATTTCATTTCTTTTCTTCTCTCTTCTCATTCAACACAAAACCATGCATAAACAAAAGAAAAGCCATGGTAAAAAATATAACAAGTGTGTAAAATGACTAGGTGTATGAAACATGCACAAAACAAGCTTAATGCACGATTAGCGATTTTTAATCGCGATTAGCATTAAAATGGAATATAATTAATTATGAAATTTGTAATTGCATAAATCACATAAACCCCTCCAAAATCACCATTTAATTTAATTTTCCAATATATTCCGATTTATCGGTATTTAATTATACCACACTATTAAAATATTCATAATATTTATTATTTAATTTTATAAATTCCCAAAAATAATATTTTATTTTTCTGAAATGTTACAATTCCCAAGCGGGAGCTAGCTCTTCGCCAACTGGCGGAAACACAACTACCAATAACATATATACGACGCCCAATGGCGAAAATCAACCCAGAAAGAACAATAAATAAGCAAGACATCAAACCTCAAAGAAAGCGAACATATACCCATCGCTCTAAGTCTCGCAAATATAAGTCTGGCTAAGTCTACCAATATACAAAGTCTAGTTTTTGTGATTTGATGGAGTTTATCTAGATACAACGAAATATAAAGGTACGAGAGTGGGCAGGATCCAATAAGTGTCCCACCTACCAAAGCAAAACACCCTGGAAGAAGCTGTGTGCCTGCGATACCGCAACTGGTCCCAAGCGGTCAAACCTGCAAGAACTGTGGCACAACTGGGATGAGTTTCCAACTCGTGAGAAGAAAACATCAGCAGGTACAAATTGAATAAAATAACGATTTCCTAGGTCACTATATCCTGAAAGTAATACTATGATATCTAGGGTGACCATGTATGTATATATGTCAATAATCGAGTCATTACAATGACATATGTAAATAAACATCCGACATCATATGCCTGTATGCATGTGGATATCATCCACTTGTCCATCAACATCACAATCAATACCATGGAACCTGAGTGTTCAACACCGACACTTGAAACATCATGAAAACATATGCCTGTATATATGAGGATATCAACCACGTGTGTCCATCAGCGACACATCAAAATCATGGAACTTGAGTGTCCAACACCGACACTCGAAATATCATGAAACCCGTGTCCAGTAGCGACACGTAAATCCTCATATCTCGGGCTCCGTCAGTCCGGATCGGCCTATATCACGACTACGGTCGGTATCCTCTAGATATCCGCCGCGCCAAACTATCTCGGGCTTCGTTAGTCCGGATCGGCCCATATCATCTCACAACTCCGGTCGGTATCCTTCGGATAACCGCCGAGCCTAAAACTATCACCGGTAGGTAGTGTTCCCACTACCAGGCTCATCGTCTACACCACACGAATCATTTCTTGCTCCGAGGTACCATACCGGGCCACCATGAACCCACAGACGGTGCCTCCCGCTCCTCGAATCGGGTATACTCATAACTCAGAACCGAGAAAACTCATGGTGGACACCTCGAAATATCATATCAAGAGAAACCGCATTTTAAAGCAATACATAATTCCTTTTGAAATATAACTGCGGTTCTCAAATCCAGAGATCTCATGAAAACGGCATCTCAAGCATATAACATAAAATATGATGTATGCAATATAGAGTAGTAATATGAGCATATCGAGTATATTATGCAAGCATGTCAAGTGATAGTACTGAACAATGAATGTACTTTTATGTTTAAGATTAATCTCATGATATGGCAGTTCTATTGTGTAAGTGGCATGGCAATTACCGATGAAGAATGTGTGTGAGTCGGTAAATCTGTGCATGCGTAACATGCGTATTAACGGTAATTGTGCAGGTGTACTAGCAGTTGATATCATATAACAATAAATACTGGAAATATGATATGTACATCACGAGGGGTAATATCCTGCACAACATGAATAATCAACGGGTATATCTATCTACACGTGAACCATACGGTCAGTTTTAAAGGATACGAATCGTAGTTTTGAAAGTGGGGGTTATGGTGTTTTAAGAAAAGACACCATTGAAAATGCATAGCGACCCTTAAGATTTCCGTTTAAAAGATGCATACGATTCGTCAGTTTTGGAAATAGGTATGGTTCAGGTAGCAATCTTTACATCGACGATCCCGCCTTACAACATCCGATATGGAAATATCCTTGACCAACATCCTCAAATCACGAGCATGGATCAATCATCCGGTACAACACATCGCGTACGGTAATCCATCGTACGGTGACATCAAACAGAATAGGGATTCTATCTTCCTATTCGTCAATAAGGGTACGGATCTAAAATCTCGTACGGCATATCCTTCTCTATCCTCATAAACACACACACACACACACATACATATATATCTCAATTCACATTTGTATCAATCTCATATCAAGTCACATTTATATATATGTCATACCTTATTAATCTCAAGTCGTATCGATCTCGATCTTATATCATACCACTATCAACTCATACTTGTCCTATTTTAATTATATATATCAAGCTTCACATTCTCACATCAATCCTTATAAATATCCGAATCATCCTTAGCTATCATATCCGTGAGTTTATACATGGGTTTTTCTCCAAACTATAGTTTATAATTCACTTATCCATATCAATGGTTGCGGGGGTGCTATACACCATCCACCCGACTTTCCCCATAGATATAAATCTACTCACCTGCAATTCTCCTCGCGTAGTCCAAGTCGATGTGCTTCATTGTTACGGAAGTCCATGCGAAGGTACCTACAATCAATACACCTTAAGCTTTCGAAGGGAACACAAATTCAATTGCAATACTATTGAAATCAAGTCCGAAAAACCGATATGGCACACGAAGTGCTCATAGGTTAGAACCTATAGCTTACGCATGCAAGATTAACCAAATAACTTTCGTCCGTTGACGTACAAACGTCCAACGACGAAATACGATATCAAATACCAAATCCTATGTTTCAGAAATCGGAAAACACAAATCAACAACTAAGGAATTCTATCCCAGATTTTACCCTAGGTCAAACTATGACATTTTGCATATAGAGTTAGTCTAGATATTAGATAACAATGCCACACACCAAAAATCAACACAATCTCTCGCAATGTGGCCGCAATTTACGGCCACGAGGATTAAATCTGCGGCCAGAACTAAAGGGGAGGGGCTCGGGTTTCTATGGTAGGTTTCTATGTGCCTGCACGTCTCTCTGTAATCGCTAAATAATTTTTAGGGTCCCTGGGTTATAGCAGATTCACAATATCCCATCACAAATTCCATAAAATACGATATCGGCCAATTTCAAAGTTCGTGTTTTGGGTTCTAGTCTCTGATCTTAGCCACAAAAACATCACTCAAGCCTTGCAAACACTCACTACATCTCAATTCACCACTTACAAGTCAAGTCTCCCACTAAACATCAACTTGGAAATTTCCAAGATCACAATACTCACTAAATCAAATTCTAAACTAAACTAGAATATACTAAACATAACATCTTAACTAAAGGAAAGGAAATATACCTCATTTGGCAAGTCATGAAAATTCTTGAGTTGCCCAAAATCTTAAAAATCCAAACTTGAATGGTCCGTAAGGTTTAGGATGAGGTTGTGCATCTTTTTATTGAAGGTGGCATGTGATTTTATTGATGAATTGGAGATGATACATGGAGATAGAGGAGGATAAAAGAGATGAAGAAAATGGTAAAGAAATGGAGAAGGAAGAAGAATAAATGAGAAGGAAATGGAGTAAGGAAGAAGTCAAGGGTCTCTCTCTCTTATGCTCACTCCTTCTCAAAATATCTCATACACCACTCTCTCAAAATATCTATTTTGTCTCCTCTCTCTCTCATCAACCATGGCATCTCTTTTCTTTCCTTTACAATTAAATAAAACTAAATGCAAATGAACAAACATGTAACAAAATGCAATATGATATGGTGCACTAGTCATGGAAAAATGTAAAAATACGGATTTGGCCAAATCGTGATTGGTAGTGCATTAATCAATTTAATTTAAACTTGCATATTATTAATTATAAAAATGCCAAAATCCGATAAATATCTTTATAATAAATGAATCATTTTAATCTCCACTTATATTCCAAATATTTGTATATAATTATACCTTTTTACGAAAACCTCAAATTCGCCAATCGAATAGTTTTTCGCGAAATATATTGTTTTAATATTTAAATTCTAAAAACAATATTTTATATTTATGAAATGTTACAATTTTCCTCCCTTAAATAAATTCGGTCTCTGAATTTAAATTTAAACCCCTAAATACTAAAACATTTCAATAATCACCTTAAATCAATATGGCTCCGAAATCACGGAAGATACGGAAATACCACAACGCATCATGTGCGCATGAAAACGAGTGCGAAACTCAAAATCGGACCCCGTCAAGCGTCACGCAATCATCAGAGTTATAAAGGAGATGCAAATCTTGAAATGCAATACCATACTCAATTATCCTATACTCAAAATCATAATACGTAAATAGTACGCATACTCGTAAAATCCTTTAAAACTGAATAAAACACATGCAAATTTTTTTCCAAATCGCCGTGCTATGCGTAGCTCACAGCACAAGTGATGGACGATCATTTGTAAAATAGTAAATATATACTTATATATGTTTTGCTCAAATTATACGTCCCGCCTTTTTGAAATATCCCAGATGGTTCTCCTTGTAAAATTTCGTGTCACTCGCGGACACGTAGGAAATAGCGAGACTATAGCACCTTTTTGAAAACCTCTTGGTAAACGTTTTATGCATGCAAAAGTACACAGGTACTGTCCTCAGATCAGTCCTGCTCGGCTACTATACAATATAGTACCCATCATCAAAACGCGATACTCACAAATAAAATCAGCTTCAAAAGGCATATCCAACATTACGTGTGTCTGGTGCGCACGGAAATCAAATCCAATACAAGTGCCACAAATATGCACAAAAGCAAAACTAAGTGCAACGTGTGTGCATGAAAACATCTGTCCAGTGCAACAGATGTGCACGACAACAGTATCAAGTGCATCTAGAGTGCACGAAAATCTCAATTGAGTGCACCAGGTGTGCACAAAACCACATCTCATGCGTCCAGTGTGCGCAAAAATCTAAATCAAATGCGTCAGGTCCGTATGAAACATCTAGTGCAATAGTATGCACGATAATGAACGTCAAGTGCAGATGCGCACGAAAACATAAATCTGGAGCAACAAATGCACGAAATACAAATCTGGTGCAACCAATGCACAAAAACTCATTAATATCTCAAATGCTCACAAAAACAATACCAAGTATACCAAGGTGTATAGAATCATAAACGTGTGCAATTACGTGCACAAAATCCATCCCAATACACTGCAAGCACATATAAGCTATACCGAGTGCATAAGTAAAGGCAAGTGCATACAACATGCACGAAATCAAATCGACAGTATCGAATCTACGAACCATAAATACGTGTAACGAAGGCACAAATTGATACCAAGTGCAATAGATATGCACAAATCATAAACCAATGTAGCGGTGTATAAAAAATAAATCAAGTGCAATAACTGTGGACAAAATGTAAATATCCAATAAGTGCAGCCATGGTGCACGAAAACAATATCATGAAACTCAATCATCGAAATTCAAATCCAAGCGATAAAAGTGTGATACTCGGATCACAAAACGCAATCGCAATAAATGATATTGAGGTACACCTCCTACAATGTTGAAAAATGCCGGTGCACCCAAGCTGGCAGAGCAAGATCATCTACTTTCCTCCTGCTCACGGTATGGCATCTTCGGTCTCAGGGTCCTCGTTTTCTCTGTGGATTACCAATCTCATGATCCTTCTTCTCGTCGGCCCAGTCAGGTGTACTAACAGAACAGTTCCGCTCTGGAACTCCTCTGATCACCGTTTGGCCAATCAACATGACCACTCACAAACAGCACATTACTAACGGCGGCATCTGGCCCTCCGAATACGTGCGATATAACTGATCCTGGTGCAAATCTTTTATCGATGCGGTGCTCTAGAAAGAACCTACTTAAGGTCTCTTCCGATCTCACCTATACCGAACTATATGGAGGTTGGCACTCTTGCTTAACTCTTTTCTCATAACCGGACAGCTGTGTCCTCAGCATGGCTTTCATCTGGAAATTTGGCTGTATCTAACGCCTCTGCACACATATCAATCCTCTGGCATCATGTAACATTTCAAAAAAATAAAATATTATTTTTGGGAATTTTTATAATTAAATAATAAAATATTGAATATTTTAATAAGGCGGTATAATTAAATACCGATAAATTTGTGAAAATTTGGAAAATTATGGAAATTTCTAAAAGAGGGTGTTTCATGTGAATTATGCAAATTTTAAGTCTTTATGATTAATTATACACTAATTTTGTGCTAATCGCGATTAGATATCGCTAATCGGGCACTAATCGTGTTTTATGCACATATCATTTTTTTCCACACTTGTTACTTTTTCTTACATGATTATGGGTGTATGGTTATTGTTTTGAGTTTACTATTGAGGGGAGAAGAAAAGAAAAGAAAAGAAAAAGAAATAGGATAAAGAATAGAATATAGTAGTAGGTATGGGTGAGAGAGAGAAAGGTGAGGGTTACATTTGACTTAACCATTCTCTCCTCCATCATTCTCCTTCATTTTCCCTTCCTCCTACAGCCCAAGGCAGCACCCTCTCCTCTACCATCTTCAAAACCCCCAAAACTCCATTAAAAACACCTCAAAACTCAAACCCCATTTCACAAAAAAGATGCACAAGCTCACTAGCAACACATTGAACCAAGAAAAATCAAGTTTTGGACACTTGGGGCAACTCAAGAATTTTCTTGAGTTGCCAAAGGAGGTAATTTCTGCACTATTAGTATTGTTGGAGATAGTGCCCTCAGAGTCAATTATTAGGTCACAGGTACGTGATTGCAATGATTGATGGAGGACCTATCCCGGTAGGACAGTCTTACTCGAGATGATAGTATGCTATCTGGTTTACCTTTATCATCGTGTACTGTTTTAAGTGACCTGACACGTCGCTATTACACGTTGATAGAGCCCCTAGGATTCTTGCTTGACCACCAGCAGTATGAGGGCGATCATATAAGTGGGAGCTGGGGGTCTATAAGCATATCCTTAAAAGGTCCCTAGTCGTGAGAGTTTCGAGACAGGGCATCGATTCTCCATAGTAGACTAGTGTATACAGTCGAGACCCCGACGAGGGGCGGTGGCCGGTCTCACAAGCCACTGGTGTCAGTTGGATCACCTAAGATGTATACAGGTGCTCATTGGGTTATGAGTACACCGGACAGGACTCGCCGGGAACATGCCAGTTGGTCATATACCAGACGTCAGATGGCAGTTCCCTGGTGACATGTGTACAGGTTAGTTCATCGACCTGGGGATCGTCATTTGTCTCGTGTGAGTTCCCACTGTACTTTGATTACTACCCTACCACGGCTCAAAGGAGTCGTGCAAACAGGTTTTAGTTGGGTACAGTCCCGAGCCACATGGAGGCAATGAGCGTATCTTCAGGGGTTCGTCTCTCCCGGTATTGGGGGTGAGGTCGTGCTGTGTCTAGGAGAGCCATTACACGAAGCCCTCGGCCGAGGCAAGGAGATTTACTGGTAGGTATTCCAGTAGTATCTCAGGGTGTTCTGGGCTACACTCCGACACGACTTGTACCGCTTTTGGGGGTCTGACTTTTACCAACCCCCTAGGCCCGCCATGCGATGCTCATAGACGAACGGACCGGACTGTACGGATATTGTCACTGACAGGCTCAGTAGGGAGTCAGGCTGAGTTCGCTCACAGACGTCTCTTTTGGTCAATACCTGGTAGCCCGTTATGTATTGGCTTATACCTCTAACGTGCTAGTGGTTAAATCCACAACCAAGGTGTTGATGAGTCTTTAGAGTCCCCCACATTTCAGTTACTCAGCTTTCGGGCGAAAGGTTGTAGAGGCCGTATGGAGATATGGCAAGGTCCGATCAGATACGTGCGGTATTGCACGGATCAGGATCGGACAGTCTGTACTATAGGCCGTATGGTTATATGGCAGGGTTTGATCAGATACGTGCGGTATTGCACGGATCAGGATCGAACGGATATTACTAGCCGGCTTTGGTTTAAGCCGGATCCTAGTATAGTACAGTGTAGACTTTGTCTCATTGCATTTGTATTTCGGTCGAAATACAGATGCGGGTGTGTATGCACAGTATCGGGGTTGTCCTGTAATTTATTACGGGACCAGTTTTCTGGAGTTGCCAGTTTGCTTTCCGTTTCGGCTGATTTCCATTGTTCCGTTCATTGGCCGAAGATTGGTGGAGGAGGGCTTATTTGCATTGTTGCAAATAGGCATTTGTGGAGGGGGTCTTTGCATATTGTTTTATCATGACAACTCTTCTTTGACCTTTTGACTTCATGATGGTTCATGATGGGTGGACCATACCTTGACTTTGTGTTGATGATAAGGTTGGTGGTAGGTGGTTGAGTGTGGGTTTTGTTTTGGTGATGATTTCCTTTTTCATGGTTGTAACCTTCTCTCTCTTCCTTGTATGATGGGGGTTATTTCTTTTGATTACCACACTCTCACTCTTCTTCTCTTGCTCATGGATTTGGCCGGCCATATGGGAGGGGGCTGCCCAATGTTTGAAGTGTGGGGTTTAGTTCATTTCATGCTCCCAAAATACCTCCAAGTTCCTCCACAAAACTCTTGTATCATATCCTCCACCAATGGCAACTCCCTAAACCCCTAGAGACACAAATAGCTCACTACACCATTCTACAGCAAGTCTTGGGCACGTCGAGTAGCCGGCTTCGTGCCCGAGTTGCCTCGGCATTGAGGTGGGAGCCCGTAAAAGAAGTAGGCGATGTGGTGCACTTCCGGCGACGAGGAGGAGACGGGACATTCCGCAAAAGATTGGGACGATGACGAGAAGACCGGAGGACTTGGATCGTCGGTATATCTCTTTCCCATCTTTTTGTTAGCTAGGACTAATTAATGGTTCGATCCGGGTATTAGTGCGCGGCGGTTTGCCAGTTCAAGAAAATTAAAGTTTATCACCGCTTTCGCATTTGGCCGTCGGATTGACGGCCGGGGCGCCGCCGTGCACTTACAGTGGTATCAGAGCCTCGCCATTAACTTAGTCTAGCTTGGTTTAATGTGTTTTGCATTTCCGATCGACCAAAATTCCAAAATTCGCATTTTTGCTTGCATCAGTTTTCTGTTAAAATTTTCTGGTGTCGAAAATTTTTTCAGGTTACAGAAAAGTGATGTACTGGAAAATATAAGAGATCTGTGAAAATTCGATGAAGTGTCTCTACAGTAGGAGCGCGGAACCGCGGCCAAACCCCACCTTGGGCCGCGGTTCCGCCGCACTCTATTGGGTTCACTGCACCAAATTTTTACAGAGGCTTTCTGGGCTGAAAATTGGGGTTTTGGAATATTAAAATTAGGCCCAGAATTTCCTGATCTGCTACAGTATTGCTTGGGGGCCCACTTGTTATTTTTTGATCGATCGGATATTTTAAACACATTATTTCACAGTATTTACATTATATCTGCGACCGTGAATGTCACTCGATCGGTAAATCCGGTCTAACTGCTATAGCCCGGTTAGACGGATTTGCGAACGTGACTTTCACGTTGATGTTTTGTTTTTGCTGTGATGTTGCGGATCGGTCGTGGGGGATAGCCTGGATTCAATGCTAGTACAGTTGTGGTTGTATTATGTACATTTGATATTGCGGGGCGAGCGTCCGACATGTTGACTGCCGTCACTGCCTGTTTGTATTATTATTTTGGGGCACGACCTGGTTGCGGTCGATGTACCCGTTGTATGTATATTTTACTTTCTGTACTAGGATTGCCCCGCGGAGGGGTGCACGGATAGCCGGGTTCTAGAGGGCAACAAGACCGCATCTCATGGCATTGGGACGGAGGGGGGCTTCACTCTGGGATTGGCGGGCTATTCGCCGCACTCGTAGGGGGTACAGGTTGACCCAGGAGGGGTGCCCAAGTTACCGGATTCCGTGAAGTGCTGGGTGGTCCATTCACGGCGCTGAAGGGGGCTGCCTCGCTTCAGGTTTTGGCGGGTGACTTGCCGCGCCCGTAGGGGTCTAGGTTCTCATTGCACAGGCTATCCACACGACCAGGGGAACGTCGGGTTTCAGTAGTGGCTCTGTGAAACCCGGGGATCCCAGATATCTGTATTGTTTCTGTGATGCTGTACATTTCTGTGATGTTGCTTTTTATTCACGCCTTGAGCGAAATATAATATATTGGTATATATATTAGTAGATG
Organism: Agapanthus africanus; assembly: GCA_030015575.1. Lineage (NCBI taxonomy): Eukaryota > Viridiplantae > Streptophyta > Magnoliopsida > Asparagales > Amaryllidaceae > Agapanthus > Agapanthus africanus. The sequence continues at coordinate 838,146,005 of JASDDO010000024.1, read as the reverse complement.
TTGTATATGTTTTACATCCGCGCTAGTCCAGTTCCCGCTCTGTCGTTAGTTAGCTAACTTAACGGGTAATGACGGGACCCAGTGGCGAATGCGGATGGCATATACGTACATCAGTATATTTTCGTTCTTTTTGGTGTGATCAATTGATGGGACTGCGTTGATTCGGATCAATGCAAGTTAAAAACAAACCTAATCTGATGTTGTTGGAACACTTTTCAAAAAGCTGTTATTGCAAGGACGTTCACTTTTGTTTTGCATCGTGGTATTCAGCTGGAATATCCTGCTCCTCAGTCGACGAGGCAAGGGCCGAGATCCCTTCACCGGGAGTGACCCCTTGGACAAAAAGTTTGCATCAGGGCATTAACTTCACTATAGCCGATTACTTTTGCTTTGCGCCGTGGTATTCAGTTGGAATATCCTGCACCCCATTCTACGGGGAAAGAGCCGAGATCCCTTCACCGGGAGTGACCTCTTTAGCAACGGTTTTCGTCACTATATTTTTAAAAAAGCTATCCGTTCCTTCAACGATATCAAGTTCATTACGTTAAAGGTTTTCGCCAGAAACCATTCGTAGCCCTCCGTCGTTTCATATGGGTAGTCAATAGTATTCAAGCTGTGTTTGTTCGCCATAGTCAAGGCACAGTGTTTGGTAGCTGTTGGGTGTTCATATGCTGCATAGATAGATGCGTTGGTTTGGGACAGTCGTATAGCCTTGTTGGCCCTAGTCAAGGGCTTGTACGGGTGGGTTCAAATCAATCTGGATAATGACGGGTAGAACTTGACATGTGACTTATGATTTGTTGGCCTTAGTCAACGTCATAAGAGCATGGGGCAGAAATCACATCGGGAGTTTCAAAAGAACTGAAACTTGCCAGATATGCGCATACCTTCTGGAGTGTGATACCGTGAGCGGATTCCGTCACGTTGTCATGCGATGATAGTTGGATCCCGATTCCCACTGATGAGTTAGTTTACTCCTCGGGTGACCCCGACTAATTCTTCTTTCAGCTTTGGAGGAGAATTTGACGGTATAGTGGGAGGTTTCCAGATTAGATAAATTGGTAACCATTCTGATCTAGGTTAGAGTGCACGCTGAGTGTTTCTTTTCTCTCTCTCTTTGGCAGCGACCATTGACCCGACCCTAAGACTATGACTCAGTGACCAAGTTGACCGAACCTTCTTTAACACTGGCTTTTGGATTGTCAGAGTTGCAAACCTCATTGCCACTCCCACTTTTACCCTTTTCTCCAGGACACCCCGTATTACTACGAACGTCCACTTCCATTGGACAAAACCATCGTATGGTTAGATACGAACTCGAAGGAATTTATTCGAGGATGGTTTCAGGTTCTGGAGAAAACGGATAGGATTATTCAGTTGTCTTTTCCTTTTACCTTCTCTCAGGTTGCGAGTACTCCTTGGTTTAGGAGATAATACACCTATTACGCAAATTGGATAGTCTTCTTCCAAACCTTAGGCTGGTGCCGACCGGTAGGGAATGAAGAAAACCAATTAGCCTAACGATGGTGTACAGAAGGTATTAAGTTCAGACAAAGCAAAGGATTAGTAAGAGGGCAAAGTAAATTGCAACAGATATTCACGACCAAACCACATATTTCGTTACCACTCCCACATCACCTTTGTATTTCTCCAGGACACTCCGTATCACTACGAAGATCCACAGTTTATTTGGATACTCCATCGTATGGTTATATACGAACTCGAATGGAACTTGTTCCAGTTCGGGGATGGATTCTGGTCCAGGAGAAATAGGAATAAGGTTTATTCGGTTGTCTTTTATCTTCACCCTCTTTCATTGCGAGTGTTCCTGGGATTGGGACAGTACACCCATTGTGCTTATTGGATAGTCTTCTTCCAAACCATAGGCTGGTGCCGAACGGTAGGGAAAGAAGAAAACCATTTGGCCTAAAGGGGTGTACAGAAGGTAAAGACTAAAGACATATGAAGGGATTTGGAGAGGTGGCAAAGAACTATACGGTTACAGTCGTGAATCTGGAAGAGGCATTACTAGGAATACCAGAATACCCCATCGGAACATTTCAATGTTTCAGTTTCACTGTGTAATGTTAAAGGAAAACTGATTTCCCGATTAGATACTTACACCAGGGTATGTATTTACCAGGTACGATTCTCACATCAGTATGGTTTTACAGATGATGAGTGGGAGTAAGTTATTGGGAATTGGGTGATTATCCTCATTATATCGGGATTCGTTGTAATCGGTGATATTTGAGGAAATCACCTGGGCTGTTTGCCGGTTGGCAAATATTTGGTTTTGAATATCCGCAGTTATGCACCAATTTCAAATTGATATATCTGTACGTCTATTTTCATAGAGTGAGATATGCCTTTCTGAAATTATGTCTACGACATTTACCTATATCAGTGGATGGTTAGGTAAGGAGCATTAAACAGCGGTGTAATTCTTCTTAACCATAAGTACAGTTTTCAACCTACGACACACAGTGAATGAGTTATCAGACTCAAGGGACTTATACAGAGTATTGTATGTTGTCCAGGGTCCATCAGGACAGAGGGGTTGGTCCTCGTACTATATTCGGTTTACTTATGACTTCTCTAGTTTTTAGACAAGTGTTTCGTGGAAACACAGGATCTGAATTTTGAGAAGTTATAGGTATTTGAATACAGTAGAGAACCAAGTGTAGCAAGTATCGGGATTCTTCAAAGGGATCGAAGATGTAGATACTTATGTATGGTATTCAGATGATAGTAAGGTTTAAAGAGAAATTGCTTCTCTTTCAGGTTACTCATAATTGGAAGCATTCCTAAGTTGAGTAACGCTGATCGGCCTCCTTCCATTTAGTTGACATGCACTGGAGACAGCTGCATGATTTGAATCTGGTTCAATTAAATCAGTGCCTCTGTTTCTATATTGGATATAGAACAGTTCATATCTTAACGATGTTAAGGTACGGGGAGTTGTCCAGCTTATGATTAAAACCAGACACTGGACAACTCAAGGCACGTTTCTGTAATGGCTGTTTGTGGGTTGACCCAGGCTATGACGCGGGTTGATTTTCTACCATCTGGATGAACAATAGCAATATTGTTCTAGACTCGCCACAGTTTTAATAAAAATGGATTTTTTCAGAAAACAGTAGTGGGAGTATGGTAGAACTGGAAGTGATTCCAGAACCACAAACGATTATTGAAGATTTGATAAGGAACCTAAAGATTCAATCTGGATTGACATTCCATTGGCCACTCCGCAGATGCGGTGGGTAACTTCAGGCACTCGAGAGGTACTACGGTAGCCTCAAGGACGGTGACAGGGAAGTTCTTGTTTACCCACAATTACCATTGCTGTTGTTCCAGGCTGCGAGACCCGGTGGGAGGATGAGTATAGCGTCGTTCTAAACTAGTTTTAGAAGTGTACGTCTATATGACTCTGCCAGAGGGTTGTCGTAGTCAGTGGGAGCAGCGGAAGCATTGGTGGACAGGTAGCTTATTTCTATTTATAGACTAAAGCAGATGTAGCGGAGAAAGATCATCTACTTCTGATGTGACAGTCATGGGTTTGACTTCATCAGAATAGGGGATGGATCTGTTGAGAAGGTAGTAGGGTGTGATGTCATGGTATTTGGATGACATACACAGAGTAGGAAAGGAAACTCCTATACTACAATCGGTTATACTTTGGTCGTCACACAGTGGTTTCTCCACAAAGGAAATGGATTTTATATCAGACATACTGGCTACTAGATCTATGGTTTTAGATCTAGATTTGGGTAGTTTCCCAATCTGGGTACTTAGACAACATTCTAAGGGTATTTAGAATGGACGACTCCTGGCACGGTAGTGTACCTGCAGGTGATGGAGTCACCCTCTCTAAAGGTGTCTTACAGACTAAAGGGGAGAGGGATGCGCATGATTGGCAGATCACTTGCTCAGGCAATTGAGTCAATCATGAGATGTCAAGTACCACACCAGATGTTGTTCTTGCACTAGATGCAATAAGCTGACATTGATCCAACCCTGGAGAAACAGTCGGAAGCAGTTTTAGAACATAAGTGGATGTTCTAGGGATATGATAACGACAGCCTCATTCGGGAGACAGTTATCATTCCAGGCTTCCAAGATGACATGGACGACAAGGAGGTTGTCAGAGTTATAGTTTTTCCTTCTGATGAGGGGCAGTATTTTGGACAGGTGGTCCAAGGCAATACTGAGGGAGGCATGGCACAGGATACTGATTAAGTTCAGTTGACGATACAGTCTAAGAAGTTTGGATTTGGTGTTCATTTATGAACTATGTCCCATCAGACATCCAGACACATTCTAAGACAGGTATTGCTCATTTCGGGAGATGGGTTTCTCCGCGAACTTGAGATATAGAGAGACATAGAAAGAGACAACAAAGCGGATCCACTCACTGAGGCTATTCCTCGAACGCAATAGTTTCGCAAACGAGCTTTGTGAGACTGACTAGTAGAGGAGTTGGGTGTTCGGTATCACACGGGCTGTGAGTATGCGACATCGCAATAATTAGCCTTGAGTGCAAGTGGGAGATTGTTGGAGATAGTGCCCTCAGAGTCAATTATTAGGTCACAGGTACGTGATTGCAATGATTGATGGAGGACCTATCCCGGTAGGACAGTCTTACTCGAGATGATAGTATGCTATCTGGTTTACCTTTATCATCGTGTACTGTTTTAAGTGACCTGACACGTCGCTATTACACGTTGATAGAGCCCCTAGGATTCTTGCTTGACCACCAGCAGTATGAGGGCGATCATATAAGTGGGAGCTGGGGGTCTATAAGCATATCCTTAAAAGGTCCCTAGTCGTGAGAGTTTCGAGACAGGGCATCGATTCTCCATAGTAGACTAGTGTATACAGTCGAGACCCCGACGAGGGGCGGTGGCCGGTCTCACAAGCCACTGGTGTCAGTTGGATCACCTAAGATGTATACAGGTGCTCATTGGGTTATGAGTACACCGGACAGGACTCGCCGGGAACATGCCAGTTGGTCATATACCAGACGTCAGATGGCAGTTCCCTGGTGACATGTGTACAGGTTAGTTCATCGACCTGGGGATCGTCATTTGTCTCGTGTGAGTTCCCACTGTACTTTGATTACTACCCTACCACGGCTCAAAGGAGTCGTGCAAACAGATTTTAGTTGGGTACAGTCCCGAGCCACATGGAGGCAATGAGCGTATCTTCAGGGGTTCGTCTCTCCCGGTATTGGGGGTGAGGTCGTGCTGTGTCTAGGAGAGCCATTACACGAAGCCCTCGGCCGAGGCAAGGAGATTTACTGGTAGGTATTCCAGTAGTATCTCAGGGTGTTCTGGGCTACACTCCGACACGACTTGTACCGCTTTTGGGGGTCTGACTTTTACCAACCCCCTAGGCCCGCCATGCGATGCTCATAGACGAACGGACCGGACTGTACGGATATTGTCACTGACAGGCTCAGTAGGGAGTCAGGCTGAGTTCGCTCACAGACGTCTCTTTTGGTCAATACCTGGTAGCCCGTTATGTATTGGCTTATACCTCTAACGTGCTAGTGGTTAAATCCACAACCAAGGTGTTGATGAGTCTTTAGAGTCCCCCACATTTCAGTTACTCAGCTTTCGGGCGAAAGGTTGTAGAGGCCGTATGGAGATATGGCAAGGTCCGATCAGATACGTGCGGTATTGCACGGATCAGGATCGGACAGTCTGTACTATAGGCCGTATGGTTATATGGCAGGGTTTGATCAGATACGTGCGGTATTGCACGGATCAGGATCGAACGGATATTACTAGCCGGCTTTGGTTTAAGCCGGATCCTAGTATAGTACAGTGTAGACTTTGTCTCATTGCATTTGTATTTCGGTCGAAATACAGATGCGGGTGTGTATGCAAAGTATCGGGGTTGTCCTGTAATTTATTACGGGACCAGTTTTCTGGAGTTGCCAGTTTGCTTTCCGTTTCGGCTGATTTCCATTGTTCCGTTCATTGGCCGAAGATTGGTGGAGGAGGGCTTATTTGCATTGTTGCAAATAGGCATTTGTGGAGGGGGTCTTTGCATATTGTTTTATCATGACAACTCTTCTTTGACCTTTTGACTTCATGATGGTTCATGATGGGTGGACCATACCTTGACTTTGTGTTGATGATAAGGTTGGTGGTAGGTGGTTGAGTGTGGGTTTTGTTTTGGTGATGATTTCCTTTTTCATGGTTGTAACCTTCTCTCTCTTCCTTGTATGATGGGGGTTATTTCTTTTGATTACCACACTCTCACTCTTCTTCTCTTGCTCATGGATTTGGCCGGCCATATGGGAGGGGGCTGCCCAATGTTTGAAGTGTGGGGTTTAGTTCATTTCATGCTCCCAAAATACCTCCAAGTTCCTCCACAAAACTCTTGTATCATATCCTCCACCAATGGCAACTCCCTAAACCCCTAGAGACACAAATAGCTCACTACACCATTCTACAGCAAGTCTTGGGCATGTCGAGTAGCCGGCTTCGTGCCCGAGTTGCCTCGGCATTGAGGTGGGAGCCCGTAAAAGAAGTAGGCGATGTGGTGCACTTCCGGCGACGAGGAGGAGACGGGACATTCCGCAAAAGATTGGGACGATGACGAGAAGACCGGAGGACTTGGATCGTCGGTATATCTCTTTCCCATCTTTTTGTTAGCTAGGACTAATTAATGGTTCGATCCGGGTATTAGTGCGCGGCGGTTTGCCAGTTCAAGAAAATTAAAGTTTATCACCGCTTTCGCATTTGGCCGTCGGATTGACGGCCGGGGCGCCGCCGTGCACTTACAGTGGTATCAGAGCCTCGCCATTAACTTAGTCTAGCTTGGTTTAATGTGTTTTGCATTTCCGATCGACCAAAATTCCAAAATTCGCATTTTTGCTTGCATCAGTTTTCTGTTAAAATTTTCTGGTGTCGAAAATTTTTTCAGGTTACAGAAAAGTGATGTACTGGAAAATATAAGAGATCTGTGAAAATTCGATGAAGTGTCTCTACAGTAGGAGCGCGGAACCGCGGCCAAACCCCACCTTGGGCCGCGGTTCCGCCGCACTCTATTGGGTTCACTGCACCAAATTTTTACAGAGGCTTTCTGGGCTGAAAATTGGGGTTTTGGAATATTAAAATTAGGCCCAGAATTTCCTGATCTGCTACAGTATTGCTTGGGGGCCCACTTGTTATTTTTTGATCGATCGGATATTTTAAACACATTATTTCACAGTATTTACATTATATCTGCGACCGTGAATGTCACTCGATCGGTAAATCCGGTCTAACTGCTATAGCCCGGTTAGACGGATTTGCGAACGTGACTTTCACGTTGATGTTTTGTTTTTGCTGTGATGTTGCGGATCGGTCGTGGGGGATAGCCTGGATTCAATGCTAGTACAGTTGTGGTTGTATTATGTACATTTGATATTGCGGGGCGAGCGTCCGACATGTTGACTGCCGTCACTGCCTGTTTGTATTATTATTTTGGGGCACGACCTGGTTGCGGTCGATGTACCCGTTGTATGTATATTTTACTTTCTGTACTAGGATTGCCCCGCGGAGGGGTGCACGGATAGCCGGGTTCTAGAGGGCAACAAGACCGCATCTTATGGCATTGGGACGGAGGGGGGCTTCACTCTGGGATTGGCGGGCTATTCGCCGCACTCGTAGGGGGTACAGGTTGACCCAGGAGGGGTGCCCAAGTTACCGGATTCCGTGAAGTGCTGGGTGGTCCATTCACGGCGCTGAAGGGGGCTGCCTCGCTTCAGGTTTTGGCGGGTGACTTGCCGCGCCCGTAGGGGTCTAGGTTCTCATTGCACAGGCTATCCACACGACCAGGGGAACGTCGGGTTTCAGTAGTGGCTCTGTGAAACCCGGGGATCCCAGATATCTGTATTGTTTCTGTGATGCTGTACATTTCTGTGATGTTGCTTTTTATTCACGCCTTGAGCGAAATATAATATATTGGTATATATATTAGTAGATGTTGTATATGTTTTACATCCGCGCTAGTCCAGTCCCCGCTCTGTCGTTAGTTAGCTAACTTAACGGGTAATGACGGGACCCAGTGGCGAATGCGGATGGCATATACGTACATCAGTATATTTTCGTTCTTTTTGGTGTGATCAATTGATGGGACTGCGTTGATTCGGATCAATGCAAGTTAAAAACAAACCTAATCTGATGTTGTTGGAACACTTTTCAAAAAGCTGTTATTGCAAGGACGTTCACTTTTGTTTTGCATCGTGGTATTCAGCTGGAATATCCTGCTCCTCAGTCGACGAGGCAAGGGCCGAGATCCCTTCACCGGGAGTGACCCCTTGGACAAAAAGTTTGCATCAGGGCATTAACTTCACTATAGCCGATTACTTTTGCTTTGCGCCGTGGTATTCAGTTGGAATATCCTGCACCCCATTCTGCGGGGAAAGAGCCGAGATCCCTTCACCGGGAGTGACCTCTTCAGCAACGGTTTTCGTCACTATATTTTTAAAAAAGCTATCCGTTCCTTCAACGATATCAAGTTCATTACGTTAAAGGTTTTCGCCAGAAACCATTCGTAGCCCTCCGTCGTTTCATATGGGTAGTCAATAGTATTCAAGCTGTGTTTGTTCGCCATAGTCAAGGCACAGTGTTTGGTAGCTGTTGGGTGTTCATATGCTGCATAGATAGATGCGTTGGTTTGGGACAGTCGTATAGCCTTGTTGGCCCTAGTCAAGGGCTTGTACGGGTGGGTTCAAATCAACCTGGATAATGACGGGTAGAACTTGACATGTGACTTATGATTTGTTGGCCTTAGTCAACGTCATAAGAGCATGGGGCAGAAATCACATCGGGAGTTTCAAAAGAACTGAAACTTGCCAGATATGCGCATACCTTCTGGAGTGTGATACCGTGAGCGGATTCCGTCACGTTGTCATGCGATGATAGTTGGATCCCGATTCCCACTGATGAGTTAGTTTACTCCTCGGGTGACCCCGACTAATTCTTCTTTCAGCTTTGGAGGAGAATTTGACGGTACAGTGGGAGGTTTCCAGATTAGATAAATTGGTAACCATTCTGATCTAGGTTAGAGTGCACGCTGAGTGTTTCTTTTCTCTCTCTCTTTGGCAGCGACCATTGACCCGACCCTAAGACTATGACTCAGTGACCAAGTTGACCGAACCTTCTTTAACACTGGCTTTTGGATTGTCAGAGTTGCAAACCTCATTGCCACTCCCACTTTTACCCTTTTCTCCAGGACACCCCGTATTACTACGAACGTCCACTTCCATTGGACAAAACCATCGTATGGTTAGATACGAACTCGAAGGAATTTATTCGAGGATGGTTTCAGGTTCTGGAGAAAACGGATAGGATTATTCAGTTGTCTTTTCCTTTTACCTTCTCTCAGGTTGCGAGTACTCCTTGGTTTAGGAGATAATACACCTATTACGCAAATTGGATAGTCTTCTTCCAAACCTTAGGCTGGTGCCGACCGGTAGGGAATGAAGAAAACCAATTAGCCTAACGATGGTGTACAGAAGGTATTAAGTTCAGACAAAGCAAAGGATTAGTAAGAGGGCAAAGTAAATTGCAACAGATATTCACGACCAAACCACATATTTCGTTACCACTCCCACATCACCTTTGTATTTCTCCAGGACACTCCGTATCACTACGAAGATCCACAGTTTATTTGGATACTCCATCGTATGGTTATATACGAACTCGAATGGAACTTATTCCAGTTCGGGGATGGATTCTGGTCCAGGAGAAATAGGAATAAGGTTTATTCGGTTGTCTTTTATCTTCACCCTCTTTCATTGCGAGTGTTCCTGGGATTGGGACAGTACACCCATTGTGCTTATTGGATAGTCTTCTTCCAAACCATAGGCTGGTGCCGAACGGTAGGGAAAGAAGAAAACCATTTGGCCTAAAGGGGTGTACAGAAGGTAAAGACTAAAGACATATGAAGGGATTTGGAGAGGTGGCAAAGAACTATACGGTTACAGTCGTGAATCTGGAAGAGGCATTACTAGGAATACCAGAATACCCCATCGGAACATTTCAATGTTTCAGTTTCACTGTGTAATGTTAAAGGAAAACTGATTTTCCGATTAGATACTTACACCAGGGTATGTATTTACCAGGTACGATTCTCACATCAGTATGGTTTTACAGATGATGAGTGGGAGTAAGTTATTGGGAATTGGGTGATTATCCTCATTATATCGGGATTCGTTGTAATCGGTGATATTTGAGGAAATCACCTGGGCTGTTTGCCGGTTGGCAAATATTTGGTTTTGAATATCCGCAGTTATGCACCAATTTCAAATTGATATATCTGTACGTCTATTTTCATAGAGTGAGATATGCCTTTCTGAAATTATGTCTACGACATTTACCTATATCAGTGGATGGTTAGGTAAGGAGCATTAAACAGCGGTGTAATTCTTCTTAACCATAAGTACAGTTTTCAACCTACGACACACAGTGAATGAGTTATCAGACTCAAGGGACTTATACAGAGTATTGTATGTTGTCCAGGGTCCATCAGGACAGAGGGGTTGGTCCTCGTACTATATTCGGTTTACTTATGACTTCTCTAGTTTTTAGACAAGTGTTTCGTGGAAACACAGGATCTGAATTTTGAGAAGTTATAGGTATTTGAATACAGTAGAGAACCAAGTGTAGCAAGTATCGGGATTCTTCAAAGTGATCGAAGATGTAGATACTTGTGTATGGTATTCAGATGATAGTAAGGTTTAAAGAGAAATTGCTTCTCTTTCAGGTTACTCATAATTGGAAGCATTCCTAAGTTGAGTAACGCTGATCGGCCTCCTTCCATTTAGTTGACATGCACTGGAGACAGCTGCATGATTTGAATCTGGTTCAATTAAATCAGTGCCTCTGTTTCTATATTGGATATAGAACAGTTCATATCTTAATGATGTTAAGGTACGGGGAGTTGTCCAGCTTATGATTAAAACCAGACACTGGACAACTCAAGGCACGTTTCTGTAATGGCTGTTTGTGGGTTGACCCAGGCTATGACGCGGGTTGATTTTCTACCATCTGGATGAACAATAGCAATATTGTTCTAGACTCGCCACAGTTTTAATAAAAATGGATTTTTTCAGAAAACAGTAGTGGGAGTATGGTAGAACTGGAAGTGATTCCAGAACCACAAACGATTATTGAAGATTTGATAAGGAACCTAAAGATTCAATCTGGATTGACATTCCATTGGCCACTCCGCAGATGCGGTGGGTAACTTCAGGCACTCGAGAGGTACTACGGTAGCCTCAAGGACGGTGACAGGGAAGTTCTTGTTTACCCACAATTACCATTGCTGTTGTTCCAGGCTGCGAGACCCGGTGGGAGGATGAGTATAGCGTCGTTCTAAACTAGTTTTAGAAGTGTACGTCTATATGACTCTGCCAGAGGGTTGTCGTAGTCAGTGGGAGCAGCGGAAGCATTGGTGGACAGGTAGCTTATTTCTATTTATAGACTAAAGCAGATGTAGCGGAGAAAGATCATCTACTTCTGATGTGACAGTCATGGGTTTGACTTCATCAGAATAGGGGATGGATCTGTTGAGAAGGTAGTAGGGTGTGATGTCATGGTATTTGGATGACATACACAGAGTAGGAAAGGAAACTCCTATACTACAATCGGTTATACTTTGGTCGTCACACAGTGGTTTCTCCACAAAGGAAATGGATTTTATATCAGACATACTGGCTACTAGATCTATGGTTTTAGATCTAGATTTGGGTAGTTTCCCAATCTGGGTACTTAGACAACATTCTAAGGGTATTTAGAATGGACGACTCCTGGCACGGTAGTGTACCTGCAGGTGATGGAGTCACCCTCTCTAAAGGTGTCTTACAGACTAAAGGGGAGAGGGATGCGCATGATTGGCAGATCACTTGCTCAGGCAATTGAGTCAATCATGAGATGTCAAGTACCACACCAGATGTTGTTCTTGCACTAGATGCAATAAGCTGACATTGATCCAACCCTGGAGAAACAGTCGGAAGCAGTTTTAGAACATAAGTGGATGTTCTAGGGATATGATAACGACAGCCTCATTCGGGAGACAGTTATCATTCCAGGCTTCCAAGGTGACATGGACGACAAGGAGGTTGTCAGAGTTATAGTTTTTCCTTCTGATGAGGGGCAGTATTTTGGACAGGTGGTCCAAGGCAATACTGAGAGAGGCATGGCGCAGGATACTGATTAAGTTCAGTTGACGATACAGTCTAAGAAGTTTGGATTTGGTGTTCATTTATGAACTATGTCCCATCAGACATCCAGACACATTCTAAGACAGGTATTGCTCATTTCGGGAGATGGGTTTCTCCGTGAACTTGAGATATAGAGAGACATAGAAAGAGACAACAAAGCGGATCCACTCACTGAGGCTATTCCTCGAACGCAATAGTTTCGCAAACGAGCTTTGTGAGACTGACTAGTAGAGGAGTTGGGTGTTCGGTATCACACGGGCTGTGAGTATGCGACATCGCAATAATTAGCCTTGAGTGCAAGTGGGAGATTGTTGGAGATAGTGCCCTCAGAGTCAATTATTAGGTCACAGGTACATGATTGCAATGATTGATGGAGGACCTATCCCGGTAGGACAGTCTTACTCGAGATGATAGTATGCTATCTGGTTTACCTTTATCATCGTGTACTGTTTTAAGTGACCTGACACGTCGCTATTACACGTTGATAGAGCCCCTAGGATTCTTGCTTGACCACCAGCAGTATGAGGGCGATCATATAAGTGGGAGCTGGGGGTCTATAAGCATATCCTTAAAAGGTCCCTAGTCGTGAGAGTTTCGAGACAGGGCATCGATTCTCCATAGTAGACTAGTGTATACAGTCGAGACCCCGACGAGGGGCGGTGGCCGGTCTCACAAGCCACTGGTGTCAGTTGGATCACCTAAGATGTATACAGGTGCTCATTGGGTTATGAGTACACCGGACAGGACTCGCCGGGAACATGCCAGTTAGTCATATACCAGACGTCAGATGGCAGTTCCCTGGTGACATGTGTACAGGTTAGTTCATCGACCTGGGGATCGTCATTTGTCTCGTGTGAGTTCCCACTGTACTTTGATTACTACCCTACCACGGCTCAAAGGAGTCGTGCAAACAGGTTTTAGTTGGGTACAGTCCCGAGCCACATGGAGGCAATGAGCGTATCTTCAGGGGTTCGTCTCTCCCGGTATTGGGGGTGAGGTCGTGCTGTGTCTAGGAGAGCCATTACACGAAGCCCTCGGCCGAGGCAAGGAGATTTACTGGTAGGTATTCCAGTAGTATCTCAGGGTGTTCTGGGCTACACTCCGACACGACTTGTACCGCTTTTGGGGGTCTGACTTTTACCAACCCCCTAGGCCCGCCATGCGATGCTCATAGACGAACGGACCGGACTGTACGGATATTGTCACTGACAGGCTCAGTAGGGAGTCAGGCTGAGTTCGCTCACAGACGTCTTTTTTGGTCAATACCTGGTAGCCCGTTATGTATTGGCTTATACCTCTAACGTGCTAGTGGTTAAATCCACAACCAAGGTGTTGATGAGTCTTTAGAGTCCCCCACATTTCAGTTACTCAGCTTTCGGGCGAAAGGTTGTAGAGGCCGTATGGAGATATGGCAAGGTCCGATCAGATACGTGCGGTATTGCACGGATCAGGATCGGACAGTCTGTACTATAGGCCGTATGGTTATATGGCAGGGTTTGATCAGATACGTGCGGTATTGCACGGATCAGGATCGAACGGATATTACTAGCCGGCTTTGGTTTAAGCCGGATCCTAGTATAGTACAGTGTAGACTTTGTCTCATTGCATTTGTATTTCGGTCGAAATACAGATGCGGGTGTGTATGCACAGTATCGGGGTTGTCCTGTAATTTATTACGGGACCAGTTTTCTGGAGTTGCCAGTTTGCTTTCCGTTTCGGCTGATTTCCATTGTTCCGTTCATTGGCCGAAGATTGGTGGAGGAGGGCTTATTTGCATTGTTGCAAATAGGCATTTGTGGAGGGGGTCTTTGCATATTGTTTTATCATGACAACTCTTCTTTGACCTTTTGACTTCATGATGGTTCATGATGGGTGGACCATACCTTGACTTTGTGTTGATGATAAGGTTGGTGGTAGGTGGTTGAGTGTGGGTTTTGTTTTGGTGATGATTTCCTTTTTCATGGTTGTAACCTTCTCTCTCTTCCTTGTATGATGGGGGTTATTTCTTTTGATTACCACACTCTCACTCTTCTTCTCTTGCTCATGGATTTGGCCGGCCATATGGGAGGGGGCTGCCCAATGTTTGAAGTGTGGGGTTTAGTTCATTTCATGCTCCCAAAATACCTCCAAGTTCCTCCACAAAACTCTTGTATCATATCCTCCACCAATGGCAACTCCCTAAACCCCTAGAGACACAAATAGCTCACTACACCATTCTACAGCAAGTCTTGGGCACGTCGAGTAGCCGGCTTCGTGCCCGAGTTGCCTCGGCATTGAGGTGGGAGCCCGTAAAAGAAGTAGGCGATGTGGTGCACTTCCGGCGACGAGGAGGAGACGGGACATTCCGCAAAAGATTGGGACGATGACGAGAAGACCGGAGGACTTGGATCGTCGGTATATCTCTTTCCCATCTTTTTGTTAGCTAGGACTAATTAATGGTTCGATCCGGGTATTAGTGCGCGGCGGTTTGCCAGTTCAAGAAAATTAAAGTTTATCACCGCTTCCGCATTTGGCCGTCGGATTGACGGCCGGGGCGCCGTCGTGCACTTACAAGTATAGTGTTTTAATTCCTTATGCATCCATACATGTTTCATGTCGATATTGAGTGGTTTTGTGGACTTAGAAAAATTCTAGTTAGGGTTTATGGAAATTTAGAGTGGTGATGTGAAATTAAGCTCAGTAGAGGCCACACAAACCCCTAGTGCTAGGATTCAGACCTGGACCAGAGCTTAGAAACCAAAAACACGGAATTTAGAAACCCCGACATCGGATAAATATATGACTTGTGAGGGTATTTTGGAATCTGGAGCAACCCGGGGACACTAGAAATGATTTTGCAATTACTGGGAGTCGTGCAGGCACCTAGGAAGCTACCACCAAGACCTGAGCCCCATCCTCTGCACCCAGGCCGCAGATTTATTCAATCTGTCCATAATTTGCGGCCAGGGTAGCTCAGAATTGATTCGTACTTGTTCTGGGGTCCCTTTAGATGTAAATTAAGCCCTCCATATATGCAAAATTGACCAATTTTTCTTAGGGTAAAATCTGGGACCATTTCCATGAGTTGGTGCATTGTTTTACGATTTCGTTTTGACTTGATTTTGGTATTTGGTATTGTGTTTCTGTCGTGTGGCGTTTGGACGTCAACGACCAGGGTTAATTGTCGTGTTTTGCACGCAAAGCTATAGGTTTTGACCTATGAGCAAAACGTGTACTGTTTTGGTTTTTCCGCCTTGATTTTAATGCGCATTGCGATTGCTTATTATTGTAGGTACCTTCGCGTGGATTCCGAGACGACGGGGCGTGGCGTCATCGATTTCGGCAAGCGAAGACCAGGTGAGTGGATCTATATCCATGGGGGAAGTCGGGTGGATGGCGTATAGCACCC
Organism: Agapanthus africanus; assembly: GCA_030015575.1. Taxonomy (NCBI): domain Eukaryota; kingdom Viridiplantae; phylum Streptophyta; class Magnoliopsida; order Asparagales; family Amaryllidaceae; genus Agapanthus; species Agapanthus africanus. The sequence goes on along the minus strand of JASDDO010000024.1, from coordinate 838,130,394 downwards.
CCGCAATGTATTGATGGAAAACTGATTATAGAATATGGTTAGGAAACCATATTAGAAACTAGAGGATAGTTAGAAGTGATATGTTACGGCTATTATGTGATGACGGAATTCGAGGACGACGTTTGTCGATATTGCCGTTTAGGGTACTGTAGGACTAGATAGTCAATGTAGAGGCATCATCCGAACCATTCCCGTTTCTAAACCGAAGAATCGTATGTATTTTAAATATATACTTCGAGGGATGTTACGGATTTTCAAATGATATCTTTTCCTTAAAACACCGTAACCCCTATTTTCAAAACTACGATTCGCTTCTTTTAAAGTCTGATTGTATGGGTCGGGTGTGTATGTTAGATTAGATACCTATACTTAGTAGAGATAGAATGTTTAGGTAAACTCGACTTGATGAGAAATATAAATGCGATGAAAGAATATAAGACGAATATGATGATCTGATGTTTTACCTTATGCTGCATTCATGATATTATTATTGCATTGCTTATACCTGTGTTAGTACACTTACACCATTATCGATAATGCGTATGTTACACGTACACAGATTTGCCGGCTCACACATTTCATTATCGATAATTGCCATGTCACTACACAGTAGGATTGCTGCATCATGATATGACTCTATACATCATTTACTTGCTATAGTTACCCGTTCACTTATATACGATGTTGCATTTGACTTTGGAGATATTGGGAACCGCAAGGCATATTTTCAAAACTGGAATTCTTTAAAGGAGCGGTTTCCCCTTAATATGATATATCACTGTTCCTTGTTGCATGATATATGGATATTCTTACATTTCCATCATATGTCGCATACATCATGCTTTATGATGTTACGCATTGAGATATACTGTTTTTATGAGATTTCTGGATTTAAGAACCGTGGACATTTTAAAAGAGATTATGTGTTGTTTAAAAAACCCGGTTTCTCTTATTATGATATTTCAGTGCGTCCACTATGTGTTTTCTCGGTTCTGAGAGCGATATGTGAAACCCGATTTGAGGAGGCGGATGAGGCCGATTACGGGTACATGGTGGACCCGGTATGGTACCCCGGGACGAGAACGGATCTGTCGCGCAGTAGGCGATGAGCCTGGCAGAGGGACCACTACCTACCGGTGATAATATTTGGGCTCGGCGGATATCCGGAGGATACCGACCGGAGTCGAGAGATGATATGGGCCGATCCGGACTGACGAAGCCCGTGGGCCACTCCGGACTGACGGGGCCCGATATATGAGGATTTACGTGCCGATGCTGGGCACGGTTTTCATGATGTTTTCAAGTGTCGATGTTAGGCACTCAGGTTCTATGATTTTGATATGTCACGAGGGACACCGTTGATATATATATATCCTCATACTTTCATGCACACTCTTTTATGATGTTTACGTGCATACAGACATTGATTTTCGGTGGACGAGATCCACATGCATACATACCTTGATTATGGTTGGACGAGATCCATATTCATGCATTGATTATTACTGTTGGATATTATCCGCATGCATATAGGTATTGACTACCTTGTTGGCATATATACAGACCCGGTCACCCTAGATATCATAGTATTACCTTTTATGATATAGTTGACCTAGGAGTCGTTGTTTATTCGATTTCTATCTGTTGATATTTTTTCTACTCACGAGTTGGCAACTCACCCCCGTTGTGCCACAGTTCTTGCAGGTTGACCGTTTGGATCAGTAGCGGCTTCGCTGGCACACAGTTGCATTCGGGTGTTTTGCATTGGTAGGTGGGACATTTGTATCGTACCCACTCTGCTATCTGTATTTCATTATTGTATCTAGTTAACTCCATCAATCAATATTAGTAAATTGTATAAGTAATGAGACTTAGTAGGTTTGTGGTTGCGAGACTTAGAGCGAGGGGTAATTAGCTTCTTGTGGTTGTGATTTCTCGCTTTATTCTTTATTCTTTTGTGGCGAGCTTCGTCGTTGGGCGTCGTATATTTATTTATGCTGTATTGCGTGGTTGTGATCCGCCGTTTGGCGAAGAGCTGGCTCCTGCTTGGGGATGCCATTATTCTTACTATGTATTTGTGGTTTTGGATCAAAATATACAAAGGAGTTGCTGCTGAAATTTTTAAAAGATGAAACATGTTTTCAAACTAGTAAATTTCACTTGCATCATTCATGTTCCTTTTCTATGCATTAAGAAAACTTGTTTTCATTATACCTTTATTTCAAAACCCCACCTCCTTTATTTTTCTAAAAAGGTTTAGATTTCTGGGTTTCAGCTTACTTGAATTCCGTTACGCCTTTTGACGTTGTGTGATTCAAGTGCTGGTCACGAGCTAATATTTCGGGTCGTGACACATCAACAGAGTGTAACAACCGCTCGTTAACATCTCGCACGAACCTCTTGTTCCACTCGTCTTTATTATCGTCCACTTCGACGTCATCTCATACTGTCTGCATATTGTAATTCGTTCTCGGCTACAGTCAATCCGGAGTCTCTCACACGGACTTGAAATTACGAACTCGGTATCTTCATCACTTTGTGGAAGATATCTAGCCGAACATGTCCTCGGGAACACGTCCAAATCATCGGAGGAATACTCTTTAATCGTCCGTTCTCGATCAACTCACAACGCATCTGGGTGAGGTCCTTCTATATGAAACTAGTCAACTTACCAATCTCACATCGAAACATCCAACAAACCATGTCCTCTCTTGATCGATCTACTCTAGATCTGAGTAAGATCCTTTAACTGGAATTCTTCGACTCAACTGAGCTAGCGTCGGCGCATCAAATCTGACGAATCATCTCAGTCGCTCAACTCAAGATAGACTAGCTATGTTCTGTCACATCTCTGTCTGAAAGCTCCAGTAGTTTCATCTCATAAGCTCTAGAATCGACATCCCATCAATCTCAGCAACAGTTGGGTCATCTGTCTGCACGGTAGACAACATCACGACCCCAGGGGTAGGCTGTACATCAACAGTCCTCTCAATCCGGCAGCCTCTATCAATAGCCCGATCATCCGGTGCAAAACCAAACACTCGCCCCAGACGAGAGATCTCAACACACCACTGTACCTACACGTTCCTATGTCACCAGAAAACATCATGGTCAGCCTTCGTCCGTGACGAGCTCGCCCTGACCGCATCTCTAGCAGCAGCTTTCTCTACGCTCAAACCATAGTGACAGGAACCTTAAGCAGGTATCGATGAAGATAGATCAAGGAACGAAAGAAATCAACAGATCCCAAATGGATATATGATCATAGGAACGAATAGTATCACATATTTCAAGATATGTACATCCTAAGGTTACTTAAGTGGAGTATCGTATCGTAAGTATGCTGCGGAACATACGCACGGTACGTCACTCTACTCAAGCTACCTACTCTATCAATCAAGTTCAACCCATGAAATGAAAGTTCGGGTCTAATATCCCCCGTCAAGTCTAAGTTCCGTAAGGTCAAGTCTAGGTTCCGAAATATATACGCCCTAGACTCCGCATAGTCAAACCTAGACCTAAACCAAGGTTAAACCTAACGATCTGATACCAACTTTGTCACGACCCGTAATATAGCACGTGACCGGCAATTAAATCATGCAACGTCTAAAGGCGTAACGTAAATCAAGTAAGCCGAAGCCCAGAAAATCTAAACCTTTTTGCGGAAAAAGTGGGGGGGGGGTGCGGTTTTGAAATAAAGGTATAATGAATCATGAAAATGCAAGTGGATTATACTAGTTGAAAACATGTTTCGTCTTTTAAAATTTTGGGCAGCACCTCCCTTGTACATTTTGATCCAAAACCATATACATACTATAAAAAGGCATCCCAAGGTCGGAGCTAGCTCTTCGCCAACTGGAGGAAACACAACCACGCAATAACATATATACAACGCCCAATGGTGAAGATCAACCCAAAAAGAACAATAAATAAGCAGTACATCAAAACCTCAAAGAAAGCGAACATATACCCATCGCTCTAAGTCTCGCATATACAAGTCTGGCTAAGTCTACCAATATACAAAGTCTAGTTTCTAATTTGATGGAGTTTATCTAGATACAATGGAATATAAAGGTATGAGAGTGGGCACGATCCAATAAGTGCCGTACCTACCAAAGCAAAACACACTGGAAGAAGCTGTGTGCCAGCGTTACCACAACTGATTCCAAGCGGTCAAACCTGCAAGAACTGTGGCACAACGGGGTGAGTTGCCAACTCATGAGTAGAAAACATCAGCAGGTAGAAATCGAATAAAACAACGACTTCCTAGGTCACTATATCCTGAAGGTAATACTATGATATCTAGGGTGACTATGTATGCATATATGTCAATAATCGAGTCAATGCAATGACATATATAAATAAACATCCGACATCATATGCCTGCATGCATGTGGATATCATCCACGTGTCTATCAACAACACAATCAATATCATGGAACCTGAGTGTCCAACACCGACACTCGAAACATCATGAAAACATATGCATGTATATATGAGGATATCAACCACGTGTGTCCATCAACGACACATCAAAATCATGGAATCTGAGTGTCTAACATCGACACTCAAAACATCATGAAACCCGTGTCCAGCATCGATACGTAAATCCTCATATCTCGGGCTCCGTCAGTCCGGATCGGCCCATATCATGACTACGGTCGGTATCCTTCAGATATCCGCCGCGCCAAACTATCTTGGGCTTCGTCAGTCCGGATCGGCCCAAATCATCTCACGACTTTGGTCGATATCCTACGGATAACCGCCGAGCCTAAAACTATCACCGGTAGGTAGTGATCCCACTGCCAGGCTCATCGTCTATACTACAAAAATCATTTCTTGCCCCGGGGTACCATACCGGGCCCACCATGAACCCGCAGACGGTGCCTTCCACTCCTCGAATCAGGTATACTCACAGCTCAGAACCGAGAAAACTCATGGTGGACACTTCAAAATATCATATCAAGCGAAACCGTGTTTTTAAAGCAATACATAATTCCCTTTGAAATATAACCGCGGTTCTTAAATCCAGAGATCTCATGAAAACAACATCTCAAGCATATAACCATAAAGTATGATTTATGCAACATAGAGTAGTAATATGAGCATATCGAGTATATCATGCAAGCATGTCAAATGATAGTACCGAACAATGAATGTACTTTTACGTTTAAGATTAATCTCATAATATGGCAGTTCTACTGTGTAAATGGCATGGCAATTACCGATGAAGAATGTGTGTGAGCCGGCAAATCTGTGTACGTGTAACATGCGCATCAACGATAATTATGCAGGTGTACTAGCAGTTGATATCATATAACAATAAATACTGGAAACATGATATGTACATCACGAGGGTTAATATCTTACACAACATGAATAATCAACGGGTATATCTATTTACATGTGAACCATACGGTCAGTTTTAAAGGATACGAATCATAGTTTTAAAAGTGGGGGCTACGGTGTTTTAAGAAAAGACACCATTTGAAAATCCATAGCGACCCTTGAGATTTCCATTTAAAAGATGTATACGATTCGTCAGTTTTGGAAATAGGTATGGTTCAGATGGCAATCTTTACATCGGCGATCCCGCCTCAGAGCATCCGATATGGAAATATCCTCGATTATCATCCTCAAATCACGAGCATGGATCAATTATCCGGTACTCACATCGCGTACGGTAATCCATCGTACGGTGACATCAAATAGAATAGGGATTCTATCTTCCTATTCGTCAATAAGGGTACGGATCTAAAATCTCATACGGCATATCCCTCTCTATCCTCACACACACACACACACAAACACACACACACATCTCAAGTTACATTTGTATCAATCTCATATCAAGTCACATTTATATATACGTCATACCTTATTAATCTCAAGTCGTATCGATCTCAATCTCATATCATACCACTATCAACTCATACTTGTCCTCTTTCAATTCTATATATCAAGCTTCACATTCTCATCCTCAAAAATATCCGAATCATACTTAGCTATCGTATCCATGAGTTTATACATGGGTTTTTCTCCAAACTATAGTTTATAATTCATTTATCCATATCAATGGTTGCGGGGGTGCTATACGCCATCCACCCGACTTCCCCCGTAGATATAAATCTACTCACCTGCAATTCTCCTCGCGTAGTCCAAGTCGATGTGCTTCGTTGTCTCGGAAGTCTATGCAAAGGTACCTACAATCAATACATAATCGCAATACTATTAAAATCAAGTTCGAAAAACCGATACGGCACACGAAGTGCTCATAGGTTAGAACCTATAGATTACACATGTAAGATCAACCAAATAACCCTCGTCCGTTGACGTACAAACGTCCAACGATGAAATACGATATCAAATACCAAATCCCAAGTTTCAGAAATCAGAAAACACAAATCAACAACTAAGGAAATCTATCCCAAATTTTACCCTAGGTCAAACTAGGACATTTTGGATATAGGGTTAGTCTAGATATCAGATAGCAATGCCACACACCAAAAATCAACACAATCCATTGCAATGTGGCCGCAATTTGCGGCCACAAGGATTAAATCTGCGGCCAGAACTAATGGGGAGGGGCTTGTGTTTCTATGGTAGGTTCTTATGTGCCTGCACGTCTCTCTATAATCGCTAAATAATTTTTAGGGTCCCCGGGTTATAGCAGATTTACAATATCCCATCACAAATTCGACAAAATACGATATCGGCCGATTTCAAAGTTTGTGTTTTGGGTTCTAATCTCCGGTCATAGCCACTAAAACATCACTCAAGCCTTGCAAACACCCACTACACCTCAATTCACCACTTACAAGTCAAGTCTCCCACTAAACTTCAACTTGGAAATTTCCAAGATCACAATACTCACTAAATCAAAATCTAAACTAAACCAGGATATACTAAACATAACATCTTAACTAAAGGAAAGGAAATATACCTCATTTGGCAAGTCATGAAAATTCTTGAGTTGCCCAAAGTCTTAAAAATCCAAACTTGAATGGTCTATAGGGTTTAGGATGAGACTGTGTATCTTTTTATTGAAGGTGGCATGGGGTTTTATTGATGAATTGGAGATGATACATGGAGGTAGAGGAGGATGAAGGACTTGAAGAAAATGGTGAAGAAATGAGGAAGGAAGAAGAATAAATGAGAAGGAAATGGAATAAGGAAGAAGTCAAGGGTCTCTTTCTCAAAATATCTCATACACTCACTCTCTCAAAATATCTATTTTGTCTCCTCTCTCTCTCATCAACCATGGGATCTCTTTTTTTCTTTACAATTAAATAAAACTAAATGAAAATGAACAAAGATGTAACAAAATGCAACATGACATGGTGCACTAGCCATGGAAAAATGTAAAAATACGGATTTGGCCAAATCGTGATTAGTAGCGCACTAATCAATTTAATTTAAATTTGCATATAATTAATTATAAAAATGCCAAAATCCGATAAATATCTTTATAATAAATGAATCATTTTAATCTCCACTTATATTCCAAATATTGGTATATAATTATACCCTTTTACGAAAACCTCAAATTCGCCAATCGAATAGTTTTTCGCGAAATATATTGTTTTAATATTTAAATTCCAAAAATAATATTTTATATTTTTGAAATGTTACACAAACCCTAACCCTCACATGTGTTGTGAAGGCTAGGGTATTTTGAGATAAATTAGACCAATTAACTCTCTACATCTTCTAAGCTACCTAGGTTAGTAAACTAGGTATTTTAGTTACCTCATATTTTAGCTTAGAGCTTGAACTAAATACTCTCGGGTGGATCATCTTCGACACGAGGAAGACGAAGACCAAGCTCGATCTATACCATCTAGGAGCTCAAGAAGGGGACAAGAAGACCCAAAGGGCTTGTATCATAAAGGTATAAATCACTATTATCATAGATTAGAACCTTTTTGAGTTTTGTTAGTTAAGGTTTTTGGTTGATCTTGGAAGTTTAGTCGATGTTGCTTGTTATAAATTTTTTTTTTTGTAAATTCCGCTTTTCCACAAACCCTATGGAGCGTGCGACATCAACTTACATGGTATCAGAGCCTACTCAAAACTTAACTAGCTGTTTAGATGAAGTTTAGAGTTTCGAAACCGAAATAACTTCGTAACGTTAAAACCCAAATCCAAGTTGCTGTTGAATTTTTTAGAGCCTCTAAAAATTATTTAAACAATTTCAGAGTGCTCTTTTATGTTATAACTAGAACACCAGAGAAAAACGAGACACAAACTCCAAAGAAAAACCGCCGGAAATCCCTTTTTTCCCGCTATCGCCGGTTTTCTATTGGAGTTGGGTCTCGAGTTTCTTGTAGTGTTTTGTACTGTTGGATTTAGGATTTATGGTGTTGTTTGATTTTGCCCAGATTTCATATTGTGTTATCTTTGTGCTTGGGCAATATGGAGTATTTCAAAGTTGAAATTTTAACATCGCTTATTCGTTTCATGTTCTTATATATGTTTCTAAACGTCTACTAATTGTTATACGTTGATTAGTAGGGGCTGCACATATCTTTTATCTTGTTTGTGGTTTGTGGATATGAACTATTGGATCGTCGTGAATGAATAGCAGGGGGGATGTGAGAAGAGTGTTCTTTTCTTTCATTCATGTATATTTGTAATATGATGTAATATTCTTTTGCGGGGCATATCCGGGTTGAGGTTGTAGCCACCGTTGTATTATTTCATTTCCTTTTTCTTTCACCTAGGATAGACCTAAGGTGGGGTGTACAAACTATTGGGTTCTTGAAGTGCTGAGTGGCCTACTCATTTCATTGAGAGAGGTTGCTTTGCTTCGGAAATTTGGCGGGTAGTTTGCTGTATCCGTAGGGGTCTAGGGTGAGGGTTTGGCTATTCATCACAACCGTGGAATCCGTTTTTCGTTATATGCTAAAACGAAATACGGAAATCCTAGTATATCTAATATATTCATTTGTGTTGCTTCTGCTGTGATCTGTGATCCGGAATGTGTTGGTTATAGTGCCCTTAAATCAATTATTGAATCGCAGGCACGCGATTGTGATGATTGAGGAAGGACCTTGTCACGACCCGAAATAGAACGTGATAGGCACTTGAATCATATGAAGTTTATAGGACCCCATCTAATTCAAGTAAGCCAAAAGCCCAGAAAAATAAACCATTTTAAATAAGAAGTGAGGGAAAACTTGTTTAAACATTTAAAAGCAATATCATATTTTTTCCGAAAATTTTGGCAGAGTCTCCTTTGTAAATACTGGTCCCAAACGGGTACAACAAGCATAATATGAATAAAGGCATTCCCAAGCGGGAGCTGGCTCTTCGTCATTTGACGGTCACAACCAGGCAAGCAATATAATATACAACGTCGAAGGGCGAGGATAAAAACTCAAAAGGAAACTCATAACAAAAAGAAAACCCATAATAATACATGCGCGACTCTACGGTCGAAATAATATACAACTGGTCTTCTAAGTCTAATAAATATACAAGTCTGGTTGATGGAGTTACTAGATACAACTGTATATAATACATGTACAATGGTGGTCACGATGCGAGTGAACTTACCTACCAAAGCAATCACCCGGAATGGAAGCAGTGTGCCAGAAAAGCCGCCAAGGAAACCTGTACGGCAAAACCTGCAAGAAAATATGGCACAACAGGGGTGAGTTGCCAACTTTTGAGTAGAAAACATCACCGAGCAAAAATCGTATGTATGACTCAATCCTAGGTCAATATAATCAGTAATATCCTCAATATGATATAGTCTGAAGTATCTAAATAAGGCATGGGTAAACATCTATACATATGTGTAATACCAAGTGCTCGTGCCAGTGTCTCACGTAGCAGCATATCATAAATATGAGGTATAATGCAATATAATGAAAACAGAATGCATCATGTACGAGAAAACCGTTTTCTTAATTTAGTGAGATTTCTGTATATTTAAATCGAGGTATCATCAATGAAATCAACATGGAATCAGTGTCAAGCATCGACACAAAATATAAATCTCAATATCCCAGGCTCCGGCAATCCGGACTGGCCTGTATCCTCAAATCTCAATATCTAGGGCTCCGGCTATTCGGACTGGCCCATACTCCGACCGGTATCCTCTGGATATCCGTCGAGTCACAATAAAGTCACCGGTCAGTAGTGCTCCCCTGTCTCAGGCTCAACGCCATCATCTGCGACCTTCTCGCCCTGGGGTACCGCACCGGGTCCACCATGCACCCACAGACGGTTCCTCCTCCTCCTCGAATCGGGTGTATGATATCGCTCAAGAGTCGAGAAAACTCATGGTGGACATATCTCCAATCATATCATGAGAAAACCACAACTTTCATTTTAAAATTATAATCAGTTTATAAAATCCTTGCGGTTTCTCCAAATCCAGAAATCTCGTGGAAATCCGAAATCTAAAACTGAATAATCAACAATAATGAATACCGGGCTCCGGCAATCCGGACTGGCCCTTATAATATTGCATGACAAATGAATATATAAATATGCATGAAATAACAAGCAATGAATGCAATAATGAACTAGCATATGAAATAATAACATATTGGAACTATCAGCTAGCAACGATATCAATAAAGTAATATTCTCTAAAGTGTACGTGACATGGAAATTACCGATGTTGATGTCTGTGAGCCATCAAGCAAGTGTATGTGGAGCATACGCATCATCGGTAATGGTGCTGGTGTCTTGACAGCATGGTTTCATAATCACTAAAGTACACAATAAAGATGCAATGCGATGATAACAACATAATACATGGCAAATGAATTGTAAATGCAGCCAAAATATACGGAACATGAATAATAACACAACAACAAAGGATCTACATTACTATATATGTGTCATACAGTTTTGCCATTTGAAATAATACGAATTGTGGTGTTTTGAAAATGAAGGCTACGGTGTTTTAAGAAAAGATACCTCCTTTGAAATATCCGTAGAATCTTTTGGCTTGTCTTTAAAAATACTTACGATTCGTTAGTTTTGAAATAGGTATAACTCGGGTCTTGTCTAACATCTACAATAACTACAGGACCAAACTAACAAACTAATCGAAAAGGTAAAGAAAATCATCTAAGTCTGAGTCGATATATATATATATATATATATATATATATATATATATATATAGTTGGTGATCCAGCCTCAATAGTATCCTATACGATACAATATATATAATATGACATCCTATATATATATATATATATATATATATATATAGTTGGTGATCCAGCCTCAATAGTATCCCATACGATACAATATATATAATATGACATCCTCGAGTCAAGAGTGCAGATCTATCATCAATATATAGCTAGTACGGTAAATCCGTCGTACGGCATCCCAAATCGTAGTACGGGTCAAATATCACATTTATCTCATTATTCATCTGGTATCCTTATCATCACATATCATGAACTGGGGGTACTGATCTAAGTCTAGTACATTACTGATACCATCTACATATATATGCGTGTGTATGAAACACATCGCCTATGGACCCGCTATAATATCGTGTCGTATCTTATAATACGAACCACATCATATCACCGATCTCATGACACCATGCTCAATCTCATCGACTCATCTTCAAATATCATGTACTATCCTCATCATCCATGTATATGTATAGGTACATATATATACATAGTCCCATACCAATGTGTGTGTATATATATACATATCCCCATATACGCACAAGTAGTTAAAATGCATGCGTGTATGTGTGTGTGTATGCAAATCACCAATCTACGGTTCGCGACTAAGGAACTAACTAAAACACTATTTTACGAATACACTATACTAACCCAAAGTCATCTAAAGCGTGTCTTGCTACATATACTCATCTCATAAAACACACACACACACACACACACACACACACACACACATAACGCATCCGCGTTCTATACTACGAAACTGCGAGGGTGCTATACGCCATCCACCCGACTTCCCCCGTAGATATATATCTACTCACTTGGTCCTTGTCTGCCGAAGTCGATACCGCCATCCTCTTCTTCATCGTCCGAAGTCCTCGTGAGACCTACCTATATGCAAACATATATAATATCGTAAACCGAAATCGCGGGCAAAAACCAAAACGACACACGAAACGCGCATAGGTTAAAACCTATGACCCGCTCATGCAAAAGGACCAAATAACTCTCGACATCGGCGTACAAACGCCGATTGATCGAGAAAAAACCCAAACGTACCAATCGTGATTTCAAAATTCACTAAATATAATATGAATAAGTTGTAACTCATCAAAACCTCAAAATAAACCAAATCGATTTATTCCGAAAACCTAGAAAGCATTCATTTATCGTTTTAGTACAAAACTTGATATTTAAACAAATTTAGCGGCCATAATATTCACTAAATATCATAACTAGGTCATACAAATCATTTCCATATTTTTAATCTCACTAATTATCATTAACCCAAAATTCTAGTTTGCTATTTTAACAATTTTAAAGCAATAACACACAATCAACAACTAGACTAGGTTTGCATGACCTAAAGTGTTAAACTACACATTATAATGTTAATGATGTGATGAAAACCCTAACCATATTTTAATCCTACATATTTGATTTAATTCTAAAACCTAGTTTGCAAGAAAAATCTTAATTAAAAGTAACAATTTACAATTTTGCAACTAGATTACTTCTAGCAAGTCTTAAGATCTTAAATACATCACACAACTATGATCCAAATACCCAAAACCCTATCTTGCATTTAAACCCCATTCTTGAATTTCCAAGATTTGAAATTAAAACAAAATTAAGCATCTAATTAGCTAAAATTGAATTATTATAGCAACAATTAAACAATTTAGTTAGGATTTATACCTCACCAACCATAGATCTAGCTTGCACATAGCCATCACAAAATACTCTCATGCTCTCTAAATCCATACTTGAATGGCCAAGAAAAAAGGGTTAAAGGTTTGATTAGGAGTTAATGGAAACTTGTGAGGTTTTAGCTTTGGATTTTGATGGGAATTTTGGGGTTTTCTTTGCATAAGAAAGAGGAAGAAGCAAGGGGGGGCTGTTGCAGCAGGGAGAGGGGAGGGCTCGGCTGAAAGGAGAGGGGGAGAGGTGAGTGAGAGGATGTGGGTGTGGGTGCGGGTGCAAGTCAAACAAAGCCCATACTCCAAGTATCCAATCACCAATATACATTTCTTTATTGTTTTCTTTTCTTTTCTTTCATTTTGTGAGGAAAGATGTGTGGGGAAATTGGGGCAGCCATGGTTTCGGCCATAACATAGTGTGTGTGTGTATGTGTGGTTGTGTGGAATTCCAAGTTAAAAACAACCCCTTCAAAACTCATAATTGCATCTTACATCAATTTTTATTTTAAATTTATTTAATCCAGCATTCTAAAACCTCTAGAACCATAAGGAAATTTTTTGAAGAATGAATATGTTACAAACTAGATTCTATCTTGTCATGGTTCATAGAATTTGCATTAACCCATTCCAATTTGTAATTATTACTAATTAAATGTATTATTGACGTCTTAAAATAATATTAAAATAATTAATTTCGGAAAATTTTTAAGTAAACTAGAAATTTACAAGTGACCAATTAAATACCAAATACTGGCAATTACATAGCTAGATTAGGTATATTTAAGTCTATGTTGAAAAATAATTATATCTGGGTTTTTACGGAAAACACCAGTTATTTTACCGAAAATCGGAAATTTCACCTAAACGAATTTCAAAACGTTACAATCTTCCCTCCTTAAAGAAATTCGGTCCCCGAATTTAAATTAAAACTCCCCTGAATACTAAAACATTTCAGTAAAATGATCAGTCGTCGGGGCTCCGAAATCATAAATACATAAAACATATCGTAGCGCAATGCATGCGCATGAAAAATGAGCAGATAACTCAAAATCAAAACTCCGTCAAGCATCACGCAATCATCGGAGTCACGGTGAAGATACCGATGTCAAGGTCCAATACGAAATCAACATGATATACATCAAAACTCTACATGTACACATCGTTGTAAATTCGTCGAAACATCTGAAAGAAATGCATGCCAAACCTTTTCAAGTCGCTGTGCGATGTACGTATCACTGCACAGTGGCGGACATCTTTTGTAAGAAAATAACTATAGGTATATATATATCCTTTGTTTAAAATACACGTCCGCCGTTTTGAAAATTAAATTGGAAGGGTTACCTTTGTTAAATGTCTCGTGTCACCTCGGACATGTAGGTAAATACTGAGACTATAACTCCTTTTTGGAAATCCCTTCGATAATTATAAATGCATGCAAAAATATATTCAGCTACTGTCCTCTGACTAGTCCTGCTCAGTCACTATATCAAATAGTAAATATCATAAAACATGCTGCTCAAAGGAAATCAATCCCAAAATGTATATATGACTGCCACGTGCGTCTGGTGCGCATGGAAAACGAAATCCATAAGTGTGCCATACATGTGCATAGAAACAGAATCTAAGTGCAACGGGTGTGCACGAAAACATCTGTCAAGGGCAACGTGTATGCCTGACAGCAATATCAGGTGCATCTGATATGCATGAAGAATCCCGATTTAGTGCATCTGGCGTGCACTAAAAATCGCATCAAGCGCGTCAAGTCTGCGCAAAATCCAACTCAAGTGCACAAGGTGCACGGAAACCAATATCGAATATCACAATCGAAATTGACGGGATACAACATATCTTAAACCAAATCCAAATCAGGTATACCGTAGTATATAATCTCACAATCGTGTGCATCAGCATGCACAAAATCGAATCAAAGTACTAAAGTGCATGAAAACTATGCCGAAAGTATAAGTCAAATCACATGCATACCATAGGTATGAAATCAAAATCAGTATCTCGAATGACATTAAATCGAAGTTAAGTGCAGCCGTGGTGCACAAAATCTCAATCATGCAAATAAATCGCCTAAAATACCGAAATCAAAGATGGCGGAAATAGTCCCACTCGAGTACATCCTCTAAAAATCTCTGGCCAACTATCATGGTCACTCATAACATGTCTCGTCGACGATGCCGAATTCTGGCCTACTAGGTGTGCGTAATGTGATCGATCCTGGGTCCAAGTCACCTCGCATAGTGTTCCAGAAAGGTCCTGTCGAAGTCTCACTCAAAACTCATTTATGCTGAAATGCCCGTAAGCTATCATCCTTTTGCTAAATCTATTTCTTGTTCCGGAACGGATGCATACTCATCGCGACTCCTTCTGGAAGATATATCCATGTACAACGCCTCTGCATGCGTATTACATCTCTGATGTCAGCGGAGTGGAACATCATCTCATCAAGATCTCGTATGAACCGCTTACTCCACTTTTCTCTAATGTCGACTGATTCGGACTCGTCTCTTCGTGGCTGCATGGACTGCGCTCAATGGCTATACTCGTATCTGGAGTCTCCCAAGCAATGTATCCCATCACATGATATCCGAATGATGTTGAACTTTTCGATCGATTCGTCAAAGTCTCATAATCCCCCAAGAGCTCAACATCTTGAGTACAGTTTAATAGTATTCCAGTACATGCCATAGTACCTGTGGACCAACCATAGAAGGGCAAACCCAAGCCTCATTAATGGCACCGCGGAACTGCTGTAAACCCTAAGGTTTCAAAACGTTCTCATAGTCATTATATCGAGTTAGGGTTTCATTCTTCTAGAGGGTCCATAGAATTACTTGCATTGTCTTCAGAATACTTTAAACTTGGAAAATGGGCTTCTGACCTTCGATCGTCTCTATCGACTCTCAACGTACTTGCGTGAAGTCGTCTCTAACTCGAATCAATCAATCTGATGACCTCACATTGGGGTAGGCAATGAATCACATGTCCTAGTCTTTCATCTTTGGTGACTAGCGATCTTCTATCATATCTCGAAGTATAACTCGTGCGACATTAGCTTCAAACATCTGGGGCGATATCTCGTCATTCGCAGCAACAACTGGCTCATTTGTTCGCATGCTGAACAGTGCCTCAATCATCAAAATAATCGGTGCATCGACGGTCATCACATTCTGGCTGGCCTCTAGCAGTAGCCTGATTCTCTGGTGCTGATTTGCACGTCCGAGAATTCTTGTAAAAGCGATCCATCAAACGCTCATGGTGTGAAAACACAATAGGACGATACATCTATGCAATCGTGAGTCCCTGGAATCACGCCCTGTTCAGTCCTCATCCGCGGCGAGCTCATGCTGACGCAACTCTAGCCGTAGCTCTCTCTGCCCGTGTAATCGAGGCAGCAAAACCATAAACCGATATCGATGAGGATAGATCATAGGAATGAATATAATGTTGTGTAAGGAAATGTACATCCTAAGGCTTCTTAAGCGAAGTAGCGTATCGTAAGTATGCCGCGGAACATACACACGATACGTCACTCTCCTTAAGTCACCTACTCTATCAACCAAGATCAACCTACGCGACGAAAGTTCGGGTTTAATACCCCCCAACTAAGTCTAAGTTCCGTAAGGTCAAGCCTGGATTCCGTATATATATAAACGCCCTAGGCTCCGCACAGTCAAACATAGACTTGAACCAAGGTTAACCTAGCGCTCTGATACCAATTTTGTCACGACCTGAAATAGAACGTGACTGGCACTTGAATCATATGAAGTCTATAGGATCCCATCTAATTCAAGTAAGCCAAAAACCCAGAAAAATAAACCATTTTAAATAAGAAGTGAAGGAAAACTTGTTTAAACATTTAAAAATAATATCATATTTTCCCAAAAATTTCGGCAGAGTCTCCTTTGTAAATACTGGCCCCAAATGGGTACAAAAAGCATAATATGAATAAAGGCATCCCCAAGCGGGAGCTAGCTCTTCGTCAATTGACTGTTACAACCACGCAAGCAATATAATATACAACGCCGAAGGGCGAGGATAAAAACTCAAAAGGAAATTCAAAACAACAAGAAAACCCATAATAATACAAGCACCACTTTACGGTGGAAATAATATACAACTGGTTTTCTAAGTCTAATAAATATACAAGTCTGGTTGATGGAGTTACTAGATACAACTGTATATAATACATGTACAATGGTGGTCACGATGCGAGTGAACCCACCCACCAAAGCAATCATCCGGAATGGAAGCAGTGTGCCAGAAAATCCGCCAAGAAAACCTGTACGGAAAAACCTGCAAGAAACTGTGGCACAACGAGGGTGAGTTGCCAACTCGTGAGCAGAAAACATGACCGAGTAGAAATCGTATGTATGACTCAATTCTAGATCAATATGATCAGTAATATCCTCAATATGATATATTCTGAAGCATCTAAATATGGCATGGGTAAACATCTATACATATGTGTAATACCAAGTGCTCGTGTCAGTGCCTCAGGTAGCAGCATATCATAAATATGAGGTATAATGCAATATAATGAAAACAGAATGCATCATGTATGAGAAAACTGTTTTTTTTAATTTAGTGAGATTTCTGAATATTTAAATCGAGGCATCATCAATGAAATCAACATGGAATCAGTGTCAAGCATCGACACAAAACATAAATCTCAATATCTCAATATCTCAGGCTCCGGCAATCCGGACTGGCCTGTATCCTCGATGTTAGTTATATGTATGCCCTAGAGGCCATTACTGTACATACGATGTATATTGTAGTGGATGCTTGGACATATATAGGGAGGACTTTCTTGCTCGACATGATAGTACGCTATCTGGTTGTACTTTATCTTAACATGTACTCTGATTGTCTCTATATTACAAGTTGATAAAGCCCTTAGGATATGTACTCGACTACTAGGACTATGATGAGATCATACTAGTGGGGCCACGGCAGTCGACGAGTATATCCTATAACTGTTCTTAGTCGAGGGTGTATCGAGACAGGGCATCGATACACCAGAGTAGACTAGCGTATACGCATCTTAACCCATATGATGGGCGATGGATGATCCCATATCCATCGGTGTTTGATATCAAGGATGGTGTACGGGTTCTCAGTGGAGACTGGGTACACTGGACGGACTCGCCGAGAACTCCCAGATGGTATTATACTTCACGTCAGATAGCAGTTCTCCGGTGACACTGGTACAGAGTAGTCTGTTGACCCAAGATCGTCATAGTGTCTTGTGTGATTCCCACTGTGCTTTGATTTCCATCATACCACGTCCAAGAGGGCATGCAAAAAGGTGGCTTTTGGGTACAGTCCCGAATCACATGGAGGCAATGATCGATAGGAGGTGATTCGTCTCTTCCGGTATAGGGAGTTGATGTTGCGTTGTGTTCGATTGGCTATAACCGGAAATCCCTGGCCAGGGTTGCTGAGATCTACTGTTAAGTGTTATCAGTAGTTTTTCGAAATGTTATGGACCTTATATCGACACGACTTATCAAGCTACTGGGGTCTGACGTTTACCACCCCTAGACGAGATATGCGACATATCAGACGACGAGACCGGACTGTACGGGAGTGTTACTGTTTGGATTCACAGGAGAATGTACAGGCTTGCTTGTTGATCTTCTGAGCACTCAATACCTGGGTAGCTGTTACGTTTAGCTGACTTGCAGCTTGTGGGTGTTTGATATGATCATCACCTACTGCCGGCGTATTGACGATTCTTTAGAGTCCTACACAGAGGTTTCTTGACTCAGGCAAAACGGAGTAGAGGAACGTATGTGATATGTGAGGGACCGAGGATAATGCGATATGAGATACCGTATTCTATTCTCGCGATATTTGATATCAGCCGGGTCATCGGATCAAGTGTTGATTCGATGAATCGATACGGATAAATATTAGTCGGTTATATGCGATATAGCCGGATTGTCGGATCAAGTGTTGATTCGATAATTTAATGTATAATAATATATATGATTTATTAAATTACATTAACTAATATTAGCTCACTAAAAGATTCTTTTTCTCACTCGGGTAATACATTGATATATATGCGATATATGTTAATTGTATTATTTTATTTTGTTACAATAAATATTATATATGTGATATATAATATTGTAACATGATATGATAACTAATGCAACATGATTAGTGGAGATTAAACATAGTTTGGGTTTGATTTGGGTTAAGTTTTTCTAGATGATTCTAGAAGGTTTAGTTTTTTTTTTGTGCAAAGATATTTTCAAGTGACTCATTCTTAACTTAACCCAAACCCTAGCCTTGGTTAATTCTCTACAAAAGTTTATTCAACCATGGTTGCATTATTGATCATATTTATCTTTCATTATTCATCACAAAAGGTTTCTAATGATATTATTCATCATCTTCTTCCTTCTTCTTCCTTTGAGTAAAAGCTTTCTAGCTTTTTGCTTTGTGATGAAAATGAGTGAGAATATGAAAACAAATGAGAGCAAAAATCCTACTTCATCATCCTCATCTACCCTTGCCCTTTAGATGACAGTGTTCACTTCATTTAGTGAGTGTTAGCTTGTGTTAATGAAACATCAAGGTAGATCATCTTTGTTATCGAAGATCGGAAGTAAGCTTGTATCTTTCTCTTCGTGGAGCCTCTCGAGAGTCCGGAACACGATGATCGCAGCGAAGGGACCTCAACACGGAGCTTAAGAAGTGAAGGATCGGATCTACAAAGGTTGTAACCCCTCTCACTTAGTGTTAAAGTGTTTAACATACTTGTTTTGCGCCTAATCTCTAGTTTAAAGATCCGACTTTGGGTTGTTCGGCACGGCTAAATTTTAAATCGGGCATGGTTGATGCCTCGTAGACCTTTGTGCGTGTACCTAGCAACTCTACAGTGGTATCAGAGCCAAGCTAGAACTTTAGGCGAAGTCTAGACGAAGTTTAAAGTCCGATCGAATATCGAAACCCTAATTTGAACCCCTCTCTGGATATTTTTCAAAAATGTGATTTTTTATGAATTAAAAATGCTCAGTAAATAGAGCAGGAAAAACTAAGAATCACTGTGAAGTACGGACCTCTAATGCTTTTATATGACCGCGGAACTGCGGCCAAACTAAGGGTTTGGCGGCGGTTCCGCGGCCAAAATTATGACTTAGTCCCTCATATTTCATATATTTATTCTTAGGCCCTTTCTTGTCATTTTTTCTGGGAATTTTTAATTCCACTCAAATGTTGAGTTTTCAGGGTTGTATTGGGGACTCGTTGATTCGATCGGATAATTTAACTTTGTTTTGTTTGTTCCGGATAATTTTAGAAACTGTTAAAAAGTTCGAACGGATATCAATAACTCACTTTTTCCCCTGTCGGAAATTTTTTCAAAAGTTGGATTTTTTCTCGAGTTTAAGAATGTTCTAAGTCGTGCAAGTAACGCGGTGGACTCTCTAGAAGAACACAAACCTTAACTCGATTATATGACCGTCTTGAACTGTCTCTGAACCTTAGGGTTTGGGGCAGTACGGCGTGCCACATGTGAGGCGTTGGCTTGACCCTTCTACGGCTGGACCATCGGTACTGTGGCATGTGATGGATGTTTTTAAACTGATTTCAAGTGTTGAGATATATTGGGGAAAACTTGGGTGTTTGATTATTCGATTGGAAAGTTTAACACTGTCTTTTTATCTGGAATGTGATACAATATTTGGAATCCACAAGTAGTTATGAGATAACTAATTAGAATGTTATAAACATAGCAGTTTAGTCTCAATTGATCGGTTGCCACGGAATTCTGATGTGATCAAAAGTCCGTCGCAATCACGTAGCGTACGCGGATACTCGTCGGATAAACTTAATAGATAGCCATGCCCCATAGCCCCGACCAAGTGACTGTAGGAGAACCCCATCGCCAAAAGCATCCGTTCGGGTGCTCGCGGCAGCGGTGTTCCACCTTAGTGCACTTCGTCGATAGCATCCGGGGGTGCGGCCGTCTACTAAAGTTTGCGACGAGCATTCGATCAGGTAGTCGGGAATCTTGTTGAATTGCCCGACTAGATATTGAAAAGAGTTTTCGATAATGAGAATAAAATGCGGGGTTTATAATTGTTAGGCATGCGATGTCTAAGGTGTAGGGTTCCTAGGCACTCTAATGAGGTCTCACAAGGCATCAACCATGCCAATTTCAAATTTTACAAGTGCCGAGAAACCCTAATACGGATCGTTAACTAGAATTTTAGGCGAAATATGCAACTAGTTAACAACTTAACTAAGTGAACGGAAATACAACCTTTGTAGATCCGGTTCTCCACCTCCTTGGCTCCATGATGAAGTCTCTTTGTTGTACAAATCGGATCCCGGACTCTAGCATCGGCTTCATCGGAGAAATGGGCGGGCTAGGTCATCGACTACGATGCCGAAGATGATCTACGTCGAGGCATCACAAGATCAAGCTCCCACTTCACCAAATCATGAAACTTGTGAAGAAAACACCCTATACTACTTGGCAAGAGGTAGAGGATGAAGAAATAGGAGGTGGGTTCACTTTAGAATTGGATTTCTCACTCTTTTTCTCAAGTTGCCATTGATGGAGGCAAGCTTTCTTCCTTGAAGAAGAAGAAGAAGAAGAAGAAGATAAATATTATATGATAAGTATATTGAAATAGAAAAGAAAATCAATACTTATCATAATCTAACCATGGTCAAGTGTAGAGATTGAACTAGGGTTAAGTGGAGTGGTTAGGGTTAAGCATGAGACAAAATGGTCACTTAGTCAAAGCTTCATGAAGCTTCAAGATGCAAACAAAGAAAGCCACCATTTTCTCTTTATGCCATTTATTTTTCCAAAAAGAATAAATAAATAAATAAATGAATAAGAAAACAAAACCCTAACCATTCATATAACCATGGTTTAATCTTTACACAAACCCAAGTAAACATGCATCATCAAACATGATACAATCAAGTGCACAAAAGTATATCACATATACAATGTGCACATCCGAGTGAGAAAATCCATTTAAAGTGAACCAATACGAGTTAATGCAAAGTAATATATCAAATATATAATTATACATTAAATCATTAAATCAACACTTGATTTAACGATCCGGTCATATCGCATATGACCGACTAATATCCAATGCATCGGCTTATCGAATCAATCCTCGATTCGATAACTAGGTTATATCGCATACAACCATTCGATACATTCATCGTGAGAATAGAATGCGGTATCACATACACGCATTATTCTCGGTCCCGCACATATCTCATATGCGCTTCTATTTCGTTTCGCTTGAGCCAGGAAACCTCTGTGTAGGACT
Organism: Agapanthus africanus; assembly: GCA_030015575.1. Classification (NCBI taxonomy): domain Eukaryota; kingdom Viridiplantae; phylum Streptophyta; class Magnoliopsida; order Asparagales; family Amaryllidaceae; genus Agapanthus; species Agapanthus africanus. Next base: position 838,108,197 of record JASDDO010000024.1, on the reverse strand, counting down.
CTAAAGACTCGTCAATACGCCGGTAGCAGATGATGATCATATCAAACACCCACAAGCCGCAAGCGGTCTGCTAAACGTAACGGCCACCCGGGTATTGAGCGATCAGAAGATCGACGAGCAAGCCCGCTCACACTCCTGTGAATCCAACCAGTAACACTTACCGTACAGTTCGGTCTGATCGTCTGATATGTCGCATATCTCGCCTAGGGGTGGTAAACGTCAGACCCCAATAGCTCGATAAGTCGTGTCGATATGAGGTCTATAATAATTCGAGATACTACTGGTAACACTTACCAGTAAATCTCAGCAACCCTGGCCAGGAATTTCCTGTTATAGCCAATCGAACACAGCGCAACATCAACTCCCTATACCGGGAGAGACGAATCCCCTCCTATCGCTCATTGCCTCCATGTGATTCGGGACTGTACCCAAAAACCACCGTTTTGCACGCCCTCTTGGACGTGGTAAGGTGGAAATCAAAGCACAGTGGGAACCACACAAGACTCTATGACGATCTCGGGTCAACAGACTACTCTGTACCAGTGTCACCAGAGAACTGCCATCTGACGTAAGGTATAATACCATCTGGGAGTTCTCGGCGAGTCCGTCCAGTGTACCCAGTCTCCACTGAGCACCCGTATATCATCTCTGATGTCAAACACCAATGGATATGGGATCATCCATCGCCCATCTGTATGGGTCGAGAAGGTATACGCTAGTCTACTCTGGTATATCGATGCCCTGTCTCGATACACCCACGACTAGGGACCTTGAAGGATGTACTTATGGACTACCATGTCCCCACTAGTATGATCCGCATCATAGTCCAGGTAGTCAAGAACACATCCTAAGGGCTTTACCAACATGTAACAGAGGGACAATCAGTGTACACGTTAAGGTAAAAAGCAACCAGATAGCATACTATCATGTCGAGCAAGAAAGTCCTCCCTATATATGTCCAAGCATCCACTACAATATACATCCTATGTATAGTAATGGCCTCTAGGGCATACATATAACTAACAATCTCCCACTTGCACTAGGGCCATCTGATAGCAGTGGTTGTAGTATCTCATACTCAACCATCCCATAATAGTCTCTCTCTGGGAAAAGGCCTTTGTGAGTGGATCCGCCGTGCTGTCCTCTGAGTCTACTCTCCTAACCTCGATCACCCTGGAGATCAACCATCTCCATGATCAGGTGATACTGCCTTAGAATATGCCTGGGTCACTGATGGGACGGGCGTTCCTTGGCATAAGCCACAACTCCATTGTCTCACAATGGTAGGAACGAAGTTCATCTCATGAACTAATATACACCCAAACAGCCTCTTTGGTAGCATCTGAAGTAGCGATGTATCTAGCCTTTATCGTCTAGTATGCCACGGTATCTCGCTTGGAACTCTTCCAACATACCGTCCCTTTACTGAGGGTAAAGACAATGCCTGTGACTGACATTCAGTCGTCTTTATCACCCTGGAACCCTTCCAGTGATTCTCCCTAGGATCGATTGATACCATCTCAATACAACTAGTGAGAATCCTAACATCCAATTAGATCTATCTCATAGATCCAAAACCCAGGATTTAGGAGGTATCACTTTGATCCTATATGGAGAATCATTGTGATAAGCGGAGATTGACCGAGCGTAGCATAGGAAACTCCTTCCCTATCAAGAGTATGTCATCCACGTACTCTACGAGGATCATCACCATACTCCCTACTACCCTTTTGTTTATACAAGGTTCATCTACCATTTTGATGATGTCAACTTCTTTGACTAATCCATCAAAACAGATGTTCCATCTCCGCGATGCCTGCTTTATCCTATAAAGCATCTTGCACACGTTTCCGCTGCTCCCACTGTCTACGAAGCCCTCTGGCTGTGTACTTATAGACGCTCTCTTCCAAAACATTATTTAGAAAAGGGGTCATGACACCCAACCACCAGATATCGTAGTCATGGTATGTAGCCGTGGTAAGTAGGATCTGGATGGACTTAAGCATAGCTCCTTAGAAAAGGTTTCATCATTATCCATGCTTGGTCGATGACGAAAACCTTTAACAAGTCTAGCTTTGAAAGTCTCAACTTTTCCATCTACACTAAGTAATCTTCTCAAGATTTACTTGCTCCTGATGGGGATTTAACCCTTCAGATATAGCAACCAAAGTCCATACTTTGTTGGTGTATAAGGATTCCATCTCAGATCGATAAACATCCAGCCATTCTTACAGAGTCTCACTCCAGATGGCCAGCTCGAAACTAGTCGGGTCATCATCTCATGATGCAATACTCGCTTCCACTGTCATAGAGAAACCGAAGTATCTCTCAGGTGGGTGAGGAACCCTACTAGATCGGCGGAGAGGTTGAGGTTCGTTGGTTACTATTGAATCCTTTGGTTCTACCAAGTCATCTGCTGTAATTTGTATAGCTGGAACCTTTCCAGTTGTACATAACAGACCTTGCCTCGAGCTTGTCCGGATTTTGCTTTTAAACATATCCCGGACAACCCCAAATCTTAACTAACTTAAGATTTGGGCTCTTCCCTTTCCATATCACATATGAAGAGGTAGGCATAGATTTGATTCGAATCCAATTCAATAGGTATGCAGCTTCTCAAGTGCATAACTCCCAAAAAGGAAATAGGAAACTCAGTAGTACTCATCATAGAGCACACCATATCATATAGGGTGCGATTGCTCCGCCCCGATATACCATCGTGCTATGGTGTATACGGAGGAGTAATGCTGAGAGAGAATCTCATTCTCCTTTAGAATGGTCCAGGAATTCCGTGCTCAAGTATTCTCCTCCTTGATCACATCAAAGGACATAATACTTATACCCGTATTGGTTCTCTACTTCTAACTTATATTCTGTGAATATCTCAAAAGGTTCTGACTTGTGTTTCAACAGGAACATATGTCTGAATCTAAAGAGATCATCAGAGAATGTAATGAAGTACAAAGAACCGGTCTTAGCATGTGTAGACAGGGGACCTTTATACATCAACATGTATCATCCCAAGAGTTCACTAACTCTTTCTCTGTTTCCAATAAACGGAGCTATGGTCATCTTATCTCTGTGACATGACTGGCAAGTTTCATAAGATGTAAATTCAAACTGATTTAAATATGCATCTACATGTAACTTCAGCTAGTCGGGTCGCATTGACATGACCTAGTCTACAATGCCTCAAGTAGGATTCGTTCATTTCTGAACTCTTCCTCTTGTGTGTGTTCCGTATACTAAAGAACTGTAGTTTGATTTAGAACATCAATGCTTTTAGATAACGTGCCTGAACCGATCAACTTTTGATATAGGAAATGTTCAAAACATTATCCAACAATACAAAATTTTATCATTTCTTTACTAATAAAGAGATGGATATGATTTTGTATATCAGGTTCGGTATCTAATAACATTCGTTCAGAATCAATGTATTGGTAATACAGGGTGACAGTGACCAACAGACTTGGCTGCAACACTTGCCCCGTTTTCTGCCTTATGAAACTTATCACCCGTTCTCAGTTCTCTACCTTTCTGTAGCCCTATGTAACATATTACATATGCGGGATCCTGATCCGGTATCATATACCCAGGACGTAAAGGACACTGAGAAACAGTTCTATATAAAGAACACACCCGAAGATGATGCATCAGCATGCACTCTCTTCGTTTGGGCGGCACGGGAATTCTGGTAATCCCCAATTTCCTGCTCTGTCTTATAACAATTATAAGTTGGAGCGGGACCAACGTTCCCCAGCTCAGTATAACAAGCGGGTTCGGTCAATATTCCGTATTATTATCTTGATTGAGGCGTGATATGGTCGCTACCAGGAGAGAGAGAGAAGAAAACACTCAGCGTGCGCTCTTGCAAGAATAGATGGGTTATTATTTTATCTAATCAGGATGGCTCCCACTGCTTTTTATCAAATCTTCCTTCAAACCCTAAAAGGAAAGACTAGCCAGGATTAATTACACACTACAAGTTTGCCAATCTTTCAGCCAGGCCAGTGTCGGTAATTTGAGGGAGGTCCCCCGTGCTTTCGCACGAACCTAATTACTGTAAACCTCGTTTTCCCTGAGGCATAACCTCGTTAACACCTTTATAGACACCTACTTGATCGGCTAATTGTAATGTGTAAAACTCTCCCAGGAGTAACTCTTACTCGCAGCGGGTATCGGGATCCAACTATCTCATAGAAGGTATGCAATCTCATTGCAAATTTCAACACTTGAAATTCCCGATAATATTTTGCCCCGAACGATCTATGACCTTGACAAGGTCAACAAACCATAGACCGCAAGTCAAGTTCAACCCGTCATTTCTTGATTGAATCAAACCCACCCGCACGACCCTTGACAAGGTCAACAAGGCCGCACGACTACCCTAACCCAATCTGCATCATATGCATAAGCAGATAAGTACTGGTTAGCTACCGCACACTGCGCCTTGACAAGGTCAACAAACGCAGCACGAATACTAAACAGGACTTATCTGAAATGACGGAGGGCTACGACAGGTTTTTCTGAAAACCTATTGCGTAATGAACTTGATATCGTTGTAGAATCAAATGATTTTAAAATGGAGTGTTTTTGAGGCTTTTCTAGTTTTGCTAAAGGAGTCACTCCCGGTGAAGGGATCGTCGGTCCTTTCCTCGTCGAATGAGGTGCGGGATATATCATATATATCACTGTGCAAAGCAAAAACTCTTAAAAGCAATCAAAAGACAAACCGAGTGTGTAGCATCAGCTAGTTATTGCTAAAGGAGTCACTCCCGGTGAAGGGATCTCGGTCCTTTCCTCATCGAATAAGGTGCAGGATATATCACATATACCTCTGTGCAAAGCAAGAACTGTAGCTACCTGTTTTTATTTTGAAATTCGATTCTACAACATCTTAGGTTTCTTTTTATTTCATTAATCACATTAATGAAATCCCATCATTTAAATTACCTAAACATCACAGATAAATACGACGTACACTTATGCCATCCGCATTCACCTCGATGTCCCCTCGTGCACCGTTAGGTTAGGTGACTAACAGCAGAGCAGGGCAGGGCTAGCGCGGGTGAAAAACATAAGTAACGTCTATATAATATATCATATATACTATATACTGTATCCATCACAGAACATATCACATGATCACATCACAGATATCGCAGCAGAAGAAACATATGAAATATTGGATATACTAGGACGTCCGTGTTTTCAATACGAGCCAGTATAAAACACGGATTCCACGGTCGTGATGAATAGCCAAACCCATACCCCTAGACCCCTACGAGAGCGGCAAGCAACCCTACCAATTCTGGAGTTAGGAGACCCGGACTCGACTCCTCGAGTTGGTCTCCCACTGGACTCCAGAACCCGGTTACTTGTGCTCCCCTCCTTGGGTCTATCCTAGTGCGGAAAAGTAAATAATATACAAAGGGTGACATCTTCCGCAACCTGGAAGTGCCCCAATAAAAGAATATTACATACAAGTTTTTACATGAATGAAAATGAAAAACGCTCATCTCACATAAAAACCCCCGGCTATTCAAACACGATGATCCAATATAACATAACCAGCAACACATAACAACACATGTCATCAACGTAAGTAAATTTGCACATCCCAATTGTCGTTGACATATAGCAACGAAACCGGCGATATCACATATTACACTTACGGTCACAGAAAAGAAAGTGTAAAACTACAACAGTTGGAATCCACAACCTACATAGACATCGCATGCCTAATCAATTGAATTCCTTAGACATCACATGCCTAACAATTATAAACCCCGCATTTTAGTCTCATTATCGAAAACACTTTTCAATATCAAGTCGGGCAATTCAACAAGATTCCCGACATACTGATCGAATGCTCGTCGCAAACTTTAGTAGGCGGCCGCACCCCTGACGCCGTCGACGAAGTGCACCAAGGCGGAACACCGCTGCCGCGAGAACCCGAACGGATGCTTTCGGCGACGGGGTTCTCCTACAGTCACTTGGTCGGGGCTATGGGGCGAGCCTGTCTATTAAGTTTACCCGACGAGTATCCGCGTACGCTACGTGATTGCGACGGATTTTTGATCACATCAAAATTCCGTGGCAACCGATCAAGTGAGACTAAACTGCTATGTTTATAACATTCATTCAGTTATCTCATAACTTATTGTGAATTCCAATTATTGTATCACATTCCGAATAAGATAGAAAATGTTAAACTTTCCGATCGAGCAATCGAACACCCAAGTTTTCCCGATACAGATCAACACATGAAATAAGTTCAAAGACATTCACTTCATGCCTCAGTACCAACGGTCCAGCCGTAGAAGGGTCAAGCCAACGCCTCACATGTGGGACGCCGTACTGCCCCAAACCTGAAGGTTCAAAGGGCAGTTCAAGACGATCACATAATCGAGTTAAGGTTTGTTGTCTTCTAGAGGGTCCATCGTGTTACTTGCACTACTTAGAACGCCTTTAAACCACGGAAAAATACAACACTTGGAAATTTTCCGGCAGGGGAAAAAGTGGGTATTTATATCCGGTCGAACTTTTTAACATATTCTAAAATATCCGGAAAGCCACATAGACAAAATTAGACAATCCGATCGAAACACCGAGTCCCCAATACAACCCAGAAAACTCAACACTTGAGTTCAGAAAAACAAAATATCCCAGGAAAACCAGCACTACAAAATAGGAATTACTGTGCAAAATTCAATGGGAGAAGAGACAAAATGGCCGCGGAACAGCCGCATTAGCACGCTAATGCCGCGGTTCCGCCGCACTTTAGACAGATCATTAGGTAATTTTTGCACCGTAATTCTTAGAATTTCCTGCTGAATTTTCTGCATATTTTTAATCTGGAAAAAACCCAGTTTTTGAAAAAAGTACAGAGAGCACTTTTGGGTTTAGGGTTTCGGTTCGATCGGGTTTCTAACATCGTCTAAGCATCGCCTAAGGCTCTAGCTAGGCTCTGATACCACTGTAGGGTTCCTAGGCACTCTAATGAGGTCTCACAAGGCATCAACCATGCCAATTTCAAATTTTACAAGTGCCGAGAAACCCTAATGCGGATCGTTAACTAGAATTTTAGGCGAAATATGCAACTAGTTAACAACTTAACTAAGTGAATGGAAATACAACCTTTGTAGATCCGGTTCTCCACCTCCTTGGCTCCATGATGAAGTCTCCTTGCTGTACAAATCGGATCCCGGACTCTAGCATCGGCTTCATCGGAGAAATGGGCGGGCTAGGTCATCGACTACGATGCCGAAGATGATCTACGTCGAGGCATCACAAGATCAAGCTCCCACTTCACCAAGTCATGAAACTTGTGAAGAAAACACCCTATACTACTTGGCAAGAGGTAGAGGATGAAGAAATAGGAGGTGGGTTCACTTTAGAATTGGATTTCTCACTCTTTTTCTCAAGTTGCCATTGATGGAGGCAAGCTTTCTTCCTTGAAGAAGAAGAAGAAGAAGATAAATATTATATGATAAGTATATTGAAATAGAAAAGAAAATCAATACTTATCATAATCCAACCATGGTCAAGTATAGAGATTGAACTAGGGTTAAGTGGAGTGGTTAGGGTTAAGCATGAGACAAAATGGTCACTTAGTCAAAGCTTCATGAAGCTTCAAGATGCAAACAAAGAAAGCCACCATTTTCTCTTTATGCCATTTATTTTTCCAAAAAGAATAAATAAATAAATAAATAAATGAATAAGAAAACAAAACCCTAACCATTCATATAACCATGGTTTAATCTTTACACAAACCCATGTAAACATGCATCATCAAACATGATACAATCAAGTGCACAAAAGTATATCACATATACAATGTGCACATCCGAGTGAGAAAATCCATTTAAAGTGAACCAATACGAGTTAATGCAAAGTAATATATCAAATATATAATTATACATTAAATCATTAAATCAACACTTGATTTAACGATCCGGTCATATCGCATATGACCGACTAATATCCAATGCATCGGCTTATCGAATCAATCCTCGATTCGATAACTAGGTTATATCGCATACAACCATTCGATACATTCATCGCGAGAATAGAATGCGGTATCACATACACGCATTATTCTCGGTCCCGCACATATCTCATATGCGCTCCTATTTCGTTTCGCTTGAGCCAGGAAACCTCTGTGTAGGACTCTAAAGACTCGTCAATACGCCGGTAGCAGATGATGATCATATCAAACACCCACAAGCCGCAAGCGGTCTGCTAAACGTAACGGCCACCCGGGTATTGAGCGATCAGAAGATCGACGAGCAAGCCCGCTCACACTCCTGTGAATCCAACCAGTAACACTTACCGTACAGTCCGGTCTGATCGTCTGATATGTCGCATATCTCGCCTAGGGGTGGTAAACGTCAGACCCCAATAGCTCGATAAGTCGTGTCGATATGAGGTCTATAACAATTCGAGATACTACTGGTAACACTTACCAGTAAATCTCAGCAACCCTGGCCAGGGATTTCCTGTTATAGCCAATCGAACACAGCGCAACATCAACTCCCTATACCGGGAGAGACGAATCCCCTCCTATCGCTCATTGCCTCCATGTGATTCGGGACTGTACCCAAAAACCACCATTTTGCACGCCCTCTTGGACGTGGTAAGGTGGAAATCAAAGCACAGTGGGAACCACACAAGACTCTATGACGATCTCGGGTCAACAGACTACTCTGTACCAGTGTCACCAGAGAACTGCCATCTGACGTAAGGTATAATACCATCTGGGAGTTCTCGGCGAGTCCGTCCAGTGTACCCAGTCTCCACTGAGCACCCGTATATCATATCTGATGTCAAACACCAATGGATATGGGATCATCCATCGCCCATCTGTATGGGTCGAGAAGGTATACGCTAGTCTACTCTGGTATATCGATGCCCTGTCTCGATACACCCACGACTAGGGACCTTGAAGGATGTACTTATGGACTACCATGTCCCCACTAGTATGATCCGCATCATAGTCCAGGTAGTCAAGAACACATCCTAAGGGCTTTACCAACATGTAACAGAGGGACAATCAGTGTACACGTTAAGGTAAAGAGCAACCAGATAGCATACTATCATGTCGAGCAAGAAAGTCCTCCCTATATATGTCCAAGCATCCACTACAATATACATCCTATGTATAGTAATGGCCTCTAGGGCATACATATAACTAACATAAGGAATTCATTTGGTTAGGCATGTGATGTTTAAAGAGATTGCGGATTCCAACTGTTGTAGTTTTACACTTTCTTTTCTGTGACCGTAAGCGTACTATGTGGTGTATCGCCAGCTTCGTTGCTATACATCAACGACAATCGGGATACGCATACTTGCTTACGTTGATGATATGAGATATTATGTGTTGCTGTGATATGTTATATTGGATTGTCGCGTTCTGAATAGCCGGAGGTTTTATGTGAGATGAGAGTTTTTCTTTTTCATTCATGTAAAATTCATTTGTATGTAATATTCTTTTATTGGGGCACTTCCGGGCTGAGGATGATGTCACCATTGTATATTATTTACTTTTCCGCATTAGGTAGACCCAAGGCGAGGAGCACAAGTAACCGGGTTCTAGGGTCCAGTGGGAGACTATCTCGAGGAGTCGAGACCGGGTCTCCTAACCCTGGAATTGGCAGAGTTGCTTGCCGCTCTCGTAGGGGTCTAGGGATGTGGGTTTGGCTATTCATCGCGACCGTGGAATCCGTGTTTTATTCAGGCTCGTATTAAAACACGGACGTCCTAGTATATCCAATATTTCATATATGTTCTTCTGCTGCAATGTTCTGTGATGAGATCATATTACTGCCTGATACGAATGTTTATATTATATATATGAGATATATGTTATATTGCAGATTTCGTTTCAAATGTGATGCTTGTGAAGCATAATAAAATGGGACTTCATTAATGAGATTAATGAAATAAATGAAACCTAAAGATGTTGTAAAAACTTGTTTAAAAACTGGTAGCTCTAGTTCTTGCTTTGCATAGCGGTGCTCCTTGTAGAACATCCAGCACCTTATTCGATAAGGAAAGAGCCGAGATCCCTTCACCGGGAGTGACCTCTTTAGTGAAACTAGCAGATGCTACAAACTCGGTTTGTCTTTTGATTGCTTCTATAGTTCTTGCTTTGCATAGCGGTATATATGATATATCCTGCACCTTATTCGATGAGGAAAGGGCCGACGATCCCTTCACTGGGAGTGACCCCTTTAGCAAAACTAGAAAGGCCTTAAAAACCTTCCATTTAAAATCACTCGATTCTACAACGATATCAAGTTCATTACGCAAAGGGTTTTCATAAAAACCTATCGTAGCCCAACGTCATTTCAGATAAGTCTTACTTAGTATTCGTGCTACGTTTGTTGGCCTGCGTCAAGGCGTGGTGTGCGGTAGCTAACTAGTATTTATCTGTTTATGCATATGATGCAGATTGGATTAGGGTAGTCGTGCGACTTTGTTGGCCTGCGTCAAGGGTCGTGTGGGTGGGTTTTATTCAATCAAGAAATGACGGGTTGAACTTGACTAGCGCACCGTGGTTTGTTGGCCTGCGTCAAGGTCATGGGACGCTAGGGGTAAAATATTATTGGAAATTTCAAGTGTTGAAATTTGCAATGAGATTGCATACTTTCTATGAGATAGTTGGATCCCGATACCCGCTGCAAGTAAGAGTTACTCCTAGGAGAGTTTTACACATTACAATTAGCCGATCAAGTAGGTGTCTCGAAAGGTGTTAACGGGGTTACGCCCCTGGAAAAACGAGGTTTACTTTAATTAGGTCCGTGCGAAAGCGCGGGGAACCTCCCTCAAAGTACCGAAACTGGCCTGGCTGAAAGATTGGCGAACTTGTAGCGTGTAATTAATCCCGGCTAGTCTTTCCTTTTACGGTTTGAAGGAAGATTTGACAAAAACAGTGGGAGACATCCTGATTAGATATATTAGATAACCAATCTAATTTTGCAAGAGCATACGCTGAGTGTTTTCTTCTCTCTCTCTCGAGGTAGCGACCATATCACGCCTTAATCAAGATAATAATACGGATATATTGACCGAACCCGCTTGTTATACTGAACTAGGGAACGTTCGTCCCGCTCCAACTTATAATTGTTATAAGACAGAGCAGGAAATAAGGGATTACCAGAATTCCCGTGCCGCCCAAACGAAGAAAGTGCATGCTGATGCATCATCTTCGGGTGTGTTCATTATATAGAACTGTTTCTCAGTATCCTTTACGTCCTGGGTATGAGATACCGGATCAGGATCCCGCATATGTAATCTGTTACATGGGCTACAGATAGGTAAAGAACTAAGAACGGGTGATAAGTTTCATGAGATAGAAAACAGTGCAAGTGTTACAGCCAAGTCTGTTGGTCACTATCACCCTGTATTACCAAAATACATTGATTCTGAACGAATGTTATTAGATACCGAACCTGATATACAACATCATATCAGTCTCTTTATTAGTAAAGAAGGATATAATTTGTATTGTTGGATAATGTTTTGAACATTTCTTATATCAAGAGTTGATCGGTTCAGGCAAGTTATCTAAAAGTATAGACGTTCTAAATCAAACCACAGTTCTTAACATACAGAACACACACAAAAGGAAGAGTTCAGAAATGAACGAATCCTTCTTGAGACATTGTAGACTAGGTCATATCAATGCGACCCGACTAGCTGAAGTTACATAAAATTGCATATTTAAATTAGTTTGAATTTATATCTTGTGAAACTTGCCGGTCATGTCACAGAGATAAAATGACCACATGTCCGTTTATTGGAAACAGAGAAAGAGTTAGTGAACTCTTGGGATTGATACATGCTGATGTATGAAGGTCCCCTGTCTACACATGCCAAGATCGGTTCTTTGTACTTCATTACATTGTCTGATGATCTCTCAAGATTCAGACATATATTCCTGTTGAAACACAAGTCCGAAACTTTTGAGATATTCACAAAATATAAGTTAGAAGTAGAGAACCATAAACGGGTATAAGTATTATGTCCTTTGATGAGATCAGTGAGGAGAATACTTGAGCACGAAAATCGTGGACTATTCTAAAGGAGAATGGGATTCTCTCTCAGCATTACTCCTCCGTATACACCACAGCACGTCGGTGTATCGGGGTGGAGCAATCACATCCTATTTGATATGGTGCGCTCTATGATGAGTACTACTGAGTTTCCTATTTCCTTTTAGGAGTTATGCACTTGAGAAGCTGCATACCTATTGAATAGGGTTCAAATCAAATCAGTTGCCTACCACTTCATATGTGACATGGAAAGGGAAGAGCCCATTGTAAGAACGCGGCGGCACCCCGGCCGTCGATCCGACGCCGGAAACGCGGAAACAAAAACTTTCAAAAACTATTGAACCGGCACCACCGCGCACTTTTCACCCGGATCGGGACATTAACCTAGCAACTAGCAAATTAGAAAAGAGTAGAGAAGCTATACCAAGCGATCCGTGTCCTTCGGTCTTCGTCTCCACTCCGATCTCCCACGGAATGTCCGTCCATCAACTCCTCGTCGGAAAGGGCACCACAAAGCCGGAATCTTTTACGGGCTCCCACCTCATGACCGAGGCAACTCGGGCGCGAAGTTGGCTAGCCGAGGCGTCCAAGGGATGCTGTAGAATAGTGTAGTAGCCATGTCTCTTAGGGTTATGGAAGTTGCCATGATGGAGGTGGAGTAGAGAAAGAACAATGGAGAGATGTGCATGGGAATTTTGGTAGCAAGCTAAAAAGGAGATGATAAATTTCCTACACCAAAATGAATTCCCTCATTTTCCCCCTTCTCCCCAAAGTGGCCGGCCCTATCTCCTCAAGTAGAAGATTGGAGAGAGAAAAAGGCATCTCAAAAAAGTATATAGAAAAAAGAATGAAAAAACAATATAGAAATGGTCACACCAAAAACCCTTTTCAATCCACTCACAAACCATCATATGAAAAGCAATGGAAAAGACCAAAAAAGAATCTCATCATGAAGAGGCCACAAATATGCAAGAAAACCCCTCCACAAATGTTATTTGCAAATGTGCAAATAACCCCCTCCAACGAAAAGTCCGGCCGAGAAGGAACAAAGAAAACCGGCCGGAACGGAATGCAAACTGGTAACTTCAGAAAACTGATCCCGTAATAAATTACAGGAAAACCACACTACTGCAAATACATGCCCGCATTTGTATTCCTACTGAACACAAATGCAAAGAGACAAAACTACACTATCTAATACTAGGATCCGGCTTAAGCCAAAGCCGGCTAGTAAAATCCGTCCGATCACGATCCGTGCAATACCGCACGTATCTGATCGAACCCTGCCATATCTCCATACGGCCTCTACAGCGTTTCGCCCGAAACTTGAGTAACTGAGTGTGGTGGACTCTAAAGACTCGTCAACACCTTGGTTGTGGATTTAACCACTAGCAAGTCAGAGGTATAAGCCAATACGTAACGGGCTACCAGGTATTGAGTAAAAGTGACGTCGATGAGCGAACTCATCCTGACACCCTACTGAGCCTGTCAGTGACAATATCCGTACAGTCCGGTCCATTCGTCTATGAGCATCGCATGGCGGGCCTAGGGGGTTGGTAAAAGTCAGACCCCCAAAAGCGGTACAAGTCGTGTCGGAGTGTAGCCCAGAACACCCTGAGATACTACTGGAATACCTACCAGCAAATCTCCTGCCTTGGCCAAGGACTTTTCATGTTCTGGCTCTCCTAGACACAGCGCGACCTCACCCCCAATACCGGGAGAGACGAACCCCTGCAGATCCGCTCACTGCCTCCATGTGGCTCGGGACTGTACCCAACTAAAACCTGTTTGCACGACTCCTTTGAGCCGTGGTAGGGTAGTAATCAAAGCACAGTGGGAACTCACACGAGACAAATGACAATTTCAGGTCGATGAACTAACCTGTACACATGTCACCAGGGAACTGCTATCTGACGTCTGGTATAATCCCAACTAGCAGGTTCCCGGCGAGTCCTGTCCGGTGTACTCATAACCCAATGAGCACCTGTATACATCTTAGGTGAACCAACTGACACCAGTGGCTTGTGAGACCGGCCACCGCCCCTCGTCGGGGTCTCGACTGTATACACTAGTCTACTCTAGAGAATCGATGCCCTGTCTCGAAACTCCCACGACTAGGGACCTTTTAAGGATGTGCTTATAGACTCCAGCTCTCACGTATATGATCGCCCTCATACTGCTGGTAGTCAAGCAAGAATCCTAGGGGCTCTATCAACATGTAATAGCGACTGGTAAGGTCACCTAAAGCAGTACACGATGATAAAGATAAACCAGATAGCATACTATCATCTCGAGTAAGACTGTCCTACTGGGATAGGTCCTCCCCTCAATCATTGCAATCACGTGCCTGTGATCCAATAATTGACTCTGAGGACACTATCTCCAACAATCTCCCACTTGCACTCAGGGATAATTATTGCGATGTCGCATACTCACAGCCCGTGTGATACCGAACACCCAACTCCTCTACTAGTCAGTCTCACAAAGCTCGTTTGCGAAACTATTGCGTTCGAGGAATAGCCTCAGTGAGTGTATCCGCTATGGTGTTTCTTTCTATGTCCCTCTTTATCTCAAGTTCGCGGAGAAAGCCATCTCCCGAAATGAGCAATACCTGTCTTAGAATGTCTGGATGTCTGATGGGACCTAGCTCATAAATGAACTCCAAATCCAAACTTCTTAGACTGTATCGTCAACTGAACTTAATCAGTATCCTGCGCCATGCCTTCATTCAGTATCCACCTGGACCACCTGTCCAAAATACTGCCCCTTGTCAGAGGGAAAAACTATAACTCTGACGGCCACTCTGCCATCCAGGTCACTTTGGAAGCCTGGAATGATAACTGTCTCCCGAAGGAGAATGCTGTTATCATATCCCTAGAACATCGACTTATGTTCTAAAACTGCTTCCGATTGTTTCTCCAGGATTGGATTAATATCAACTTATTGCATCTACTGCAAGAACAACATCTGGTGTGGTACTTGACATCTCATGATTGACTCAATTGCCTAAGCAAGCAATCTGCCAATCATGCGTATCCCTTTCCCCTTTTGTCTGTAAGACACCTTTAGAGAGGGTGACTCCATCACCAGCAGGTATACTACCGTGCCAGGAGTCGTCCATTCTAAATACTCATAGAATGCTGTCTAAGTACCCTGATTGGGAAACCATCCAAATCTAGATCTAAAACCATAGATCTAGTAACCAGAATGTCTGATATAATATCCAAGTCCTGTGTGGAGAAACCACTGTGTGACGACCAAAGTTTAACCGATCGCAGTATAGGAATATCACTTCCTACTCTGTGTATGTCATCCAAATACCAGGACATCACACCCTACTACCTTCTTAACAGATCCATCCCCTATTCTGATGAAGTCAAACCTATGACTGTCACATCAAAAATAGATGATCTATCTCTGCTATATCTGTTTTAGTCTATAAATAGACACAAGCCTGTTGTCCACCAATGCTTCCGCTGCTCCCACTGACTACGACAACCCTCTGGCAGAGTCATATAGACGTACACTTCTAAAGCTGGTTTAGAACGACGTTATACTCATCCTCCTGCCGGGTCTCACAGTCTGGAACAACAGCAATGGCAAGTCTGGATAAACAAGAACCTCCCTGCCACCGTCCTTGAGCATACCGAAGTACCTCTCGGGTGCCTGAGGTTACCCACTTTATCTGCGGAGTGGCCAATGGAATGTCAAACCAGATTGAATGTTTAGGTTCTTATCAAATCTTCAGTAATCGTTTGCGGTTCTGGAATCACTTCCAGTTCTACCATACTCCCACTACTGTTTTCTGAAAAAATCCATTTTTGTTAAAACTGTGGCGAGTCTAGAACAATATCATTATTGATCTTCGAGATGGTAGAAAGTCAACCCTCGTCATAGACCGGGTCAACCCACAAACAGCCATTACAGAAACGTGCCTTGAGTTATCCGGAGTCTGGTTTCAAGCATAAGCCGGACAACTCCCCGTATGTTAACAATGTCAAGATATGAACTGTTCTATATCCAAGAAACAGAGGCACTGATTTAATTGAACCAGATTCAAATCATGCAGCTGTCTCCAGTGCATGTCAAGTAAATGGAAGGAGGCCGATCAGCGTTACTCAACTTAGGAATACTTCCAATTATGAGTAACCTGAAAGAGAAGCAAGTTCTCTTAATCATTACTATCAACTGAATACCATATACAAGTATCTACATCTTCGATCACCTTGAAGAATCCCGATACTTGCAATATCTGGTTCTCTACTTTATTCTTATACCTATAACTTCTCAAAATTCGGACCCTGTGTTTCTACAAAACACCTGTCTAAAAATCAGAGAAGTCATAAGTAAACCGAATATAGTACGAGGACCAACCCCTCTGTCCTAATGGACACTGGACAATATACAATACTCTGTATAAGTCCGCTGAGTCTTACAGCTCATTCACTATGTGTCGTAGGTTGAAAACTGTACTTATGGTTAAGAAGAATTACACCGCTGTTCAATGCTCCTTACCTAACTATCCACTGATATAGGTAAATGTCATAGACATAATTTCAAAAAGGTATATCTCACTCTATAAAAATAGACGTATAGATATATCAATTTGAAATTGGTGCATAACAACGGATATTTAAAACCAAATATTTGCCGACCGGCAAACAACCCAGGTGGCTTTCTCAAATATCACCAATTACAACGAATCCCGATATAATGAGGATGGTCACCTAATTCCCAATAACTTACTCCCACTCATCATCTGTAAAACCATACAGATGTGAGATTCATACCTGGTAAATACATACCCTGGAGCAAGTATCTAATTGGGAAATCAGTTTTCTTTTAACATTACACAGTGAAACTGAAACATTGAAATGTTTCGATGGGGTATCCTGGTATTCCTAGTAATGCCTCTTCCATCATCCAGATTCACAACTATAACCGTATAATTCTTTTCCACTTCTCCAAATCCCTTTATATGTCTTTAGTCATTACCTTCTGTACACCCCTTTAGGCTAAATGGTTTTCTTCCTTCCCTACCGTTCGGCACCAGCCTATGGTTTGGAAGAAGATTATCCAATAAGCATAATGGGTGTACTGTCCTAATCCTAGGAGCACTCGCAATGCGAGAGAAGGTGAAGATAAAAGACAACCTGAATGAACTTTATTCCTATTTCTCCTGAACCAGGATCCATCCCCGAACTGGAACAAGTTCCTTTTGAGTTCGTATATAACCATACGATGGATTATCCAATAAACTGGGATCTTCGTAGTGATACGGAGTGTCCTGGAGAAATACAAAGGTGATTTAGGATTGGCGAAGAAATACTTGGTTTGGTCGTGAATATCAGTCGCAATTTGCTTTGCCCTCTTACTAATCCCTTGCTTTGTCTGAACTTAATACCTTCTGTACACCGTTTAGGCTAATTGACTTTCTTCATTCCTTACCGGTCGGCACCAGCCTAAGGTCTGGAAGAAGACTATCCAATTTGCGTAATAGGTGTACTATCTCCTAAACCAAGGAGTACTCGCAACCTGAGAGAAGGTAAAAGGAAAAGACAACTGAATAGTCCTATTCGTTTTCTCCAGGACCAGAAACCATCCTCGAATTCCTTCGAGTTCGTATATAACCATACGATGGTTTTGTCCAATGGAAGTGGACGTTCGTAGTAATATGGGGTGTCCTAGAGAAAAGGGTAAAAGTAGGAGTGGCAATGAGGTCTGCAACTCTGACAATCCAAAAGCCAGTGTTAAGAAGGTTCGGTCAACTTGGTCACTGAGTCATAGTCTAGGGTCGGGTCAATGGTCGCTGCCAAAGAGAGAGAGAAAAGAAACACTCAGCGTGCACTCTAACCTAGATCAGAATGGCTATTACTTTATCTAATCTGGAAACTTCCCACTGTAACGTCAAATTCTTCCCCAAACCTAAAAGAAGAATTAGCCGGGATCACCCGAGAAGTAAACCAACTCATCAGTGGGAATCGGGATCCAACTATCATCACATGATAACGTGACGGAATCCGCTCACGCTATCACACTCCAGAAGGTATGCGCATATCTGGCAAGTTTCAGTTCTTTTGAAACTCCCGATGTGGATTTTTGCCCCATGCTCTTATGACCTTGACGAAGGCCAACAAATCATAAGTCACATGTCAAGTTCTCCCCGTCATTATCCAGGTTGATTTGAACCCACCCGTACAAGCCCTTGACGAAGGCCAACAAGGCTATACGACTGTCCCAAACCAACGCATCTATTTATGCAGCAGAAAGGTAACAAGCAGCTACCATACACTATGCCTTGACGAAGGCCAACAAACATAGCATGAATACTACGTGCTACCCGTCTGAAACGACGGAGGGCTACGAATGGTTTCTGACGAAAACCTTTAACGTAATGAACTTGATATCGTTGAAGGAACTGATAGCTTTAAAAAATATAGTGACGAAAACCTTTGCTAAAGAGGTCACTCCCGGTGAAGGGATCTCGGCTCTTTCCCCGTAGAATGAGGTGCAGGATATTCCAACTGAATACCACGATGCGAAGAAAAAGTAAACGGCTATAATGAAGTTATTGCCCTGACGCAAACTTCTGTCCAAGGGGTCACTCCCGGTGAAGAGATCTCGGCCCTTGCCTCGTCGACTGAGGAGCAGGATATTCCAACTGAATACCACTGTGCAAAACAAAAGAGAACGCCCTTGCAATAACAGCTTTTTGAAAAGTGTTTTAACAACATCAGAATAGGTTTGTTTATCTTGCATTGATCCGAATCAACGCAGTCCCATCAATTGATCACACCACAAAGAACGAAAATATACTGACGTACGTATATGCCATCCGCATTCGCCACTGGGTCCCGTCATCACCCGTTAGGTTAGCTAATTAACGACAGAGCAGGGACTGGACTAGCGCGGATGCAAAACATATACAACATCTACTAGTATATATATAATATATAATTTTCGCTCTCAAGGCGTGATAAAATGCAACAGCACAGAAATGTACAGCATCACAGAATAATACAGATATCTGGGATCCCCGGGTTTCACAGAGCCGCTGAAACTCGACGTTCCCCTGGTCGTGTGGATAGCCTGTGCAAAGAGAATCCTAGACCCCTACGGGCGCGGCAAGTTACCCGCCAAAACTTGAAGCAAGGCAGCCCCCTTCAGCAACGTGAATGGACCACCCAGCACTTCACGGAATCCGGTAACTTGGGCACCCCTCCTGGGTCAACCTGTACCCCCTACGAGTGCGGCGAACAGCCCGCCAATTCTAGAGTAAAGCCCCCTCCGTCTCAACGCCATGAGATGCGGGCTTGTTGCCCTCTAGAACCCGGCTATCCGTGCACCCCTCCGCGGGGTAATCCTAGTACAGAAAGTAAAATATACATACAACGGGTACATCGACCGCAACCTGGTCGTGCCCCAAAAGAATAATACAAACAGGCAGTGACGGCAGTCCACATGTCGGACGCTCGCCCCGCAATATCAAATGTACATATAAAACAAAACAGTACTAGCATTGCATCCAGGCTATCCCCCACGACCGATCCGCAACATCACAGCACAATACAGAACATCAACGTGAATGTCACGTTCGCAAATCCATCTAAAAGGGCTATAGCAGATAGACTGGATTTACCGATCGAGTGACATTCACGGTTGCAGATATAATGTAAATACTGTGAACTAGCATGTTTAAAATATCTGATCGAACAAATTTTATCAAGTGGGCCCCCAAGCAATACTGTAGCACTCACAGAAAATCTGGGCCCAAAAAGAATATCCCAAAACCCCCATTTTGAACTCAGGAGCACTCTGGAAAAATTTGGTCAAATGAGGAGTCAAAAGTGCGGTGGAACGGCGGCCCAAGCATGCGTTTGGCCGCGGTTCCGCGGCCTTATGGACGTATCAGGTTACCAAATTTTTCCAGTGTTCTTAGAATTCTCAGTACATGTTTCTGCAACGACCTGAAAAATTTTTGGAGCTTGAAAAAATTTCGCCAGAAACATGAAGTATTGAAAATGCGGTTTTTGGGGTTTTTGTTCGATCGAGTTCTAAACATACTAGAGCAAGCTAGGCATGGTTAATGGCGTGTCTCTGATACCAATGTAAGTCCGCGGCGGCACCCCGGCCGTCGATCCGACGCCGGAAACGCGGAAAAAAAAACTTTCAAAAACTATTGAACCGGCACCACCGCGCACTTTTCACCCGGATCGGGCCATTAACCTAGCAACTAGCAAATTAGAAAAGAGTAGAGAAGCTATACCAAGCGATCCGTGTCCTTCGGTCTTCGTCTCCACTCCGATCTCCCGCGGAATGTCCGTCCATCAACTCCTCGTCGGAAAGGGCACCACAAAGCCGGAATCTTTTACGAGCTCCCACCTCTTGACCGAGGCAACTCGGGCGCGAAGTTGGCTAGCCGACGCGTCCAAGGGATGCTGTAGAATAGTGTAGTAGCCATGTCTCTTAGAGTTATGGAAGTTGCCATGATGGAGGTGGAGTAGAGAAAGAACAATGGAGAGATGTGCATGGGAATTTTGGTAGCAAGCTAAAAAGGAGATGATAAATTTCCTACACCAAAATGAATTCCCTCATTTCCCCCCTTCTCCCCAAAGTGGCCGGCCCTCTCTCCTCAAGTAGAAGATTGGAGAGAGAAAAAGGCATCTCAAAAAAGTATATAGAAAAAAGAATGAAAAAACAATATAGAAATGGTCACACCAAAAACCCTTTTCAATCCACTCACAAACCATCATATGAAAAGCAATGGAAAAGACCAATAAAGAATCTCATCATGAAGAGGCCACAAATATGCAAGAAAACCCCTCCACAAATGTTATTTGTAAATGTGCAAATAACCCCCTCCAACAAAAAGTCCGGCCGAGAAGGAACAAAGAAAACCGGCCGGAACGGAATGCAAACTGGCAACTTCAGAAAACTGATCCCGTAATAAATTACAGGAAAACCACACAACTGCAAATACATGCCCGCATTTGTATTCCCACTGAACACAAATGCAAAGAGACAAAACTACACTATCTAATACTAGGATCCGGCTTAAGCCAAAGTCGGCTAGTAAAATCCGTCCGATCACGATCCGTGCAATACCGCACGTATCTGATCGAACCCTGCCATATCTCCATACGGCCTCTACAGCGTTTCGCCCGAAACTTGAGTAACTGAGTGTGGTAGACTCTAAAGACTCGTCAACACCTTGGTTGTGGATTTAACCACTAGCAAGTCAGAGGTATAAGCCAATACGTAACGGGCTACCAGGTATTGAGTAAAAGGGACGTCGATGAGCGAACTCATCCTGACATCCTACTGAGCCTGTCAGTGACAATATCCGTACAGTCCGGTCCATTCGTCTATGAGCATCGCATGGCGGGCCTAGAGGGTTGGTAAAAGTCAGACCCCAAAAGCGGTACAAGTCGTGTCGGAGTGTAGCCCAGAACACCCTGAGATACTACTGGAATACCTACCAGCAAATCTCCTGCCTTGGCCAAGGACTTTTCATGTTCTGGCTCTCCTAGACACAGCGCGACCTCACCCCCAATACAGGGAGAGACGAACCCCTGCAGATCCGCTCACTGCCTCCATGTGGCTCGGGACTGTACCCAACTAAAACCTGTTTGCACGACTCCTTTGAGCCGTGGTAGGGTAGTAATCAAAGCACAGTGGGAACTCACACGAGACAAATGACGATCTCAGGTCGATGAACTAACCTGTACACATGTCACCAGGGAACTGCTATCTGACGTCTGGTATAATCCCAACTAGCAGGTTCCCGGCGAGTCCTGTCCGGTGTACTCATAACCCAATGAGCACCTGTATACATCTTAGGTGAACCAACTGACACCAGTGACTTGTGAGACCGGCCACCGCCCCTCGTCGGGGTTTCGACTGTATACACTAGTCTATTGTAGAGAATCGATGCCTTGTCTCGAAACTCCCACGACTAGGGACCTTTTAAGGATGTGCTTATAGACTCCAGCTCTCACGTATATGATCGCCCTCATACTGCTGGTAGTCAAGCAAGAATCCTAGGGGCTCTATCAATATGTAATAGCGACTGGTAAGGTCACCTAAAGCAGTACACGATGATAAAGAAAAACCAGATAGCATACTATCATCTCGAGTAAGACTGTCCTACTGGGATAGGTCCTCCCCTCAATCATTGCAATCACGTGCCTGTGATCCAATAATTGACTCTGAGGGCACTATCTCCAACACCCATATCTTAAGTTTGTTAAGATTTGGGGTTGTCCGGCCTATGTCTAAAAGCAAAATCCGGACAAGCTCGAGGTAAGGTCTGTTATGTAGAACTGGAATGGTTCCAGCTATACAAACTGCAGCTGATGATTTGGTAAATCCGAAGGATTCAATAGTTTCCAACGAACCTCAGCCTCTCCGCCGATCTAGTAGGGTTCCTCACCCACCTGAGAGATACTTCGGTTTCTCTATGACAGTGGGAGCGAGGATTACATCATGAGATGATGACCCTACTAGTTTCGAGCTGGCCATCAGGAGTGGGACTCTGTAAGAATGGCTGGATGCTTAGCGATCTGAGATGAAATCCTTATACACCAACAAAGTATGGACTTTGGTTGCTTTATCTGAAGGGTTAAATCCCCATCAGGAGCAAGTATATCTTGAGAAGATTACTTGGTGTACATGGAAAAGTTGAGACTTTCAAAGCTATGCTTAAGTCCATCCAGATCCTACTTGCCACGGCTACATACCATGACTACGATATCTAGTGGTTGGGTGTCATGACTGCTTTTCTAAATGATGTTTTAGAAGAGAGCGTCTATAAGTACACAGCCAGAGGGCTTCGTAGACAGTGGGAGCAGCGGAAACGTGTGCAAGATTCTTTATATGATAAAGCAAGCATCGCGGAGTTGGAACATCTGTTTTGATGTGGTAGTCAAAGAGTTTAACTTCATCGAAATGGTAGATGAACCTTGTATATACAAAAAGGTAGTAGGGAGTATGGTGATGATTCTCGTAGAGTACGTGGATGACATACTCTTGATAGGGAAGGAGTTTCCTATGCTACGTTCAGTCAATCTCCGATTATCACAAGTATTCTCCATATAGGATCATGGTGATACCTCCTAAATCCTGGGTTATGGATCTATGAGATAGATATATTTGGATGTTAGGATTCTCACTAGTTGTAGTGAGATGGTATCAATCGATCCTGAGGTGAATCACTGGAAAGGTTCCAGGGTGATAAGGACGACTGAATGTCAGTCGCAGGCATTGTCTTTACCCTCAGTGGAGGGACGGTATGTTAGAAGAGTTCCAAGCTAGATACCGTGACTTACTAGACGATTAAAGGCAAGATACATCGTTACCAAGGATGCTACCAAAGAGGCAGTCTAGATATATATAAGTTCATGAGATGAACTTCGTTCCTATCATTGTGTGACAATGGATTTGTGGCTTATGCCAAGGAACCCCCCTGTCCCATCAGAAATCCAGATATAATTCTTAGGCAGTATCACCTGATCATGGAGATGGTTGATCTCCAGGGAGATCGAAGTTAGGAGAGAAGACACAGAGGACAACAGCGCGGATCCACTCACAAAGGCCTTTTTCCCAGTAGAGACTTTTATGGGATGGTTGAGTATGAGATACTTCAACCACAACTAATTGTTAGGTATGCGATATCACAACAGATGGCCCTAGTGCAAGTGGGAGATTGTTAGTTATATGTATGCCCTAGAGGCCATTACTGTACATACGATGTATATTGTAGTGGATGCTTGGACATATATAGGGAGGACTTTCTTGCTCAACATGATAGTACGCTATCTGGTTGTACTTTATCTTAACATGTACTTTGATTGTCTCTATATTACAAGTTGATAAAGCCCTTAGGATATGTACTTGACTACTGGGACTATGATGAGATCATACTAGTGGGGCCACGGTAGTCGACGAGTACATCCTATAACTGTTCCTAGTCGAGGGTGTATCGAGACAGGGCATCGATACACCAGAGTAGACTAGCGTATACGCATCTTGACCCATATGATGGGCGATGGATGATCACATATCCATCGGTATTTGACATCAAAGATGGTGTACGGGTGCTCAGTGCAGACTGGGTACACTGGACGGACTCGCCGAGAACTCCCAGATGGTATTATACCTCACGCTAGATGGCAGTTCTCCGGTGACACTGGTACAGAGTAGTCTGTTGACCCGAGATCGTCATAGAGTCTTGTGTGATTCCCACTGTGCTTTGATTTCCATCATACCACGTCCAAGAGGGCATGCAAAAAGGTGTCTTTTGGGTACAGTCCCGAATCATATGGAGGCAATGAGCGATAGGAGGGGATTCTTCTCTCCCGGTATAGGGAGTTGATGTTGCGCTGTGTTCGATTGGCTATAACCGGAAATCCCTGGTCAGGGTTGCTGAGATCTACTGTTAAGTGTTATCAGTAGTTTCTCGAACTGTTATAGACCTTATATCGACACGACTTATCAAGCTACTGGGGTCTGACGTTTACCACCCCTAGGCGAGATATGTGACATATCAGACGATGAGACTGGACTGTACGGGAGTGTTATTGTTTGGATTCACAGGAGAATGTACAAGCTTGTTTGTTGATCTTTTGAGCGCTCAATACCTGGGTAGCTGTTACGTTTAGCTGACCGCTTGCAGCTTGTGGGTGTTTGATATGATCATCACCTACTGCCGGCGTATTGACGATTCTTTAGAGTCCTATACAGAGGTTTCTTGACTCAGGCAAAACGGAGTAGGGGCACGTCTGTGATATGTGCGAGACCGAGGATAATGCGATATGAGATACCGTATTCTATTCTCACGATATTTGATATCAGCCGGGTCATCGGATCAAGTGTTGATTCGATGAATCGGTACGGATAAATATTAATCGGTTATATGCGATATAGCCGGATTGTCGGATCAAGTGTTGATTCGATAATTTAATGTTTAATAATATATATGATATATTAAATTACATTAACTAATATTAGCTCACTAAAAGATTCTTTTTCTCACTCAGGTAATACATTGATATATATACGATATATGTTAATTGTATTATTTTGTTTTGTTACAATAAATATTATATATGTGATATATAATATTGTAACATGATATGATAACTAATGCAACATGATTAGTGGAGATTAAACATGGTTAGGGTTTGATTTAGGTTAAGTTTTTCTAGATGATTCTAGAAGGTTTAGTTTTGTTTTGTGCAAAGATATTTTCAAGTGACTCATTCTTAACCTAACCCAAACCCTAGCCTTGGTTAATTCTCTACAAAGGTTTATTCAACCATGGTTGCATTATTGATCATATTTATCTTTCATTATTCATCACAAAAGGTTTCTAATGATATTATTCATCATCTTCTTCCTTTGAGATAAAGCTTTCTAGCGTTTTGCTTTGTGATGAAAATGAGTGAGAATATGAAAAAAAATGAGAGAAAAAATCCTACTTCATCATCCTCATCTACCCTTACCCTTTAGATGAGAGTGTTCACTTCATTTAGTGAGTGCTAGCTTGTGTTAATGAAACTTCAAGGTAGATCATCTTTGTTATCGAAGATCGGAAGCAAGCTTGTATCTTTCTCTTCGTGGAGCCTCTCGAGAGTCCGGAACACGATGATCGCAGTGAAGGGACCTCAAAACGGAGCTTAAGAAGTGAAGGACCGGATCTACAAAGGTTGTAATCCCTCTCACTTAGTGTTAAAGTGTTTAACATACTTGTTTTCGCCTAATCTCTAGTTTAAAGATCCGGCTTTGGGTTGTTCGGCACAGCTAAATTTTAAATCGGGCATGGTTGATGCCTCGTAGACCCTTATGCGTGTGCCTAGCAACCCTACACTCGAATCTCAATATCTAGGGCTCCGGCTATCCGGACTGGCCCATACTCCAACCTGTATCCTCCGGATATCCGTCGAGTCACAATAAAGTCACCGGTCAGTAGTGCTCCTCTGTCTCAGGCTCAACGCCATCATCTGCGACCTTCTCGCCCCGTGGTACCACACCGTGTCCACCATGCACCCATAGACAGTTCCTCCTCCTCCTCGAATCGGGTGTATGATATCGCTCAAGAGCCGAGAAAACTCATGGTGGACATATCTCCAATCATATCATGAGAAAACCGTAACTTTCATTTTAAAATGATAATCGGTTTATAAAATCCTCGCGGTTTCTCCAAATCCAGAAATCTCGTGGAAATCCGAAATCCAAAATTGAATAATCAACAATAATGAATACTGGGCTCCGGCAATCCGGACTGGCCCTTATAATATTGCATGATAAATGAATATATAAACATGCATGAAATAACAAGCAATGAATGCAATAATGAACTAGCATATGAAACAATAACATATTGGAACTATCAGCTAGCAACGATATCAATAAAGTAATATTCTCTAAAGTGTACGTGACATGGAAATTATCGATGATGATGCGTGTGAGCCGGCAAGCAAGTGTATGTGGAGCATATACATCATCGGTAATGGTGCTGGTGTCCTGATAGCATGGTTTCATAGTCACTAAAGTACACAATAAAGATGCAATGCGATGATAAAAACATAATACATGGCAAATGAATTGTAAATGCAGCCAAAATATGCGGAACATGAATAATAAGGCAACAACAAAGGATCTACATTACTATATATGTGTCATACAGTTTTTCCATTTGAAATAATATGAATCGTGGTGTTTTGAAAATGAAGGCTACGGTGTTTTAAGAAAAGATACGTCCTTTAAAATATCTGTAGAATCCCTTGGCCTGTCTTTAAAAATACTCACGATTTGTTAGTTTTGAAATAGGTATAACTCGGGTCTAGTCTAACATCTACAATAACTACAGGACTAAACTAACAAACTAATCGAAAAGGTAAGGAAAATCATCTAAGTCTGAGCCGATATATATATATATATATATAGTCGGTGATCCCGCCTCAATAGTATCTCATATGATACAATATATATAATATGACATTCTCGAGTCAAGAGTGCGGATCTATCATCAATATATAGCTCGTACGGTAAATCCGTCGTACGACATCCCAAATTTGGGTACGGGTCAAATATCACATTTATCTCATTATTCATCTGGTATCCTTATCATCACAAATCATGAATTGGGGGTACTGATCTAAGTCTAGTATAATACTGATACTATCTACATATATATGCGTGTGTATGAAACACATCGTTTATGGACCCGCTATAATATCATGTCGTATCTCATAATACGAACCGCATCATATCACCGATCTCATGGCACCATGCCCAATCTCCACGACTCATATCCAAATATCATGTACTATCCTCATCATCTATATATATGTATACGTGTGTGTGTGTGTGTGTATATATATATATATATATATATATATAGTCCCATACCTATGTGTGTGTGTGTGTGTGTGTGTATATACATATCCCCATATACGCACAAGTAATTAAAATGCATGCGTGTATGTGTGCGTGTATGCAAATCACTAATCTAGGGTTCGCGACTAAGGAACTTACTAAAACACTATTTTACGAATACACTATACTAACCCAAAGTCATCTAAAGCGTGTCTTGCTATGTATACTCATCTCATAAAACACATATTTATATAAGTGTGTGTGTGTATATATATATATATATATATATTTATAATCATAACGCATCCGCGTTCTATACTACGAAACTGCGGGGGTGCTATACGCCATCCACCCGACTTCCCCCGCAGATATATATCTACTCACCTGCCCCTTTCTGCCGAAGTCGATACCGCCATCCTCTTCTTCATCGTCTGAAGTCCATGTGAGAGGTACCTATATGCAAACATATATAATATCGTAAACCGAAATCACGGGCAAAAACCAAAACGGCACACGAAACGCGCATAGGTTAAAACCTATGACCCGCTCATGGAAAAAGACCAAATAACCCTCGACATCGGCGTACAAACGCTGATTGATCGAGAAAAAACCCAAACGTACCAATCGTGGTTTCACAATTCACTAAATATAATATGAATAAGTTGTAACTCATCAAAACCTCAAAATAAATCAAATCGATTTATTTCCGAAAACCTAGAAAGCATTCATATACCGTTTTAGTACAAAACTTGATATTTAAACAAATCTAGCGGCCACAATATTCACTAAATATCATAACTAGGTCATACAAATCATTCTCATATTTTTAATCTCACTAATTATCATTAACCCAAAATTCTAGTTTGCAAAAATATCCAATTTTAACAATTTTAAAGCAATAACACACAATCAACAACTAGACTAGGTTTGCATGACCTAAAGTGTTAAACTACACATTATAATGTTAATGATGTGATGAAAACCCTAACCATATTTTAATCCTACATATTTGATTTAATTCCAAAACCTAGTTTGCAAGAAAAATCTTAATTAAAAGTAACAATTTACAATTTTGCAACTAGATTAGTTCTAGCAAGTCTTTAGATCTTAAATACATCACACAACCATGATCCAAATACCCATAACCCTATCTTGCATTTAAACCCATTTTTGAATTTCCAAGATTTGAAATTAAAACCAAATTAAGCATCTAATTAGCTAAAATTGAAGTATTATAGCAACAATTAAACAATTTAGTTAGGATTTATACCTCACTAACCATAGATCTAGCTTGCACATAGCCATCACAAATGCTCTCATGCTCCCTAAATCCATGCTTGAATGGCCAAGGAAAAAGGGTTAAAGGTTTGATTAGGAGTTAATGGAAATTGGTGAGGTTTTAGCTTTGGATTTGATGGGAATTTTGGGGTTTTCTTTGCACAAGAAAGAGGAAGAAGCAAGGGGGGAGGGGGCTGTTGCAGCAGGGAGAGGGGAGGGCTCGACTGAAAGGAGAGGGGGAGAGGTGAGTGAGAGGATGTGTGTGTGGGTGCAAGTCAAACAAAGCCTATACTCCAAGTATCCAATCACCAATATACATTTCTTTATTGTTTTCTTTTCTTTTCTTTCATTTTGTGAGGAAAGATGTGTGGGGAAATTGGGGTAGCCATGGTTTTGGCCATAACATAGTGTGTGTATGTGTGTGTGTGTGTGTGGGTGTGTGGAATTCCAAGTCAAAAACAACCCCTTCAAAACTCATAATTGCATCTTACATCAATTTCTATTTTAAATTTATTTAATCGAGCATTCTAAAACCTCTAGAACCATAAGGAAATTTTTGAAGAATGAATATGTTACAAACTAGATTCTAGCTTGTCACGGTTCATAGAATTTGCATTAACCCATTCCAATTTGTAATTATCACTAATTAAATGTATTAGTGACGGCTTAAAATAATATTAAAATAATTAATTTCGGAAAATTTTTAAGTAAACTAGAAATTTACAAGTGACCAATTAAATACCAAATACTGGCAGTTACATAGCTAGATTAAGTATATTTAAGTCTATGTCGAAAAATAATTATATCTGGGTTTTTACGAAAAACACCAGTTATTTTACCGAAAATCGGAAATTTCACCTAAACGATTTTCAAAACGTTACAGACCTATACCGGTAGAACAGTCTTACTCGAGATGATAATATGCTAGCTGGTTTGTCTTTATCATCATGTACAGTATTAGGTGGCATTACAAATCTCTATTACATGTTGATAGAGCCTATAGGATTCTTGCTTGACTACCAGCATTATGATGGCGATCATATACGTAGGAGCTGGGTGGTCTATAAGCACATACTTAAATATCCCTAGTCGTGGGAGTATCGAGACCGGACATCAGTACTCCGGAGTATACTAGTGTATACTTATCCAGACCCTGACGAGGGGCGGTGGCAGGTCTCATAAGCCATTGGTGTTAGTTAGTCACCTAAGATAGTATGCAGGTGCTCATTGGGTTATGAGTACACTGGACGGACTCGCCGGGAACCTGCTAGTCGGTACTATACCTATTGTCAGATAGCAGTTCCCAGGTGACATGAGTACAGCTTAGTCTGTCGACCTGAGATCGTCATTTGTCTCGTGTGAGTTCCTACTGTGCTTTGATTATTACCCTACCACGGCTCAAAAGAGTCGTGTAAACAGGTTTTAGTTGGGTATAGTCCCGAGCCACATGGAGGCAGTGAGTGGATCATCGGGGATTCGTCTCTCCTGGTATTGCGGGTTGATGTCGCGCTGTGCATGGGTGGCCATCACCAGAAATCCTTGGCCAAGATAGTCGAGAATTACTGATATAGGATCAGGAGTTTCTCAGGTGGTGATGGGTTTCATACCGACACGATTTATCGCGTTATTAGGGGTCTGACTTTATCCACCCCCTAGACTCGATATGCGATACTCTTAGACGAGCAGATCGAACTGTATGGAGATTTTCACTGTCAGGCTCAGTAGGGGTACGGATGAGTTTGCTCGTCGGTCTTCCTTTCGCTCAATACCTGGGCAGCCGTTACGTACAGCTAGTGCCGCTGACGTGCTTGTGGTTATACCCACTGCCAGCGTATTGACGATTCTTTAAAGTCCCACACAGAGGGTTTTCACGGTTCAGGCGATATGGTGTAGATGATGTATGTTGGTACATACAGCTGTCCGATTAAATATGTGTACAGGCTACACAGACTTTAATCGGACGGTTGATAATACTAGCGGCTTAGGATTAAGTCGGATTATTAAACCAGGTTTTGATTTAATAATGTATATATGTATATATATATATATATATTCTAGTATTATTGTTCGCTATTCATTTTCTCTCTTGGCTATTCGTATTTTTGTACGATACGCGTATATGTATTTCGATACATATACCGGGTTGTATTCCGTATTTATACGGAATAGCTTCTAGAAGTGGACACCTCATTTGTATGATTTTCCTTTTAGGAAATTCATTTGTTTTACAAATGAGGTGGAGGAGTGAGATGGCATGAACATTGTTTAGCATGTAGAGAGGTATGGCATGGTTTTATTTTATTGCAAAAATGAGTGGAGATATTTTTTGTGTGCATGTTTGAGAGAGAGAGAGGAGCATCCACCATTCTACACAATGCCTTGCTCATTTCTTTTTCTTGACTTGCTTCATTTTACATTCTCACTTGGAAAAACACTTAGCCATATTTCTTGAGTTGCTCATGCTACTTTTTTCCTCACCTCCTTTTCATCTTCTATGGTTGCTCTTTGAGCATTTGTGATGAGGGAAAAAAAATAGTGAGATAATCTTACACTTCCACTCTCCATTGCTAGCAACTTTGGAGCGTCGGTTTCCTCGCTTGGCGAGGCTGAAGCTTGCGCCGTTTCTCTCGGGTAGATCATCGTAGATGGAGGAAGACCGGCAATCAAATTCGATCCGCGACCACTAGGAGCTTGGGATGATGGTTGAAGACCCGAAGGACACGATCCGTTTGGTATAACCATCTAACTCATAGTTTACACATTGCTAGTATAGGGTTTAGGGTAGATCCAGGCATCGGGTTGTGGTAGCACCAGTTTTAGAAAATTTTGTTCCGTATTTGGCCACGGTTTGATGGCCGGGGCACTGCCGCAACCCAACAGAATGGATATTATTGCGTGAGACGAATGACTATATATATAGATTATATATAATAAACGTTGCTTATGTTTTGCACCCGTGCTAGTCCAGCCCCCGCTCCGCCGTTAGTTAAGTAACCGAACGGTGCATGACGGGGCCCCGCGGTGAATGCGGATGGCATAAGCGTACGTTCTATTTTTGTTTCTTTCTGCAATGATAAGGTTAATTGAAGGGACCACATTAATATTGATTAATGCAAAGTAATAAACCTAAAATCTGACGCCGTTGGAACAATTGCAAAACCACTCGGTTTTCTTCAAAAACAACTTTTAAGAGCGGAGCTTAAACCACTACTTTTCAAAAGCTTTTCGGTTTCTTCGACTATATCAAATTCGTTACATTAACGGTTTTCGCCAAAACCAGCCGTAGCCCTCCATCATTTCAGATAGATATCTACAAGTATTCATGCTATGTTTTTTGACCTACGCCAAGGCATAATGTTTGGTAGCTAATGGGTGCTTATCTGTAGTATAGATAGATGCATTAATCTAGGACAGGCATACAACCGTTTTGACCTTCGTCAAGAGCTTGTATGAATGGGTTTAGATTAATCTGGACAATGATGGGTTGAACTTAACTTGCGACTTATATTGTTTTGAGCTTCGTTAAGGTTATAAACGCTCGGGGCAAAAACCACATCGGGAGTTTCAAACATACAGGAAATTTTCTAGTGTTGCATACCTTCTTGAGTGTGGTATTTTTGGCAGGCTTCCTTCAAAATCATCACACAATGATAGTTGGGTCTTGATCTTACTGTGAGTATCCGCTACTTTTCGGGAGAATTTTTCACTTTGCAATTAGCTAATCAATCAGATGTATAGAAAGGTGTTAACGGGGCTACGCCTATGGGAAAATGAGGTTATTTAATTAGGTTCATGCGAAAGCACTGGGCACCTCCCTCCGAAGTATTAACACCGGCCTGGTCGAAAGATAAGCATACTTATACGGTGCGATTAATCCTGACTAATTCTTCTTTTATGGTTTGAAGGAGAATTCGAGGAAACAGTGGGAGCCATCCTGTTTAGATAAACTAATAACCAATCTAAACTTGCAAGAGCATATGCTGAGTGTTTCTTTTCTCCCTCTTTTAATTAGAGCGACCATGACGGGACTTAAGCTAATATTAGATAAAAACAAATTCGCCGGGACAAATTATAAAGACTGGTTGAGGAACGTCCATATGGCCCTTACTTATGATAAGGTTGTATCGTCCTTAAGGCAAAAGCCCCCCTGTTCCAGGTCCAGAATCCTCGGTCGCAGACATTGAGGTCCATAAGACTTGGGATCTTGATTGTGCGAAAGTCAAGTGCCTCGTGCTGGCCTCCATGGATAATGAACATTAGAGGCGGCACGAGAAGATGGATCTTAGTTCCATCTTCCTCCATACCAAAGACTTATATAGAGAGCAATCTTGTATCGCAAGATACGAGACCTCGAAGAAATTGTTTCAAGCGAGATTGGCTGTCGGATCATCTATTGGAGACCACGTTCTGAAAATGATTACTCTCATTGAAGAGCTCGCGGACCTGGGAACTACGTTGGAGAATGAGTTGTATACCGAATTAATTCTACAGTCCCTTCCCTCCACCTATGCCCAATTCATATTGAATTTCAATATGCAAAAACTAGAAGTTTCACTTCCTGAGCTCCTCAACATATTGAGGGTGGCAGAGGGCACCTTAAATAAATCCAAGGAAACACCCGCGCTGTTTATTGGGAATCTTCTTCCGCTAAATCTAAGGCTAAAGCCAAGGGGAAGAAGAAGAAGGCCCCTACCAAACCGAGGGGAGGTGTGCAAAAGGTGTAGGGTAAGGGAAAGGAAAAGAATGGGGGGACAGCCACAAAGGAAGAATGCTTCTACTGTCAGAAAAAGGGACATTGGAAGAAAAATTGTCGGGCTTTAAAAGCCATGAATCAGGACATGAAGCAAGTTGTGGCTTCGGCTTCAGGCGTGTTCGTGATTGAAAACTGTTTCTCCATTAACTCTACTTCCTGGGTATTGGATACATGATCAGGATCTCACATCTGTAATTCATTGCAGACGCTAAGAAGCCGTAGAGTTTTGAGGAAAGATGATATGACCCTCAGGGTTAGCAACGGAACCAGTGTGGATGCTGTTGCAGTAGGAGAATATCACCTAGGATTGGCGAGTGGACATATTTTGTTATTGCATAACTGCTTTTGTGTACCCAGTATGATGTGTAATATTATATTTGTATCTTTGTTATCTAATGAAGGATGTAATTTTGCACTTGAGAGCAATGTCATAAATATTCACCTAAATCATGAAATTATTGGGTCGGGTACACTTAATAACGGAATATACGTTCTCAATCAACATCAAATTTTCAACGTCCAAAACACGCTAAAAAGAAAGACTCTAGAATCAAATCAAGCTTTCTTATGGCATTATAGACTTGGCTATATCAATGAAACACGATTGACTAAGTTACATAAAAATGGATATTTAGATCTGTTTGAATATCAATGATATACAACTTTTCAATCATGTATCAAAGGAAAGATGACAAAAACTCCATTCACTGGACACGGAGAAAGAGCTACTGAGCTCCTGGGACTCATACACAGTGACGTGTGTGGGCAATGTGTACGCATGCAAGAAGTGGCTATTCCTACTTCATTACATTCATCGATGATATATCAAGGTATGGACATGTATTCTTGATGAAACATAAATCCGAGACTTTTGAGAAATTTCAGGAGTATAAGAATGAAGTGGAAAAGCAAACCGACAAATGTATCAAGATGTTCCAATCTGATCGGGGTGGTGAATACTTAAGTGCCGAGTTCCTGGAATATCTAAAAGAGAATGGAATTCTCTCTCAGCTTACTCCTCCATACACACCACAACACAACGGTGTATCAGAAAGACGGAATCGCACCTTACTAATATGGTGCGTTCTATGATGAGTAATACTGAGTTGCTGCCATCCTTCTGGGGTTATTCACTAAAATCTAAGGTTCTAATTAAGTCTGTGCCTACCACTCCATAGGAAATGTGGAGTGGGAAGAAACCCTGTCTTAAGTATCTTAAGATATGGGGTTGTCCTGCTTTTGTCAAAAAGGTTCATCCGGACAAGCTCGAGACACGTTCAGTATTGTGTAAATTTATGGGATACCCCAAGAACTTTAGGGGGTATTATTTCTATTATGCTGAGAAAGGTCTTTGTTTCTCATCATGCCCCCTTTATGGAAACTTAATTTCTTGAAAAAGAAATAAGTGGGAGCACAATAGAGCTGGAAGAAATTGCAGAACCATAAACTATTAATGAAGACGTAGTAGAACCTGAGATTTCAATAGAACCGGACGTACCTATGCCACTCCGTAGATCTAGTAGGCAGTCTCATTCGCATGAGAGATACTACGGTTTTTTCGTAGACATGGATAGAGAGGATTGCATTATCAATGATGATGAGCCAACTAGTTTTCAGCAAGCCATCACGAGTAGAGACTCGGTGAAGTGGCTGGATGCTATGCGATTCGGATGGAATCTATGTACACAAACAAAGGATGGACTTTGGATTTTGCTCCTCCTGGGGTAAACCCCGTAGGATGCAAATGAATCTTCAAAAAGAAGATTAGTGTAGATGGACAGGTAGAAACCTACAAAGCTAGACTTGTTGCTAAAGGTTTTCGTCAAAGACCAGGATTGGACTATGACAAAACTTTTTCACCAGTGGCTATGCTTAAATCCATTCGGATCCTACTTGCCATTGCTGCATTCCATGACTATGACATCTGGAAGATGGATGTTAAACCCGTTTTCTAAATGGAAGTTTAGAAGAGTGTGTTTACATGGATCAACCAGAGGGTTTCATAGACCGTGGGAGCAGCAGAAAGGTGTGCAAATTGCTTAAATCTATTTATGGATTAAAGCAAGTATCGCGGAGTTGGAACACCTGCTTTGATGAGAAGGTCAAGGAATTTGACTTTATCAAAAATATAGATGAACCTTGTATTTATAAAAGGATTGTAGGGAGAACTGTGCTATTTCTCGTTTTATACGTAGATGACATTCTCCTGATAGGAAATGATATTCTTATGCTACAATCAGCCAAGCTGTTCTTATCACAGAAGTTCTCTATGAAAGACCTGGGTGATGCCTCGTACATTCTAAGGATAAAGATCTATCGTGACAGATCTAAAAGAATGTTAGGACTTTCACAGTAAAGGTACATTGACACCGTACTGAAGAGGTTTAGTATGGATGATTCTAAGCGCGGTAATTTATCCGCTTGTCACGGAATTACCCTCTCCAAAGAGATGTCTCCCAAGGTTGATGAGGAGAAAGCCCGCATGAGCATAGTACCCTATGCTTTGGCGGTAGGGTCGATAATGTATGCGATATTATGTACCAGACTAGATATAGCTTACGCACTTAGCGTCGTAAGCAGGTATCAGTTCAACCCAGGTGAGAAATATTAGATAGCAGTGAAGAACATTCTTAAGTATCTGAGAAGGACTAAGGAGATGTTCTTGGTGTACGATAATGGGGACCTTCAGATTGAGGATTTTACCGATTCTGTCTTCTAAAATGACAAGGATGACTCTAAATCCGTCTCGGGTTATGTGTTTACCCTCAGTGGAGGGGCGGTCTATTGGAGTCTGAGTACATCGTTGCTAATGATGCCGCAAAAGAGGTAGTCTGGATGAAGAAGTTCGTTTTTGAACTTCAGGTAGTTCCATCCGTTGCCGATCCAATACTTTTGTATTGCGATAACAATAGAGCCATGGCTTTGGCAAAGGAACCGCGGTCTCATGTTCATACCATAATATTGCATTATTATATTCCCCATTCTTATTCGTTTTATAAATAAACAGGTGCTTTTGAAGCATGTCTTCTACATATTACAGGTTACAGGTTCTTGGATCTAAAGCAGTGAAAATAATGAAAAGACAATGAAAAAGTGAGACTACGAATGATAAATGGTGAAATCTTGATCGCGCCTACATTGTGAGGAACAATGAACAACAGTTTACCGAGTATAAAGGCAGCGACACGAAGAAACAGTAGAAGTCCACTACAATGTTCACTGGAAAGATCTGGAGAAGACATACAAGCCAATCTAAGAAAAAACCTACATAAACAGGGAGTAAAAGTCAAGAGAAGCCAGCACGGCAAAACACAGAGACCAAGCCATCAGGTTGGCCGCGGAACCGCGGCCAAACCCTGGCTGGGGCCGTGGTTCCGCGGTGGGTCTAGGAATTTGAAGGCGGAAAAATTTCCAGAAGATTGGCGGTGCGCGGAGCGTTGACTAGGTCTTTTTCTTAGGGGGTAAATTTGTAATTGCAGACATGCGAATCAAATGTAACCTAGGGTTTCCTATCCTCTATAAATAGGAAATCTAAATCATTGTAAACCCTATGCCTCCCTATGCCTCTTTTTATCAATAAAATTTAGATTTCTTTTGGAGAGCATCGATGCCTCTTTTCATTTCAGAAATTCAGATCTGAAAAGTCTTGTGTTGATATTTGGAGAGAGCCATCTGTAAAGTAAGTAGATTTATTTAATTGCCCTAGTTTAAATTTCAATTCTTTCCCTAGGTAATTTTTCATTCTCTGCCCTAGTATAAATTTAATTCCTTGCCCTAGTTAGATAGTTAGATCTTTAATTCAATTTCCCTAGTTATATAGTTAGATCTTTAATTCAATTTCCCTAGATTAATTTAGTTTTTAGATTTAATTAATCCATTCACACCGTCCGTAATTAACTCGTAAGAGCGACTAGGAAATTCACAACATCCCTGTGGACCGACCCGTACTCACCGGCTAGCTGCAAAGCGACGCCGTTCTTGATTGCGGTAATAGATAGTTTTTGAGAATCAATCATCTCATCAGAAATCTAGACATATCTTGAGGCGGTATCACCTAATCAGGGAGATCGTGGATCGCCAGGAGATCGAGGGGAGGAGAGTAGATACAAAGGACAACACGGCAGATCCATTCACTAAGGCCATCCCTCAAGTCCAGTTCGAGAGACTGTTCGAGATGTTGGGTATGCGATACGCCAGCAACTGGCTCTATTGCAGACGTTGGGTGTTTAATACGCCAATTACAAGCCTTAGTGCAAGTGGAAGATTGTTGGATATGTATGCCCTAGAGGCCTTCATTGTATAGGATGCTAGGGATATGTATGTACGGGACAATTTTGCTCAATATAGTAGTATGCTATTTGGTTTGCCTTTATCTTAACATGTGATATGTTTTACTTGTTATTTCATATCTCGTATACATGTTGATAAAGCTGGTATGATCCTTGCTTGACTACCAGCGTTGTGATGGCAATCATACTTGTAGGAGCCGAGTAATCAAAAAGCACATCCTTAAATGTCCCTAGTCGTAGAAGTATCGAGACTGGGCATCAATACTTCAGAGTAGACTAGTGTATATATATCTAGACCCTGACAAAAGGTGATGGTTGGTCCCACGGCCATTGGTGTGATGCACCTAAGATTGTATACTGGTGCTCACTAGGGGTGAGTACACTAGATGGACTCACCGAGAACTGGCTAGATGGTATTATACTTATAGTCAGATAGTAGTTCTCTGATGACATGAGTGCAAATAGTTTGTCGACCTGAGGTCATCATTTTTCTCGTGTGAGTTCCCACTGTGCTTTGATTACTACCCTATCACGGCTCAACTGAGTCGTGCAAACAGGTTTTAGTTGGGTATAGTCCTGAGCCACATGGAGGCAGTGATCGATTGTTGGGGATTCTTCTCTCCCGATATAGGGAGTTGATGTCGTACTGTGTTCGGTTGGCCAACACCATAAGTCCCTGGCCAGGGCGGATTGAGAATTATTGGTTTTTGGACAAATAGATTCTCTGATGGTCTTGAGCCACATCGGTACGAGTTGTCAGGTTATTAGGGGTCTAACGTTTTCCACCCTCCCAGACCTGGCATGTGATACTCTCAGACGAACAGACCGGACTGTACGGAGATTGTCACGGACATGCTCAGTAGGGATTTGGATGGGTTTGCTCGTCGGACTTCTTTTTGACAGGTACCTGCATAGCCGTTATGTACAGCTTGTGCCACTAACGGGCTTGTGGTTAAACCCACTGCCAGCATACTGTCGAGTTTTTAAAGTCCTATACAGAGGGTTTCCTTGGTTCAGGCGAAACGATATATAGGCCGTATGGTTTTACGTACAGGGTTCCAATCATATACGTGTACTAGCTACAAAGATTTTGTTCGGATGGATAATACTAGCGGGCTTAGGATTAAGCTGTATTCTGGTATTATACTATTGGATTAATTTTGTATCTCTTGGTATTCGTATTTTTTGCAGTACGAATATTGGTATGTATATACGGTAAAGGCATTCTTGTAATTTTCACTTGAGTGCTTCTAGAAGAAGACACCTTATTTATGTAATATCTATTTATGGAAAATAGATAATGAAGTGGAGGGAGGAGGTTTTCAAAGTATGGTATGAAGCATGGCTAATTATTTTCTTTTTCATTTGTTCTAATTATTCAAGCATGGTTGCATTATTCTATGCAAATATTGCATGCTTGATATTTTTCAAAAGATTTAGCCATTCTTCACTTGCTAGATTCATTCTTCACTTGACATTCTCTCTCATTTGCTCTCTTCTTCTTCCTCAAACCCTAACCCTCACATGTGTTGTGAAAGCTAGGGTATTTTGAGATAAATATTCCAATTAACTCTCTACATCTCCTAAGCTACCTAGATTAGCAAACTAGGTATTTTAGTTACCTCATATTTGGGGTTAGAGCTTGAACTAAAGACTTTCGGGTGGATCGTATTCGACATGAGGAAGCCGACGACCAAGCTCGATCCATACCATCTAGGTGCTTAAGAAGGGGACAAGAAGACCCAAAGGACTTGTATCATAAAGGTATAAATCACTATCATAGTAGATTAGAACCTTTGTGAGTTTTGTTAGTTAAGGTTTTTGGTTGATCTTGGAAGCTTAGTCGATGTTGCTTGTTATAAAATTGTTTTTTGTAAATTCCGCCTCTCCACAAACCCTGTGGAGTGTGCGACATCGACTTACAGCTCTGTGGGTCCCTCTAAAAAGCCCATGATTCCAAATAAGGCTGTCTTCAAGCGATTGTTCTTGAGGCATCAACTGCTCCGTAGGCACCAAAAAGTGCTTCACCCCTATGCCAGTCTGTCTTCAAAAGATTGGCACGCAAGTTCATACCTCTACTCTGCTTAAGGCATCCGTCTTTCAGTGACCGACACCTGCCGAAGGTCAAGAACGACAAAGGTGGCAGAATGTCTAAGCTCTGTAAGAATGCAGGGGGCAGGCCCATACAACTCCCGAATCCAAAGACGTACCTGCCACGAGAGGCGCTCGACATCATCATTGGCGTCGAGTAAGACAGGATAGAGGCACCTCCCCATCAGGATTGACTCCACCCACTCCAATGCCGAAAATCCATGCTGTTGTTCCAACCGGGAACTGCTTTAAACCTCTTAAGATGGTAAAGCACAACTCTCCAACCGCAGTGATGAAGAGGTCTCCAACTCCTATAGAGGTGCCAAGCGAACCGAAGCCATGACATTCTTTCAAGCAGCTTTCCTCGAACATACATAAGGTTTGAAATGAAGTTCAGGGATCTGTTATCAACAAGGATTACTCCACCAGATCAAAGAAAATGAAGAGTTATGCTAACAGCTCTTCCCATAAACCTAAAGAGGCTCCTGCTATGATGGTTCCTCTTGAAATGGTTTCCCATAAAAAAAGAGGCCAGACGCATCTGAGGCGAATTCCAAGGGCCGACACTCCAAATGCCCCAAGTCTGGGGCATGATAGTTCATGCTGTTTATATGATGAACTCTGAGGATGAAAGCCGGGCTTCTATTTCTCATAGACAAGCTACTAGGTCTATAACGAAGGATCAACAAAAGCTGCAAGAGATACCCGCTCAAGCGGCATAACTTGTTAGCCTACCACCTGATACATACTCAGGAGATGCACCCGAAGAAAGAACAGGCCAAGAGTCTGATGTTGACTACCTGAAGCGCATCCTTGAGAAGAAAGATGAAAGAACGGCGGAAATGACCGCCATGATGGACAAGATGTCCCTCCTATTTCAAAGTATGGTTAGGATGATAGTTCAACCAGAAGCACCGGCAGATGAACCGCTGGTGGTCATTATTGACGACAAGGGAGATACTTCAAATCCTCTGAAAGTCTCATCAACGGCTAAAGAGGAAATGATATCCAAAACAAAGTTGGACGAATATATCACTCAGCAATTTAAAGCTCATCAGGCCAGTGAAGCAGCAAGTCAGATGATCAAGACTGGTTGGTCATATCCAGCATGGTATGACCATATGCCATACCCACCAGGATACACGATCCCGACGTTTACTATATATAAAAAGACCGGCAATCCTAAACAGCATATTGCGTAGTTTAAGTCCAAATGCGGTAATGTGGGAAGCAATAATATACTACTTCTTCATCAATTCGTCATCAGTCTATCGGATACCGCTTTCGAGTGGTACTCGGAGTTTCCAAATGACCCCGTCAAGACTTTTGCTAAGATGGAAGTACTCTTTGCTCAGAGGTTCTCTAGTGCAAGTGAACGCACCACCATGACTGCGTTGGTTAATGAAAGACCTAGATCTAATGAGACATGGGTTCAATACGCTATCCGATGGCGAAACCTTTGGTCTAAATGTGAACAGCGCATTGCTGAAGCTCCGGCCATCGAAATGTTCATGGCCACTATTGACCCAAATTAAAAGGTGTTCCCATATATGGCCTTTTTCAAGCCATTACATTTAAAGAGCTTATCGATAAATTAGCTCGGCTGGATTTTGTTGATAGAGACTCACGAAACTTCAAATGCAAGGACAAAGAAACATTTTTCACCAATACACAGCAGCAACAGAGCGGCCCTAAAGCATTCGGTCGCCAGAACAATAATCACATAGACCCAACTCTTGAAGAAAGGATGGGGCATGAATATTTGTTCCCTCGCAATAAAAAAAGAAGCTGTTCGAGCTAGCCATGAAGAACAGCATGCTGACGTTTCCTGAGCCATGACGACCAGCCCGGACCAGTGAAGTCAATAATCCCAATTATTACCCTTATCATCGAGTGGTAAGCCATCCGATAGAAGACTATTATGTCTTTAAGAACTGGGTTGAGGACCAGTATAAATAGGGAAAATTCATGTTTTCGGATAAATGGAAAGTGGATTCACCACAAAACATACTCTCAGAAGGACTAATATGCAGGGGGTATCCTGCTCGCTAGTGGAAGAAGTTCCCTGGGAGATGGCCCTCTCGCGAAAAACAAAAAGGCTGTTGGAAGACCTACGAGCATGCCTAACAATTAAATGGAAAGGCCCGCTCGAATATGAAATTATCGAAAGGATGTTAAAGCCACGTCCCACGCCGAAGATTACTGATAAAGGAAAAAGCCTCCAAATCCGGTGTTCTAAGAAAAAGAAAAAGAAGGCGAAGAAGCCCATGCATCCGACTGAATATGTGGACAGCTGGAAAAATCTACAGAAATATATCGACATGCTGGAGTATTATAATCAAAAAGTGTGATCGTCATCATACTCGAAGAGTTCCTTCAACATCTTTTCGAGAATGGCGATGCTGAGGAAGAAGAAAACTCAGCAGATGAAGAAGAGGAGCGTGTGGAAAGCTGTCATATGGCTTCCCACTCATATATGATGACGATGCGCTGCCAGCATCAGATAGCGATGATGATGAGTAGGTGCTAGAGCTAGCAAAGGAGGTTTCAAGCCCGTCGCAAGATCAAATTGAAAAGCTGTTAAAAGATTTTTTTCAAGTGAGCAAAGAGAATCAAAGACGTGAACTGACCATATATGAAAAGTGTTAGATATAGTGCCCTCAAGGCAATTATTGTGATTGCAGGTAGGCAAATTATAATAATTAAAAGAGAACCTATACAGGTAGAACAGACTTACTCAAGATGATAGTATGCTATCTGGTTTGTCTTTGTCATTATGTGAATACATTTAACTCATTATTACGTGTCGCTAACATATAATGATAAAGCACGTAAGATTCTTGCTTGATTACTAGCATTATGATGGCGATAATTTACGTGGGAGCTGGGTGGTCCATAAGCACATCCTTAAATGTCCTTACTCGAGAGTGTATCGAGACTGGGCATCGATACTCCATAGTAGACTAGTGCATACGTTTCGAAACCCTGACAAGGGGTGGTGGCCGGTCTCATAAGCCATTGGTGTTGAGTTATCTAAGATAGTATACAGGTGCTCACTGGAGGTGAGTATACCGGACGGATTCGCCGAGAACTTCTAGATGGTATTATACCCATCGTCAGATAGCAGTTCTTTTATGGCATGAGTACAAGTTAGTCCTTTGATCTGAGATTGTCATTTGTTTCGTGTGAGTTCCCACTGTACTTAGATTACTACCCTACCACGGCTCAAAGGAGTCGTGTAAGCAGGTTTTAGTTGGGTACAGTCCTGAGCCACATAGAGGCAGTGAGCAATCGACAGGGATTCGTCTCTCCCGGTATTAGGCGTCGATGTCGCATTGTTTTGGGTAAGCCGTCACCATAAAATTCTTAACCAAGGTGGATGAGATTTATAATTGTGATATCAGTAGTTTCTCAGTGGGTGATGAGATTCAGACTAGCACACCTTATCGGGTTATTAAGGGTCTGAAGTTATCCACCCCTAGACCCGATATGCGATATTCTTAGATGAAGAGACCGGACTGTGCGGAGATTGTCACAGACAGGCTCAGTAGGGGTACATATGAGTTTGCTCGTCGGCCTTCTTTTCGTTCAATACCCGGGTAGTCGTTACGTACAGCTAGTGCCGCCGACGTGCTTATGGTTAAACCCACTACCAGCGTATTGATGAGTTTTTAGAGTACACAAAGAGGGTTTTTCCAGTTCAGGCGAAATGATGTAGTGGCCGTATATTGATACATGCTGGGTTCCGATTAAGTATGTGTACTAGCTACACGGATTTTAATCGAGTGGATGATAATACTAGCCGGCTTAGAATTAAGCCAGATTATTAGATCAAGTTTTGATTTAATAATTTATGTATGTATGTATATACATATATATATATATATATATATTTCGATATATATATTCTAGTATTATGTTCATTGTATTTTTCTATCTTTTGGGTATTTGTATTTTGATATGAATATGGGAATGTATTTGCTCGACGTATTTTTGTATTCATACAAGAATACTTCTCGAAGGAAGACAACTCATTTCTAAGATTTTCTTTTTATAGAAATTATGAAATAAGGTGGAGGGGAGAAATGGTGGAGGGTATGACCAAATGAATTATTTATTCATTTGCTCACACTATTCAAGCATGGTTGCATTTTTAAACTTGTAAAAATCTATTAACAAAAGAAAAGAATGCATGCTTGAATTGAAAAGAATTTATTCATTCAATCATTTTAGTTTCTCTCTTCTCACTGGCTTCTCCTCCTTCTTACTCTATATTATCATGTGTTGAGATTCAAGAGGATTATGAGAAATATTAATACTACTAACACTACACTGTAAGTCCACGTTGCCCACCCCGGTGCTTGCGGGGAGGCGGAAAACGGAATAAAAATCGGAGTTTTACTAATCTAGGCAACATGGACTAGACAAAGTCGGGATCTTTACTAAACAAAACTAACTAAAAGCTAACTAGAAAGTAGCTACAAGGAAGAATGGTTATACCTAGGGCTTTATGTCCTTCTCTCCTTGCTCCTTGTAGTGAACGGAAGTGATCTCCTTGTCGTCTTCTTGAGTCGAAGAAGGATCCACCCGAAAGCCTTAACCTTCGGCTTCAACTCCAAGCTAGAAGCAACTAAAGTGCTAGAAGTGCTAATCC
The DNA here is from genome assembly GCA_030015575.1 of Agapanthus africanus. Taxonomy (NCBI): domain Eukaryota; kingdom Viridiplantae; phylum Streptophyta; class Magnoliopsida; order Asparagales; family Amaryllidaceae; genus Agapanthus; species Agapanthus africanus. Next base: position 838,063,689 of record JASDDO010000024.1, on the reverse strand, counting down.
TAGTACCTTAGATGAGAGTAGAGATTATCAAGAAGAGGTTTTTCTCAAGCTCAAGTGTTTCTCAACACATGAGAGGGGAGAGCTTGAGAGAAAGGAAGAGGAGGAGAGAGAAAGCATAGGATAGAATGAAAGAATTATGAAGCATTCTTACATATATATGTGAATTATTGTAAATTGATAATTAGTGAGATAATTGTCATGGCTTAATCAAGACATGACCATTATCATTTTATTTTTAATGCAAATTGCAAGGATCAAAGAGCATCTTCCAAATGAAATGATGATGGTCAAAGTGTCAACCTAGGTCAACAAGTCAAGAATGTCAAATGGTCAATAACCCTAACCATGCACAATTATATTAAACTAATATCAATTAATTATAATACACACATAAGTATTAGGGTTAATAAAATGACAATGGTCATTAACCCTAATCAAAGTTCTCTTCCTCTGTCTCAATCAACTGTGCATACGCACCCGCATTTGTGATCCGAGGAACACGAATACAAAGAGATAAAACCAATCCCAAATTATATACTAGGATCTGGCTTAAACCAAAGCCCGCTAGTATAAGCTGTCCAGACAACAAACGTGCACAAGTGCGGATGTGAACGAACCCTGTCGCAAAACCATGCGACTTCTACTCATTTTGCATAAAGGCGAATAGCTCTCTGTGTGGGACTCTAAAGACTCGACACTACGCTGGCAGTGGGTTTAACCACAGACCGCAAGCGGCACTAGCTGTACGTAACGGTCCCCAGGTAGATGCCGATAAGAAGACTGACGAGGTGACCCATCTGAACTCCTACTGAGCCTGTATGTGACAGTCTCCGTACAGTCCGGTCTGTTCGTCTGATACATCGCATGGCGGGCCTAGGGGGGCGGTGAACGTCAGTCCCCTAATAGCGGTACAAGTCGTGTCGGAGTGTAACCCAGAACACCCTGAGATAATACTGGAAACCTACCAGTATATCTCGCTTGCCCTGGCCAGGGACTACCCGTGTAATGGCTCTCCTAGACACAGCGCGATGTCAACCCCCAATACCGGGAGAGATGAATCCTGTCTAACCGTCACTGCCTCCAAGTGCTTCGGGACTGCACCCAACTACTACCTATTTGCACGACTCCTTTGAGCCGTGGTAGGGTAGTAATCAAAGTATAGTGGGAACACACTCGAGGCGAAGTGACAGTGTCAAGTCAGCGGACTAAGCTTTACTCATATCACCTGGGAACTGATAACTGACGATAGGTATAATACCAACCAACAGTTCCCGACGAGTCCTGTCCAGTGTACTCGTAACCTAAAGAGCACCCGCATACTATCTCAAGTACGACGTACTGATGGCTGTGGGACAGACCATCTCCCACGCTGGGATGAGAAGCGCATACGCTAGTCTACTCCGGAGTATCGATGCCCTGTCTCGATAGTCCAATGACTAGGGACCTGTATAAGGATGTGCTTATGGATTACCCAGCCCCCACGAGTGTGAGCGCCATCACAACGCTGGTAATCAAGCAAAGATCCTAAGGGCTCTACTAATATGTATATAAGCGATATGCTAAAAGAAACACATGCACATATTAAAGCAGAGACAAACCAAGTAGCATACTACCATTTCGAGCAAGATTGTATATACAACTGTGAATATCCCAAGCTTCCATCAAGTAATATACATACTAGTATGATACAGTAATGGCCTCTAGGGCATATACACTAACAATCTCCCATTAGCACTAAGGCCATGTACTGGCGTATCGAAGACCTATCATCTCGATCAGCCGCTCGAACTGAGTCCGGGGTAAGGCCTTCGTGAATGGATCTGCAGTGTTATTCTCCGTATTTACTCTCTTCACCTCGATCTCCCGGCGATCTACGATCTCCCTGATCAGGTGGAACCGCCTCAAAATGTGCCTGGACTTCTGATGGGACCTGGGTTCCTTCGCTAAAGCTATAGCGCCGTTGTTGTCGCAATACAGCGGTATTGGATCAACAATGGTAGGAACCACCTGAAGCTCTGTGAGGAACTTCTTCATCCAGACAGCTTCCTTTGCGGCATCGCAAGCAGCTATGTACTCCGCTTCCATAGTTGAGTCTGCAACGGTCTCCTGCTTGGAACTCTTCCAGCAAACCGCCCCTCCATTGAGGGTAAAGACATAACCCGACATGGACTTGGAGTCATCCTTGTCACTTTGGAAGCAGGAGTCAGCAAAGGCCTCGAGCTGGAGGTCTTTTCCGCCATACACCAAGAACATCTCCTTAGTCCTACTCAGGTACTTGAGAATATTCTTTACCGCTATCCAGTGTTTCTTCCCTGGGTTTGACTGATACCGGCTTACAACGCTCAATGCGTATGCTACATCTGGTCTGGTACATAACATCGCATATATTATAGAGCCTACCGCAGAAGCGTAGGGTATAATAGACATGCGATCCCTTTCCAAATCAGTCTTGGGAGACATCTCTTTGGAGAGGGTGATCCCGTGACAAGCCGGTAAATTACCGCGCTTGGAATCTTCCATACTGAATCTTTTCAGTATGGTGTCGATGTACCTTGACTGTGAAAGTCCCAACATCCTCTTAGATCTATCACGATAGATCTGGATCCCCAGAATGTAGTTGGCATCGCCCAGGTCCTTCATGGAGAACCTCTGCGACAAGAATGCTTTGACTGACTGTAGCATAAGAATATCATTTCCTATTAGGAGAATATCATCCACGTACAAGACGAGGAATACCACAGTTCTCCCTACAATCTTACTGTAAATCCATGGTTCATCTGGGTTTTTGATAAAGTCGAATTCTTTGACAATATCATCAAAGCAGATGTTCCAACTCCGCGATGCCTGCTTAAGTCTATAGATGGACTTTAGCAACTTGCACACTTTACCGCTGCTCCCACTCTGAATGAATCCTTCTGGCTGATTCATATAGACACACTCTTCCAAATTTCCATTTAGGAAAGCCGTCTTTACGTCCATCTGCCAGATTTCATAATCGTGGAAGGCAGCAATGGCAAGAAGGATCCGAATGGATTTCAGCATAGCCACTGGAGAAAAGGTCTCGTCATAGTCCAAACCAGGTCTTTGACGAAAATCCTTTGCGACAAGTCTAGCTTTATAGGTCTCAACCTGCCCATCTACACCAATCTTCTTTCTAAAGATCCATTTGCAGCCTACGGGTTTTACCCCTTCTGGAGCAAAGTCCAAAGTCCAAACTTTGTTGGTGTACATGGACTCCATCTCGGCCCGCATTGCATCCAGCCATTTTACCGAGTCGCCGCTCTGAATGGCTTGCTGGAAGCTAGTAGGCTCACCATAATCCATATTGCAATCCTCTCTATCCCCGTCTATGAGAAAACCGTAGTATCTCTCAGGCGGATGAGACTGCCTACTACTCCTGCGGAGTGGCGCTGGGATGTCCGGTTCTCTTGAAACATCTGGTTCTTCCAAGCTTTCAGTAATAGTTTATGGTTCTGGAATTTCTTCCAGTTCTATTGCGCTCCCACTGATCTGATTTTCTAAAAATTCAGTTTCTAAGAAGTGGGCATGCTGAGAAATAAAAACCTTTTGTTCCTCTGCGGAATAGAAAAGATACCCTCTTGAGTTCTTTGGGTATCCCACAAACTTACACAGTACTGAGCGTGCCTCGAGCTTGTCCGCATGCTGCTTTTTTACAAAAGCTGGACATCCCCATATCTTAAGGTACTTGAGACAGGGTTTCTTCCCACTCCATATTTGATATGGGATGGTAGGCACAGTCTTGGTTGGAGCCTTGTTCAAGAGATATGCAGCTGTTTCTAGCGCATAACCCCAGAAAGATCGCGGCAACTCAGCCTTACTCATCATGGAACGAACCATATCCAATAGGGTTCGATTCCGCCTTTCCGATACACCGTTGTGTTGTGGTGTGTATGGAGGAGTAAGCTGAGAGAGAATTCCATTCTCTTTTAAGTAGCCCAGAAACTCGGCACTCAAGTATTCACCACCTCGATCAGATCTCAGTGTCTTGATACTTTTGCCTGTTTGTTTTTCAACTTCATTCTTGTATTCTTGAAATTTCTCAAAGGCCTCGGATTTGTGCTTCATCAAGAAGACATGGCCATACCTAGAGAAATCATCTGTGAAAGTAATGAAGTATGAATAACCACTTCGCGCATGTGTAGACATTGGACCACACACATCACTGTGTATGAGTCCCAAGAGCTCGCTTGCTCTTTCTCCGTGTCCAGTGAACGAAGTCTTTGTCATCTTTCCCATGAGACAAGATTCACAAGTGGCATAAGATTGATACTCGAACGGATTCAAGTATCCCTCTTTATGTAACTTTGTTAACTGTGTTTCATTAATGTGACCCAGTCTACAATGCCATAAGAAAGCCTGATTTGTTTCCGGAGACTTTCTTTTAAGTGTGTTCTGGACACTGAAGATCTGAGCTTGATTTAATACGTATATCCCGTTTTGTAATGTACCTGACCCAATCAGAACTTGATTTAGGTGGATGTTGACTACATCGCTTACAAAAGTAAAATCATATCCTTCCATAGAAATTAAGGATACAGATATGATATTACAAGTCGCACCTGGTACATAAAAACAGTTACGTAGAATCAATATCTGCCCAGTTGTCAGTCCTAGATGATATTCCCCTACGGATTCAGCATACATGCTCATTCCGTTAGCAACCCTGAGAGTCATATCACCTTTCCTGATAACCCTACGGTTTCTCAGAGCCTGTAACGAATTACAGATATGAGATCCTGATCCAGTATCCAATACCAAGGAAGTAGGGTTAACTGACATACAGTTCTCTATTACAAACACACCCGAAGCCGAAGCCACAACATGCTTCAAATTCTGGCTACTGGCTTTGCAAGCCCTGCAATCCTTCTGCCTATGTTCATTCCCGTTATAATAGGAACATCCCTCTTTTACTTCATCCAGTCCCGAAACTTCTGCTTTTCCCTTTCTTTCTACTTCCCTGGTTTCCTTCAGGGTAGTACGTAGGGACTGTTGAACTAAGTCAGCATCTGACCCGTTCTTCAACGTGGTCATCAGGTCCGAGAGCTCAAAAGAGCTGGTCTCTGTAAGGACGTTGTCCCCTACAGATGACCCGATAGCCAACCTCGCTGGAAGCAATTCGTTCGAGGTCTCATATCTTGCGATACGAGATTGCTCTCCATATAAAACTTTGTTATGGAGGAAGATAGAAGCTGAGTCCATCTTCTCGTGCTTCCTCTGGTATATACCATCAACTGAGGCTAACACGAGGCACTTGGCTTTCGCACAGTCTTCTTCCGATGTCCTACGGATATTAATATCCGTGACAGGGGAAACTGGACCTGAGACGGCAGGGGTTGGATCAGTCAAGAGGTGTCCCAGCTTTTCATGGGCAATGGACATCTGGACAGACCTTTGCCAGTCATAACAGTCAGATTCAGTCATTTTATTATCTAGATGTAACCTAGGTGCGGTCATTGGGTCGCTGCAATTAAGAGAGAGAGAAGAAAACACTTAGCATGATGCTCTTGCAAGTTTAGATTGGTTTTTAATTTATCTAAACAGGATGGCTCCCACTGTCTCTCGAATCCCTCCTCAAACCATAAAGGAAGAATTAGTCAGGATCAATCTCACCGTACAATACTTGCTTAACCGTTCAGCCAGGACAGTGTCGGTACTTCGAGGGAGGTTTTCCAACGCTTTCGCGAAGTTCCTTAATTAAGTAACCTCTTTTCCTTGTGGGCGTAGCCCCGCTAACACCTTTCTAGACACCTACTTGGTTTATAGCATTGATCGTTAAGTGAAAAAGTTCCCGAGGAGTAGCATATACTCACAGTAGGATCGGGATCCAAATATCATCGCGTGATAAAACCGAAGGAATCCTACCAGAATCATCACACTCTAAATGGTATGCAGCGCTAGCAAGTTTCAGTACTTATGAAACTCCCGATGTGGATTTTTGCCCCATGCTCTTATGACCTTGACGAAGGTCAACAAATCATAAGTCACATGTCAAGTTCTACCCGTCATTGTCCAGGTTAATTTGAACCCACTCGTACATACCCTTGACGAAGGTCAACAAGGTAATACGACTGTCCTAAACCAACGCATCTATCTATGCTACATATGAACACCCAATAGCTACCAATCACTATGCCTTGACGAAGGTCAACAAACATAGCTTGAATACTATTGAATGTCCATACGAAATGACGGAGGGCTACGAATGGTTTTGGCGAAACCGTGAACGTAGTGAACTTGATATAATCGATGGAACGAGATAGCTTTTAAAAGGAGTGGTTCAAGCTCCGCGTTTAAAAGTTTGGTTTTGAAAAGAACCGAGTGGTTTTCAAAGTGTTCCAATCGACTTTTACTTGGTTTATTTTCTTGCATTAGTTCTTTTAATGCGTCCCATCATTTAATCCTACTATTGCAGAAAACAGCCAAAATATGACGTACGCTTATGCCATTTGCATTCGCCACGAGGCCCGTCATCACCCGTTAGGTTACTTAACTAACGACAGAGCGGGGGCTGGGCTAGCGCGGCTGTAAAATATAAGCAACGCCTATATAGTTATCATATATAAATATATAGCAATGATAGACATCACTGATCACAGATGAATACATTGGATATACTAGGAATCCGCAATCCGTTCGAGCCTGCAACGAAAATCGGATTACACGGTCGCGGTGAATAGCCAATACCCCACCCAAGACCCCTACGGGTGCGGCAAACTACCCGCCAAGTACCCGAAGCGAAGCAACCTCCCTCAACACCGTGAGTAGGCCAGATACCCGGTAGTTTGTGCACCCCCTCCATGGGTCTATCCTAGGAGCAAAATCAGTAAAAAGAATTATACAATGACGGCTACAGCCCCGACCCGGTTGTGCGGCCATACAAATAATAATACATCAATTTACATATTACATGAATGAAAGAAAAAGAAACACTCATCTCACATCTACCCCGGCTATTCACCCGCGACAATCCAACGCATTCATATACACATTCCATCAACAAACACAGATCACAGATATGTATAACCCCCACTAATCGACGTATAGCGATTAGCGGACGTTCAATACATATATACATCACAGATATAACCCTTTAGTCAAAGTGTAGTGAAGTTCGATCAAAAATACGGATTTATAGGCCCCCAAAAGCAAATTTCTTTTCTGGAAAACCTGGGCACAAATAAACCATCTTAAAAATCCCAAAACCATGTCAGAAGAACACTGCACCAAACTCGATCCAGAGAAGAGTCAAAACAGCGGCGGTTCCGTGGCAATAGGCATGCTTTTGCCGCGGAACCGCCGCGCTTTGAACTGTTCACTTGACCGTATTTGGTGTGCTTCTTCACAAAACCCTGAGACTATTTTTGAAGTATGATTTTTTATTTTTAGAGCAGAAAAAATTTCAACAGAAACTTAGGGTTTTGATGTTTAGGTTTTGCGATTTTTCCGATCAAACTTCCATACACTTTACTACCTAGCTAGTTTATGTTTAGTTAGGCTCTGATACCACTGTAAGTCCACGTTGCCCACCCCGGTGCTTGCGGGGAGGCGGAAAACGGAATAAAAATCGGATTTTTACTACTCTAGGCAACATGGACTAGACAAAGTCGGGATCTTTACTAAACAAAACTAACTAAAAGTTAACTAGAAAGTAGCTACAAGGAAGAATGGTTATACCTAGGGCTTTATGTCCTTCTCTCATTGCTCCTTGTAGTGAACGGAAGTGATCTCCTTGTCGTCTTCTTGAGTCGAAGAAGGATCCACCCGAAAGCCTCAACCTTTGGCTTCAACTCCAAGCTAGAAGCAACTAAAGTGCTAGAAGTGCTAATCCTAGTACCTTAGATGAGAGTAGAGATTATCAAGAAGAGTTTTTTCTCAAGCTCAAGTGTTTCTCAACACATGAGAGGGGAGAGCTTGAGAGGGAGGAAGAGGAGGAGAGAGAAAGTATATGATAGAATGAGAGAATTATGAAGCATTCTCACATATATGTGTGAATTATTGTAAATTGATAATTAGTGAGATAATTGTCATGGCTTAATCAAGACATGACCATTATCATTTCATTTTTAATGCAAATTGCAAGGATCAAAGAGCATCTTCCAAATGAAATGATGATGGTCAAAGTGTCAACCTAGGTCAACAAGTCAAGAATGTCAAATGGTCAATAACCCTAACCATGCACAATTAAACTAATATCAATTAATCATAATACACACATAAGTATTAGGGTTAATAAAATGACAATGGTCATTAACCCTAATCAAAGTCCTCTTCCTCTGTCTCAATCAACTGTGCATACGCACCCGCATTCGTGATCCGAGAAACACGAATACAAAGAGATAAAACCAATCCCAAATCATATACTAGGATCTGGCTTAAACCAAAGCCTGCTAGTATAAGCTGTCCGGACAACAAACGTGCACAAGTGCGCGGATGTGAACGAACCCTGTCGCAAAACCATGCAACCTCTACTCATTTTGCCTAAAGGCGAATAGCTCTCTGTGTGGGACTCTAAAGACTCGACACTACACTGGCAGTGGGTTTAACCACAGACCGCAAGCGGCACTAGCTGTACGTAACGGTCCCCAGGTAGATGCCGGTAAGAAGACTGACGAGGTGACCCCATCTGAACTCCTACTGAGCCTGTATGTGACAGTCTCCGTACAGTCCGGTCTGTTCGTCTGATACATTGCATGGCGGGCCTAGGGGGGCGGTGAACGTCAGTCCCCTAATAGAGGTACAAGTCGTGTCGGAGTGTAGCCCGGAACACCCTGAGATAACACTGGAAACCTACCAGTATATCTCGCTTGCCCTGGCCAGGGACTACCCGTGTAATGGCTCTCCTAGACACAGCGCGATGTCGACCCCCAATACCGGGAGAGACGAATCCTGTCTAACCGTCACTGCCTCCAAGTGCTTCGGGACTGCACCCAACTACTACCTGTTTGCACGACTCCTTTGAGCCGTGGTAGGATAGTAATCAAAGTACAGTGGGAACACACTCGAGGCGAAGTGACAGTGTCAAGTCAGCGGACTAAGCTGTACTCATATCACCTGGGAACTGATAACTGACGATAGGTATAATACCAACCAACAGTTCCCAACGAGTCCTGTCCAGTGTACTCGTAACCTAACGAGCACCCACATACTATCTCAAGTACGACGTACTGACGGCTGTGGGACAGACCATTTCCCACGCTGGGATGAGAAGCGCATACGCTAGTCTACTCCGGTGTATCGATGCCCTGTCTCGATAGTCCAACGACTAGGGACCTGTATAAGGATGTGCTTATGGATTACCCAGCCCCCACGAGTGTGAGCGCCATCACAACGCTGGTAATCAAGCAAAGATCCTAAGGGCTCTACTAATATGTATATAAGCGATATGCTAAAAGAAACACATGCACATATTAAAGCAGAGACAAACCAAGTAGCATACTACCATTTCGAGCAAGATTGTATATACAACTGTGAATATCCCAAGCTTCCATCAAGTAATATACATACTAGTATGATACAGTAATGGCCTCTAGGGCATATACACTAACATACACTACATCGTAAGTATCCTAGATTAGTAATCTAAGATCTTTAGTTACTTCATTTTGATGAAGTTGAAGCCTGGACTTAGTTCTCTCAGGTGGATCATTTTCGGCGAAAGAAGACCGACCTACAAGCTCGATTAAGGAGCCTCGAGGAGCTCAAGAAGAGGATCGAAGACGAAGGACACGACTACAAAGGTTGTAATCTTAACCGAGTAGTTAAATCCTTGTGTTCTGTTTTCTAGTTTTGGTGTTCGGTTAAGATTCTAGGGTTAAGTTTCTAGTGCCATCACGATTTTTTTCGTTTTTGGATTCTATATTGGCTGTGGGTTAGCGGCGAGGGCACTAAGAACTTTCAAAAAGGCCAGGCAACAACGTCTTAACAAGCAAGCGATACAAGGGACGAATGATAATGTCACTCGATCAAAAAAAATTCCATGCCGAAAATCCAAGAGCAGGACTAAAGACGAGAAGCTATTTGCCAAAGCCTTATCAATAGGAATGAAGAGACCGCCTTTCATGATGTATACTACGGGAGTGCCCTATTTCGAAGGCGGAGAGGTGTAGGGTTTCCTAGTGCTCGGAGGCCCAGTGGAGGCGAGAAGCAACGAATAAATTGAGTGAACTCAACGGAACCGCAACATAGAATCGCATAAACACCTAAAACAACCAAATGAAACATGTAAGGTTGAGAACATACAACCTTTTATGCGTCTTCATATGCTCCAATGGTGAACTTGGACTCCTCGTCGGCTCCTTGAGATGTAAGAACGAACTTGGTGAAGAACTCCCATATGATCCACCAGAAGGAAACCGATCCAAGTTTCAACCGACGCTCCAACTTCTCTAAGAAAGGAGTTAGGGTGATGTAGGGATTTTTCCAATAATATTTTTCTCTCATTTCAAAGCTCAAGAGCGCAATGAAGAAAGAGGAGAAGGAAGGATATGTGAGAGGCCAACATAATGCAAATGAGCTAAGCGTTGAATGGCTAGAGAATGAGAGGGAAAATATCAATCACTACCATAAAATATGTCATAACATTTTTCAATGGAAAAATGACCTCATCCCTCTCTACCATTCCTACTTTACATCTCACCATCCACCTCATTTCCTTGAATTTCCATAAAAGGAAATTCACAAATGAGGTGTCATAGAATTATTCCGTATAAATACGGAATACGTCACCGATATAAGTATTGACATATATAAATGCGTATCCGTATAAAAATACGAAAAACTAAAAGAGAGAAAATCAATAGTGAACAATAATACTAGAATATGTGTGTGTGTGTGAATTATTAAATCAAAACTTAATTTAATAATCCGGTTTAATACTAAGCCGGTTAGTATTATCAACCGTACGATTAAAATCTGCGTAGCCTATATACATATTTAATCGGACACCCGCACGCACCAACGTTCGGCCTCTACATCTATCATCCGAACTGGGAAAACCCTCTATGTAGGACTCTAAAAACTCGACAATACGTTGACAATGATTACTGAATAAATCCATAAGCATAAGCACGTCAGCGCACTAGCTGTACATAACAGCTACCCAGGTATATGCCAAAAGTGAGGTAGACAATCAAATCCGTCTGTATCCTACTGAGCCTGAATATGACAATCTCCGTACAGTCCGCTATCTTCGTTTAAGAGTATCGCATACCCGGTCTAGTAGGTGGATAATGTCAGACCCCTAATAACCCGATAAATCATGCCGTAGTCAAGCTCATTACCAGCTGAGAAACTACTGAACTCCTATCAGTAAATCTCATCCACCGTGGCCACAGATTTATGGTGATGGCAAACCGAATACAGCGTGACATTGACTCCTAATAATAGGAGAGACGAATTCCTGACAATTGCTCACTGCCTCTATGTGGCTCTGTTTGCACGACTCCTTTGAGCCATGGTAGGGTAGTAATCTAAGTAAAGTGGTGTTCCCGCAAAAAAAATTTGGCTCAAAACTTACATTTGTTCCCTTATAAAAAATATGGGGCATCTCCCACATGTTAAACACGTGAGCATTCACGTGCAAAGCACGCGAGCACCTACTGCAGTTAGGATTAAATCCTATAGTATCACCCACGTGTTAAATATTTGAGCACTCACATGCAAAGCATATAAGCGCCAATGCCATATATGTATATATCAGCACTCATGTGATAGCATGTGAGCACCCCAATTAAAGCATCTGATAGAATTAAATTCTATGTGATAGAATGAAATTCTATTTGGGAAATATTTTTCCTGATCTTTCTAATATGGAAAGATTTTTCTCTAACAGAGAATGTTTGGATTTAAAATCCAATGGTGATAAAATATCACCAATTAAAGTATCTGATAGAATTAAATTCTATGTGATAGAATTAAATTCTATATGAGAAATATTTTCTCTGATCATTTTAATATGGAAAGATTTTTCTCTAACAGAGAATGTTTGGATTTAAAATCCAATGGTGATAAAATATCACCAATTAAAGTATCTGATAGAATTAAATTCCGTGAGAAATATTTTCTCTGATCTTTCAAACATGGAAAGATTTTCTCTGTTAAACAGAGAGGTCTTGGATCAAAGATCCAATGGTGATTAAAAAAATCACCGATAGAATTAAATTCGATATTAGGAAAATATTTTCTTAATCATGTTAAACAAACAAGAAATATATTCTATGTTAAACAAAGAGTCAGTGAATCAAAGATCTAACGGTGATTGAAATATCACCGATTGATTATAAAATCAATCAAGATCTCTCAATAAGAGATTTTCTCAAGAAAACAATGTCCCATGTGAAAGACACGTGAAAACCCAAAAAACAATGACTCATGTGATAGCATGTGAGCGTCTCCGGAAAAAACTACTTACATGATAGCACATGAGCATCCAAAGAAACAACGTCTCACGTGAAAGACACGTGAGCGCTCAAAAGAAAACATTCATAAGCGCCTTACGTGATATCCACATGAGCGCTCAAAAGAAGCCATGAAGATAGAGTCTTATGTGATATCCACGGGACCGCTAAAAAAAGCCATCAAAGACTTAAAGTCTCACGAGAAAAGCACGTGAGCGCCCATGGAGACAGCGGCTCACATGATATTCACGTGAATGCTGGGAAGAAAAGTAAACAGAAGCGCATCACGTGATATCCACGTGAGCGCTATATGAATAAATGCTTAGCACTACTCACGTGAAAGGCACGTGAACACCAAGTGACATAGCTATTCATGTGAAAGACACGTGAGCATCAAAAAACATAACTACTCACGTGAAACGCATATGAGCACTCAGGAAACGCAGCTCACGTGAAAGGCACACGAGCGTCCTAAACAGAAGTGCTTCTGGTGATATCCACGTGAGTGCTATATGATTGAGTGCTTAGCACTACTCACGTAAAAAGAATGTAAGCACCAACGAAAACCAACGAATCAGGTGAACACTGAAGTGGAAAGGATATTATATCCTATATTGAATCTTAAGCTTTTGGGCCCAATGCTTAGCACTGTTGGGTTATACAAAGTCCAAAACAAAATATATGACCTGGTTCTTAGCACTGTTGGGTAAACACAAAGCCCAATATTTAGTCTAAAATAAACTAAGTCCCTGAAGTTTTAAAACTTCTTTGATTTTAAAAATCAATCATGCTCATATATTTTAAGTCGGCCTTAATTTAAAACAAAATTAATGGTCCTTAACTATATTTTAAGTCGATTTTAATCTAAAACAAGATTAACGATCCTTAAATTCTTGAACTTATGGCAGAAAATAGATAAGTTCATCCCAAATCTAATGTATGGATTTGGACTAATTCACGCCCTACGGGCGATGATGTGGATTTTTATTATCTCCAAATTTAACCGTAAGTATACAACTTATCACAGTCATATTTAAGGATCGTTCCCACAGAGAGGTGTGTTAACTACTTTTAAACTAAGTTAAAGTTGAGCTGTTTTTTTTTAAAATCTAAAAATTTAAATGTAAAATAAAATAAAAGTTGGTTTTCAAGAGAGAGAAAAATCTAGGGTTTTTATTTGCTTTATTTTTATAGTTGGTTTAAAAGATTCATCTTCTTTTCTAATCTAGTTCTAATATGTTTCCGTTAATTATAACTAAGCATATGTTATATTTAAATTATAAATATAGCCTATCAAAATTATAAAATCATCTAGATCATATTAAAACCCTAGTTCTAGTTAATTAGAAGAACCTAGTTTTAATCTTCCGCAAAAATATATAGGTCATCAGTCTATAATTAATATCTTATCGATTAATCTAGTTCCCTTACCTAGATTGAATATCTTATGATTAAATTATTTTCTACCTTTCCTAATTAAGTTTTTAGTTAGTCAAACTTTCTTTAACCTAATTAGATTATTGGAGTTATCAACCTTCCTTAATCTTAGTCTAGGTGTCAAATTTCATTATGAGATTAGTTTATTAGATAAAACACTATAAAGAGGATAATTAAATCACAAGACATTTATCATAAAAAAATAGAAAAGAAGAGATAAAAGAATACTCAACCATAGAATAAATATAGACAAAACTCTGGAAAAAGATTAGTTACTCATGTTTATAAAAGAAAAATAAATCTATTCATAATCAATAGAACTTACAATAGACTCGATCTCTTCTCCTTGAAAACCCTAACTTGAGTGCTATGAGAGAGATATGAAACTCTAAGACTATACATGTGCTTATATAGGGCTATGGAAGCTTGGAGAACAAGTAATATAAAATAGAAGAGAATCTATTTGCTAACAACTATGAAAATCTAATCTAATTGCTCTGTTGGATGCTGTTGCGAGCCTTCAGAATCTTCGAAAAATAAAACGATATATCTTAAAAAGATGTATGTGCCAAGAAGATCATGCCCATAAAATGGGTGATGAACGGCCCAGATTGTGCGGTTGATTCGCCGCGCCCATGTAACCTGCGGCTGATCCACTGTGCTTTGTTGGTTTCATGGCATGAATTTTTTTGTGCTCGATTCTCCTAATTTGTTGAGCTCTTTTTAGTTATCAGATCATGAAAATTATTCTCGTTGCTCTGCAGTTACATGGATCTCCAAATTGTTCTCAAATTTAGCATATAATTAGAATGATTTATTTGTTGTTTTTTATTTGATTTGGTTTCTCCAACCGATTCGTTGTTGTGATAATTGATTCACCTCTATTTGTTGCAACCTTTGCTGATTTTCAATGATATTCCCAAATTTATTCCAAATTTGCAAATTATTCTTTTGATTTTCTAGATAATTCCCTTAATTCTCCATTGTACGCATGTAATCATTCTATGGAAAATTTTCCGTCTTTTTGTATCCAAGCCCTGTTATCTGTAATAATTCATAAAAGATACCTGAATAAGTATAAAATATGACAATAAAATGATAAATGTGTTAGAAAATTGTGCAATAAATTACACCTATCAAATAGCCCCACACTTATGTTCTGCTAGTCCTCGAGCAAATCTAAGCTTTCAAATTCTAAACTAAACTATTATCTAGATAAATTCTACTCCTACTTCTATTCCTATGCATATGCCTACTCCTATTCTTATAAAAGAAAATAAAAGAAACAAAAATAAGAAAATGAAAACTATATATAAAGATAGGAATAGATAAGAAAAATACGAAAAATAAGAGTGTAAAGTTCACTAGATTTTCAGTCATCATTAACCATGCCTTAATAGGGTTTGATTTATGCCGAAAATTACTTCCTCAAAATTCTTCCAATCTTTCCTACCTACTACCTATCTTGCTTTCAAACATGATCATATATCCCTACGTGTGTGTAAAATCATCCTTACACCCAAAGAATTCAATTCAAGCTCCTATACTCTTGGCCTTAGCTCCGTATTACTTTTTAATTGGCGAATCAAATTAATGGATTTGTTCCCACATTTTCATGCGACCGTTAATGTTTCGTGAGGTACTAACCAACCGATTACCAAATGTGATCACTTATTGGGCGTAAATAGCAGTATCCTAATCTTGCAATACCTAAGGCACAATAAATGATCTCAAATCAGTTGGTTTAAGTCGCTAGATGATGAAGCACCTCGCTGAATTTTTTATGCTATCTTGATAATTGCAAAACAATGTTCATTTTTTTATATTAATTTTTTTTGTACCAGGGCATTACAGACAAGAACATGACATGTCTCTTCTACTATCCCAAGCTTCAAGATGTGTGCATGTGCATCTATCAGGATATTAACGTTTAAATGTTTGGACTCAAAAAATATGCTCCATTTACATTTTTTCAAACCTATTAACTCCTTCATAATACTAGCCTTTTGGGAACGGGTTCATGACAATTTATTATTAGATCCATTTAACCATCCATTTTTCTTATTTTTCTTAAAATCTATTTATCTCTTTTATATACATTTTTCACCTTTTCATTTCTATTTTCAAAATTTTCCAATTTTCTATATTTTTGAAAAACTAAAAACTATGCACTAAACCATCCCCACATACTTAAACTTGACAGTGCCTTCAATGTCTACAGCGACCCTTCTCTTGACCATGAACACGACTCATGATATACATATTTTACAAATGAGGGGTTTTAAAATATTTTCAAGTGTATTCAGGCTCATAGAGATCCATGAGCTCCACCTCATTATCCGCAGAAAATTCTGAACACGGTTTCAATCTTTGACCATTAACTTTGAACACCTCATCATTTTTAGGATTTTCAATCTCGATAGCTCCATGTGAAAAAACGTTTTTGACAATAAATGGCCCGGTCCATCGCGATTTTAATTTTCCAGGAAATAGATGCAATCGCGAATCATATAGTAAAACTTTTTGGCCCATCTGAAAATCTTTTCGTAAAATGTTTTTATCATGGAAAATCTTAGTTTTTTCTTTAAAAATCTTGGTATTGTCATAAACATCGTTCGTGATTTCCTCTAATTCATTTAGTTGGAGCTTCCTATATTTACCGGTTTCTTCAATGTCCATATTTAACTGTTTTATGGGCCACATAACACGGTATTCCAACTCCACTGGTAAATGGCAAGGTTTCCTAAATATAAGTCTATATGGAGACATACTCAAGATGGTCTTGTATGTGCTTCGGTAAGCCCATAATGCGTCAACAAGCTTAAGTGGCCAATCCTTGCGGTTTTTATTAACCGACTTTTCCAATATTTCCTTAATTTGTCTATTTGATATTTCAACTTGCCCACTAGTTTGTAGATATTTTGTGGTGGATAATTTGTGGTAGATTGAATATTTTCTCATAAGATCTTTGAAAGATCTGTTGCAAAAATGGGTTCCGCTATCACTAATAATGGAGCATGGAATGCCAAACCAAGAAATAATATTGTTTTTCAAAAACTTGACAACAACTGTGTTGTCATTGGTTTTGCATGTCCTTACTTCCACCCATTTCGATACATAATCGACCACCACTAAATTATATGTATTCCTAAATGAATTTGGGAATGGCCCTATAAAATCGATGCCCCATACATCAAGGATCTCAACTATAAGAATATAATTGAGAGGCATCATGTTCCGCCTTGTGATTTTACCTAAGTGTTGATAGCGTTTATAAGTTTTACAAAATTCATATGCATCATTAAATAATGTGGCCCAATAAAACCCACTTTGTAAAACTTTTTCCGCCATCTTTTAGCCCCAAAATGGCCCCCACTTGCATGATCGTGACAAAATGAAAGAACACTCCTAATTTCATCATTAGGTATACACCGCTTGATGATTTAGTCATTACACTGTTTAAATAAATAAGGATCATCCCAAAAGAAATATTTTACTTGGGAGTGAAACTTATATCGATCTTGATTAGACCAATCAGGTGGTGTCATTTTTGTTACGAGAATGGTAACTATATCTGCGAACCATGGTTCTCTAGCAGCTGTGTATAACTATTCGTCAGGAAAATGGTCATTTATAAGAAGTTCTTGTGTAGGTGCAAGTGGTAGACGTGATAAGTGATCGGCCACAACATTTTCGGATCCATTTTTGTCTTTTATTTCAAGGTCAAACTCTTGCAATAAAAGGATCCATCTAAGCAATCAGGCTTTAGAATTTTTCTCAGAAATAAGATGTCTAATCGCCGAATGATTCGTGTAGATTGTAATTTGTGAACTGATGAGATAGAACATAAACTTTTCAAGTGCATATACAATGGCTAAAAATTCTTTTTCGGTGGTGGAATAGTTTAACTGTGCATCATTTAGGGTCCTACTCGCAAAATGGATGACATGTGCATCTTGTTAATTCGCTGTCCTAAGATAGCTCATATTGCAAAATCGGATGCATCACACATAATCTCAAAGGGCTCACTCCAATTAGGAGCGTGAATAATAGGAGCGGATGTAAGCTCCTTCTTCAATTGCTCGAATGATTTGAGGCAATCGAAACCAAATTCAAAAGGTTTATCCTTGGCAAGAAGTGAAGTCAAGGGTCTAGCAATCTTGCTAAAGTCCTTGAAAACGCGTCTAAAAATTCCCGCATGCCCAAGGAATGACCTAATGTTCTTAACGGTTTTGGGAGGGGGTAGATTAGAGATTATATCTACTTTAGATTTATTTACTTCAATGCCTTTCCGTGAAATAATGTGGCCTAACACAATGTCTTCTTGACCATAAAGTGGCATTTCTCCCAATTGAGTGTTAGATTCTTTTTTTTTGCACCTTTGGAGAACTAACTCCAAGTGGTGTAAACACTCATCAAAAGTGTTTGATTTGTATATCCTTGATGCCTGTATTGTATAGGATGTTAGGGATATGTATGTACAAGACAATCTTGCTCAGTTGTATATAGTATATTATTTGAGTTGTTTTTATCTTGATATATGTATTTCTTTCTATTGATGATTTATATTTCTTACACATATTGATAAGGACTCAATACAATAGTATACTATTATGGTTTGACTTTATCTTAACATGGACATATATTATACTCGATATAACATATGGCGGTTACATGTTGATAAAGCCTGTAGGATTTTGCTTAACTACCAGCGTTATGATGGCGATCATATTTATAGGAGATGGGTAGTCCATAAGCACATCCTTAAAGGTCCCAAGTCGCATGAGTATCGAGATCGGGCATCGATACTCCACAGTAGACTTGTGTATATGTTTCTAGACCCCGACGAGGGGTGGTGGTTGGTCCCACAACCATTGGTGTGATCACCTAAAATTGTATACATGTGCTCACTGGGGGTGAGTACACTGGACGGACTCGCTCAGAACCTCTAGATGGTATTATACCTATCGTCAGATAGCGGATCTCAGGTGACATGAGTACATGTTAGTCATAGGACCTGAGGTCATCATTTGTTTCGTGTGAGTTTCCACTGATCACTACTCTACCACGGCTCTTCTGAGTCATGCAAACAGGTTTTGGTTGGGTGCAATCCCAAGCCACATGGAGGTAGTGAGTGATTGTCAGGGTTTCGTCTCCCCTGGTATTGGAAGTCGATATTGCACTGTGTCCAGTTGGCTAGAACCATAAGACGTTGGCCAAGGCAGTTGAGAACTACTGATAGTTAGATCAGTAGTTTCTCGGATTGGTCCTGAGCCAAATCGACATGAATTATCAGGTCAATAGGGGTCTGGCGTTTACCACCCCTAGATCAGATATGCGATACTCTTAGATGAAGAGACTGGACTGTACAAAGATTGTCACGGATAGGATCAGTAGGGGTCCGGACGAGCTTGCTCGTTGGCCTTCTTTTCGATAGGTACCTGGGTAGCCATTACGTATAGCCAGTGCCGTTGATGTGCTTATGGTTAAACTCACTGCCAGCATACTGTCGAGTCTTTAGAGTTCCACATAGAGAGTTTCTCTGGTTCAGACGAAACGATGTGGTGGCCGTATGTTTATACTTGCAGGGTTTCGATCGAATGATAATACTAGCCGGCTTAGGATTAAGCCTAATTATTAAATCAAGTATTGATTTAATAATTTACGTGTACAAATTTTGATATGTATATTCTAGTGTTATCCAGATTTTCGATCGAACGATTGATAATACTGGCGGGCTTAGGATTAAGCCGGTTCATTAAATCGGATATTGATTTAATACTAGTATTATTTTAGTGGTATTATCCTATCTCTCAGGTGTTCGTATTTTGATACGAATACGGGTATGTATATACGGTAGAATGTATTCCGTATTTATACGGAAAGAAATTCTAGAAGGAGGACACCTCATCAAGTATTTTCCATTTTATTTGCAAAATGGAAAATGAGGTGTAAAAAATAAAATGAGGTGTAAAGGAGAGAATGGTGTGAACCATGCTTGAATAGTATTGACAAATGAATTGTAAATTCATTTGTGCAAACTATTCAAGCATGGTTGTGTTGTTTTTTTATTGAAAAATGGCTTTTACAAAACCATGCTTCATGATTTTCTTTACACAAGAGTTTTCATTCTCAACACAAGTTTCTCTCTCCTCACTTTCCTCTCTTGAGTTCCTCCCCCTTATCCTTCATCTTCCTCCCTACCATCTCATGAGTTGAGAATCAAGGGAGGAATAAAGATAGAAATACACTAGAAAACTCACTACATCTCCTTAGTAACCTAGATTAGCAAACTAGGTCACTAAGTTGTTTCATTTGTGAAGCTATGCTTGGATTACAAACTCTCGGGTGAATCATCTAGGATCAAGAAGGCAATCTAGCAAGGTTGATCAAGGATCCCAAGAAGCTTTAGAAAAGGAGTGAAGACACGAAGGACACAGATGTTTAGGTATAAGCCTCTATCACAGTAGCTAGATCTCTTTAGCTAACTAGTTTTGGTATATAGTTAGATTCTAGGATGTGTTTTCTAGCGCCGGATTTTTAAAAGTCAAAGTTTTTTGTTCCGAAATAGCCGCAGTAGATGGCCAGGGAGATAGGAAACCCAACACGGTATCAGAGCCGGTCCATAAACCTTAACTAACTAATTTTCACTAATTTAGAACTTCGATCGACAAAATTATCAGAATCGCATTTCCAAAAACCTTACTTAAAGTTGTTCAAAAAATATTTTCGGACATATTAAAATTATGTGCAGGCTTTTACAGTGCCAAGAAAAAAATTTGAGCACTTAGTCACCAAATTGGACCGCTAATCCATGGCCAAATAGGTCATTTGGAGCACAGTTTCTACAATTAGGCCGCGGATCCGCGGCCTAATTGTAGAAACTGTGCTCCAAACTTTTTTAAGGGTTCAAGTTCATAGAAATGTGATTTTTGGTCCATTTTGTTTTTACCCAGTTTTATTTGTGTGCTGGTTTGTACATGGGGGTAAATGCGGAAAGTTTTGATTGATAGCAGTTCTAAATTCTTGCTTTTTTGTTTATTTGTTTCTGCGACCGTGAATATCATTGAGCGGTATAACCCGACTGATTGTTATACGCACAATCAGACGGGTTTACGAACATGATATTCACGTTGATGTTATGTGTTGCACTGATGTTGTGGATGGATTGTTGTGGTGGATAGCTTATAGTGCATTGGTAGATGTACAGTGTTGATTCATTTGTATATTCATTATTACGGGGCGAGCGTCCGACATGTGGACTGCCGTTTCTGCCAGATTGTATATTCTTTTATTGGGGCACGACTGAGTTGAGGTCGATGTCACCGTTATATATATATTTTTCTTTTCTCTACTAGGATTACCCTGCGAAGGAGTGCTCGAATAGCCACGTTCTAGAGGGCAACGGGCCCGCATCTCATGGCGTTGAGACGGAGGGGGCCTTACTCTAGAATTGGTGGGCTATTTGTCGCACTTCTAGGGGGTATAGGATGATCCATAGAGGGGTGCTCAAGTTACCGGATTCCGTGAAGTGCTGGGTAGCCCATTCACTTTGTTGATTGGGGTTGCCTCACTTCCGGGATTGGCGGGTAACTTGCCACGCTCGTAGGGGTCTAGGTTTTTCATTGCATAGGCTATCCATACGACCGAGAACGTCGGGTCTCATTTGCGACTCAAATGAAACCCGAGGCTCTAAGATTATCCGCTATTCCATGTTGCTTATTATTGTTCTGTGATGTTGTTTATATCATACCTGGGACGAATGGTTATATATATATATATATATTTATATATGCTAGTAGATGTTGTATATATTTTGCATCCGCGCTAGTCCTGCCCTCGCTCTGCCGGCAGTTAAGGAACCTAACGGTGCATGACGGGGCCCCGTAGCGAACGCGGATGGCATATACGTACATTTTATTTTCGTTCTTTTCTGGTATAATAGAAATTAATTGATGGGACCGCATTGATTTTGATTAATGCAAGAAAAAGAAACCTAAAAGATGTTGTTAGAACAGATTTCGAAAAACTATAGTCATACTCTTTTGCTTTGCATAGTGGTATTCGGTTAGAAATATCCAGCACCTCATTCGAAGAGGCAAGAGCCTATATCCCTTCACGGGGAGTGAACTCTTGAGCAAAAGTTTATGCTACTATAGAATACTCGGTTTTCTTCAAAACCACTAGTTTTCAAAAGCGAAGCCTAAACCACTCTTTTTCAAAACTACTCGATTCCTTCAACGATATCAAGTTCATTACGTTAAAGGTTTTTTGCCAAAAACCAGCCGTAGCCCTCCATCATTTCAGATTAATATTGCTTAGTATTCGTGCTACGTATGTCATGCTCAGCCGAGGCATAGTGTTCGGTAGCTATGTAGTACTTTTCTGTAGCATTTGATGCGACTGGTTAGGACAGTCGTAAGGTCATTTTGGCTTAGTCAAGGACTCGTACGGGTGGGTTTAATGCAATCAAGATAATGAAGGGTTGAACTTGATTAGGACCCTTTGATATGTTGGCTCAGTCAAGGTCACTTGGGTCTTAGGGGAAAAAACTACATCGGGAGTTTCAAATAGATAGGAAACTTGCTAGTCTTGCATACCTTATGGAATGTGGTAACTAGAGTGGCTTCCATCTAGGTTATCACGCGATGATAGTTGAATCCCGATCCCACTTGGGAGATATTTTTCACTTCACAATTAGCTAACCTATTAGGTGTCTAGAAAAGTGTTAACGGGGCTACGCCTCTGCGTAAACGAGATTTATTTTAATTAGATCCGTGCGAGAGCACGGGGAACCTCCCTTGGAGTACCAACACTCATCTGGCTGAACGGTTAGGCGCGAATGATCCCGACTAGTTTTCCTTTTAAAGGTTTGAAGGAAAATTCGAGAAAATAGTGGGAACCATTCTGATTAGATAAAATAATAACTAATCTGATCTTGCAAGAGCGCACGCTGAGTGTTTCTTTTCTCTCCCTCCAGGTAGCAACCATTTCACGCCCTAATCAAGATAATAAAATGTTTGACTTGACCGAACCAGCTTGTTACGCAGGGCTGGGGAACGTCGGTTCGGCTCTAACTTGTGACAACTTTCATAAGTATGAGCAAGGGAAAGAGGGCTGTAAGGAATTCCAGATAACCCTATTGAATGAGAAGCATTCTAATGCGTCTTCTTCGGGTGTATTTGTTATTGAAAACAGTTTTTCAGTGAACCCTACCTCCTGAGTACTAGATACCGGATTAGGATCTCATATATGTAATTTATTATCAGCATCGAGAAAAAGTAGAATGATTAGACCGGGTGATATGTCCCTCAGAGTGGGGAACGGAGCACAGGTTGAAGCTGTTGCCGTCGATGAATATCACCTAGTAGCCAAGCGGCAATACTATGATTTTGAACAATTGTTACTATGTACCTTCCATGCTTTGCAACATCATATCAGTATCTTTACTTGATAAAGATGGATATAACTTTATTCTAGATAGAATATCATGAACATTTACCTTAACCAGGTATTGGTTGTAGAAAGTACACTGTATAATGGTATCTATGTTCTAAATCAAAACATAATCCTCAACATACAAAAGACACGCAAGAGGAAAAATTTAGATACGGACGAAACTTACTTGTGGCATTGTAGACTTGGTCATATCGGTGAGAAAAGACTAAGTAAGTTGCATAAGGATGGATATTTGAATACGTTCGAATTTTCATCTTATAAAACTTGTCAGTCTTGTCTCAAAGGAAAGAAGACCAAATCTCCGTTCACCGGACATGGAGAAAGAGCTACAAAGCTCTTGGGACTCATACACAGTGATGCATGTGGTCTGATGCCTATACATGCGAGGGGTGGGTTCTCGTACTTCATTACATTCGGTGACGATCTCTTTAGATTCGGATATGTGTATCTTTTGAAACACAAATCTGAAGTTTTTGAGAAATTCAAAGAATATAAGAAAGAAGTAGAGAACCAGACTAGCAAAAGTATCAAGATCCTTAGATCTGATAGAGGAGGGGAGTACTTATGCACGAAATTCCTAGAATACCTAAAAGAGAATGGTATTTTCTCTCAGTTTACTCCTCTGTATACACCATAACACAACGGTGTATCAGAGTGGAGGAATCGTACCCTATTAGATACGATTCACTCAATGACGAGTAATGCCGAGTTACCTCTTTCATTGTAGGGTTATGCGCTACAGATAGCGACATACCTATTGAATGATGTTCCATCCAAGTCTCTGCCTAAGACTCCATATGAAATATCGAGTGGAAAATGAACTTTTCTTAATAAGATATGAGGTTGTCCGGCCTATATTAAAGTACAAAATCCGGACAAACTTCAAGCACGTTCAGTTTTATGTAAGTTTGTGGGATATCCAAAATATTCGACAGGATATCTGTTCTACCACACCGAGGAACAGAAGGTGTTTGTTGCTCGCCACACCACTTTTTTAGAATGGCAATTTCTTGCAAAAGAAATTAGTGGGAGCACGGTAGAACTGGAGGAAATTCTGGAACCACAAACTGAAACCGAAGAATTGGTAGAACCTCAAGATTCAATAATCCTGAACGAACCTCAGCCACTCCGTATATCTAGTAGGATTTCTCGTCTGCCCGAGAGATACTACGGTTTTCTCATAGATGGGAATCGAGAGGATTGCATCTTGGAAGAAGATGATCCAACTAGTTATAAGTAGGCCATTAATAGTAGGAACTCTGTAAAATGGCTTGATGCTATGAAATCCAAAATGGAGTGCATATACACCAACAAATTTTGGACTTTGGATGTTGCGCCTCCTAGAGTAAAACCCGTTGGATACAAGTAGATCTTCAAAAAGAAGATTGGTGCAGATGGACAGGTGGAAAGCTTTAAGGCTAGACTTGTTGCAAAAGGTTTTCGTCAAAAAGCAGGAGTGGACTATGAAGAAACCTTTTCTCCAGTGGCTATACTGAAATCCATTCGGATCCTACTTACCATTGCTGCCTACCATGACTGTGACATCTGGCAGATGGATGTAAAAATGGCCTTTCTAAATGGAAGTTTAGAAGAATGCATTTATATGGATCAGCCGGAGAAATTCGTAGACAGTGGGAGCAGCGGGAAGGTGTGCAAGTTGCTTAAATCCATTTATAGATTAAAGCAGGCATCGCGGAGCTGGAACATCTATTTTGATGAGATAGTGAAGGAATTTGATTACATCGAAAACAAAGATGAACCATGTATCTACAAGAAGATTGTAGGGAGAACTATCGTATTCCTCGTCCTTTACGTGGATGACATTCTCTTGATAGAATATGACATTCCTATGCTGCAATCGGTCAAGCTGTTCTTGTCACAAGAGTTCACCATGAAGGACCTGGGTGACGCCTCCTACATTCTGGGGATTAAGATCTATAGATATAGATCCAAGAGATTGTTTGGACTTTTACAGTCCAGGTACATAGAGACCATACTAAAGAGATTTAGTATGGAAGATTCCAAGAACGATAATATACCCGTATTGCACGGAATCACCCTCTCCAAAGAGATGTCTCCCAAAACTGACGAGGAGAGGGTTCACATGAGCACTATACCCTACGCTTCGGCGGTAGGATCTATAATGTATGCGATGCTGTGTACTAGACCAGATGTAGCATACATGCTTAACATGATGAGCCGGTATCAGTCAAACCCGGATGAGAATCATTGGACAGCTATGAAGAACATTCTCAAGTACCTGAGAAGGACTAAGGAGATGTTCTTGGTATACAGTAATGGAGACCTTAAGGTCGAGTCTTTTACCGACTCAAGCTTCCAGAGTGATAAGGATGACAGTAAGTCTATCTCGGGTTTTGTGTTTACTCTCAATGGAGGGGCGGTGTGTTGGAAAAGCTCCAAATAGGACACCAACGCAGACTCGACGATGGAAGTTGAATACATTGCTGCAAACGATACCGCAAAAGAAACGGTCTGGATGAAGAAGTTCATTACTGAACTTGAGGTGGTTCCATCCATTGTTGATCCGATACCTTTGTATTACAATAACAATGGGGCTATAGCTTTAGTAAATAGGCCACGGTCCCATTAGAAGTCCAGACACATCTTAAGGCGGTATCACCTGATCAGGAACATCATAGATCGCCGGGAGATCGAGGTCCGGAGAGTAGATACGAAAGACAACATGGCGGAGCCATTTAACAAGGCCCTCCTTCAAGCGCAGTTCAAGTGACTTTTTGAGATGTTGGTTATGCTGTATGCCAACAACTGGCCTTAGAGCAGACGTTGAGTATTCGGTACGCCAATTACTGGTCTTAGTGCAAGTGGGAGATTGTTGGATATGTATGCCCTAGAGGCCTGTATTGTATATGACGCTAAGGATATGTATGTACATGACAATCTTGCTCAGTTGTATATAGTATATTATTTGAGTTGTCTTTATCTTGGTATGTGTATTTCTTTCTATTGATGATTTATATTTCTTGCACATATTGATAAAGACTTGATACAATAGTGTTCATCTTAGAAAACTGCATTTTAATACCCTCATTCGTTATCTATTTTGTATATATCGGTGCTATTAATCAGTGTCTGCTCAGTAATTACAGTTTACAGGTATTCGTGATACAACACTGAAAACATACTCAAAATCATGGATATAGCATTTGGGAGCCGACACTGCAAACAGAACAGGAAATCGACCGATATTCCAAGAGCTTTTGTAAAATAAATGTGTACACACTTTTTATCTAAAATGGTCCAACACAAGGCAAGTGTACACACAAACTCTTGGGCATGGACCATGGTGGGGCTGTCATGGCATGATGGCTAGAGCAAGTGGGCACATATGGTGTGATGTGCACTGATGGTGCAATAAATGCTTAAAAGTGTTGATGTGAGTTAAAGCACCATGTTTCCCTCCAAAACTCTGAAGACAAACCAGGTTATTATAGACCAAGAAAATAGCACTAAAGTGATATTAGGAAGCACACAAGAAAACACAACAAATCCGAGCTCAGGAGCTCGGATTTTAGCTGAGCACACTCCCTCAGAAACCGAGCTCGCCGGCCCCATCAAGCCCAAATGCCCCCAGTCTTCTGTAGGCCCTCCTTTGCGGTCACGTAGGCTTATTTTTATTGTTTGTTTATTCCTATTTTGGGCCTATAAATAGCAGATCAGTGGCAAGGGGAGGGGTCACTCTCATCTCTCTCATTCTACCATGTACATATATTACCATTTCATAGTTTTTGTTAGTTTTTTTTGTTTTTGTTTAGCCTGAGGGTGAGTGGGTTTCAATTGGTTTCTTCTTCTTCTTCATCCCTCTTAAAGCTGTCTTTGGAGAGCTTCATTAAGGAGGTTGAACAAGCTACCAAAAATCTTGTATCTTTTCTCTCAAGTGTTAATATATTGCATTGTTGTTTCTTTTCTTTACTTACTTATTTTCCTTACTTGATTTTATTCATTATGCTTAACTAATTCCTTATTTGGTTGTGGTGTGGGTGAGGAAGTGAGATGAAAAGCTTTGTCTCCTCCACCTCTTGTTTATGTTTCATGTGCTTAACTTACGATTCTAACCTAAATATTGTTTATGTATTGATATGATACGGTACTTTGACACATGGTTACTTGTAACCTCCTCATATATCGTATTCATTCTCTTTCCCCATTTTCAATGTTTAAGTTAAAATCCATTTGGTGTTAAGTTTGCTATGTTTGGATATCGTATCTTGTGATTGCTTGATAATCTTTTGTTTTCATATACGATATACCATCACAAATACGTAGCAAACTCAACACCAAAATCATATGCTCTCACTAACCACTTTGTGTTTTGTTGTTGCGGTATGCTTGCTAACCCTTGTGTTTAGTGTTGATACACCATGCGCGGACATACAAACGGTAAGTGATCAAAAGGACTCGTTTCGTTCCTTGCGGCGAATATCGAAATTTGACGGTTTGTGCTCCGCAACCGCGTTGAAAAGTCGTGCTTCATGCCGGGATCGAGGTAAGGCCGGACAACTCATGACCAAGGGAGTGTAGAGGTAAACGTCGCGATTCAAGTTTTCGAGCCAAGCCACAACCATTTCTTCCTCAACTTGTTTTCTTTGTTTTCTTGTTTTCGTATTCTTTTTATATTTTTGTGACAAACCCCCAATTCGTTAATTTGTTGAACCTTAATTCACGATACCCAATACACAAATCCCTGCGGATCGACCCGTGCTTTCCGGCTCGCTACAACGCGCCGTGCACTTGCGGTTATAAATAGTAAAACGAGAATGATCTCCCATGTGCATTCCGTTTCATTAAAATATACACATTTCCAAAACATACGCGTTTGCGCGTGCGGGTGAATTCCCAACAAGTTTTTGGTGCCGTTGCCGGGGAGTTGTAGTCATTAGGTATTGTTATTTCTGGTTCCTACTAACTCACTAATTTTCTAACTCATTTTTTTTCAAACAAAAAACATTCTTTTCATTTTGTTCTCTGTTCTGAAAACCTGCAATCACCATGAATTTAGATTTAAAAATCAAGTTATACCATTGGAATACTAGCATAGCCTAGAGATCACACCAAAAGTCCCCGCACCTAACTCTTTGCAAAAACCGGCGACTTCAGGGATTTGTCCGAGCTCGCCGGCATCTTTATGATATTTTGGGTTTTTTCTTTTCTGGTGATCTCCAGTGAAGTGTTGGTACTCTTTTGGTATTGTTTGATTTTTATAATTTTGTTTGTGCAGGAATTGGGACACACGTATCGCTTTTTGACACTAAATATCGTATTTTCCGACATTTCAGGATTTTAAGGAATTACGACCAGCGATCATGCAGAGCGAGGCTCAAATGCAATTGCAAGACGTTAGGAAAGGACAGTGTCGAAGATCCGGGTAGTTTGACCCGTGCAAGCGAACCATCAAGACTCGGATCACTTTCAAAGGGGTTTTCTTAAACCAAATCACTTCGGTACATATTTTCTAACACTTTGTCCCAAATCCGACGCATTCCAATATTCTATCTTTTGCAGGATTCTTCACACAAACTTGCCGCCAATTGAACAGAGAACTAACCGTATTATTTTGCAGCGCTTAAACTTAAACGAAAAAGAATTGTTTAAATTGCTTGATTTCTTAAATTCTTTTATTGATTGCGCATTGCATATCAATACGGATTTTAAGGGCATA
The DNA here is from genome assembly GCA_030015575.1 of Agapanthus africanus. Classification (NCBI taxonomy): domain Eukaryota; kingdom Viridiplantae; phylum Streptophyta; class Magnoliopsida; order Asparagales; family Amaryllidaceae; genus Agapanthus; species Agapanthus africanus. The sequence goes on along the minus strand of JASDDO010000024.1, from coordinate 838,034,679 downwards.
AATGACCAAACAAGATACGGTAAAGGATTTCATCACCTTTTCTCCGTAGCCCAAAAATCATAAAATTGCATTCTTGCATACCCCCAGTAAATTAAAATCAATTAGAACTTTGACTCTAAGTACTTCGTGCTCATTAGGAGAAGTTGACTGTGTTTAGAACACCGCTTAACGGTATATCATTCACGGGGTGTCTAGGCAAGTGTTCAAGAGAAAGGGTTATTTAATTAAGGAACTTCGCGAAAGCGTCGTAAAACCTTCCCTTCTCTCTTGCACTTACCTGGCTTCGTGATCCGTATATTTTGAGCCCGTTTCTCGACACAGTTTTATTTCAACAATCAGGTTCTTGAGCAGGTCTATTTGACTTAGAATAACAAAGACTGCTAGGGGTGTGATATTCTTTATTTTTGTGATATTTATGAATTCTTGTTAATATGGGTGATACACGATTCAATTCTATTTTTCACGATTCTTATTCTTTTTTTTATACTCAGTCCCAATTAATTTGTACAAATTGCCAAAATTCTTTCCACATTCATGAAAATTGTCCTTTTCTAGGGGGTGGCCAACCGTCCCAGATTTTTGATAATGGTCACCCAACTAACACTCTTGAACCCAGTCCCACTTCAACCATAGACCAACTGATTGAAAATTTAAAGAAAGAGCTCGACAGACTGACTACTTTAGCATCACCACCATCACAACCCCTTCAACCCGAAACAATTGAACCATCATTAGGGTATGATAGTGAGATGGATGCTAGGTTGACCGCTCTAGAAAAATGTATTGAAGTAATGACTGCGGTCGAGAATCAATCGGCTATGACGCTAGCCCTGTTTATACAACAATCTGAGCAATTATTTGTTGCTCAAGCTCAATCATTGGCTAGAATCGAGGAACAAATGAAACATTTAGCTGCGAGGATTATAGGGAGTGAACACAGTCAATCGGAACCCAATAATGTTAATATCTGTCATCTAGGAAGTCACCTAAGTGAGATAAATGATCAACCAAATTTTGATGATTTCATAGATGATGATACAATTGTATTGACTGAGTGTTGCCAGGACACACAAGAAAACCTTCTAAGTCAGTCCACCATTAGCCTTCAGGTATCCACTAAACCTCTTGTCACTTGCGATTTAGAGATTGATTTAACCGAAATATACTTGATGAGGAAATTCTTGAACCGACTGAGTTTTGCTTTCCAATTTTAAATGAGGGAGCTTGTGAATTTGTCGGGTATGGTTGGGATAGATTAGAAGAGATCAATGATCGGGAACCCACAATTTTTGTATCACTTGTTGATATTGTTTTGGAAGAAACGTTAGTGTGGGAACCTACTTTTTTAGATGATATGAACCTACCCATTTGTGAATGTGATAAGGAGGAAATTGTATTGGGAGAGTTAGTAAATGATGAGAGTAGGATAGTGAAAATCACAGGGAGGAAGACAGTCTTGAGGATTATTCTTTCATGTCGAGTTTTGAAGAGATTTTTGCTGATGAACTTGATATTCTTGGTAAATTGGAGTCAGGATCAATTTGGGAACATCTTAAGAACCTTTCTTTTTCTGAACATTTTGCGGATGAACTCCAGCTCTTACACGAATTTGACTTCGGAACTCAACATACGCTTTTTGAACATTCAATTCATTTAGAAAACAATTCTTTGACTTCCTCAAAATTTCATCTTCACCTTCAACATCTTCTAATCCCGATTTTTACACGCCCATGCCCTTCACTAACATCTAACATATTCTTTGTCTTTTTCTTTTTACTCTTTTTATACAGATTCTTTTTACCAGCCATTGCACCAAATAGAATTTTTTTTTATGTAGCTGGTATTAATTTCTGGACTAACCCAATCTTTTAAGATGTAAATATTGTAATTAGTCTTAGGTTTTTTTCATTTTCTTTGAATAAAATTCTCACCCTGATGTCTAAGTCTAACTACCGGAGACGGGGGCAATGATGAGGACATCGTAAAACTCAAGTTTGGGGATGAGCACTGCCTATATCTGAATCATGTGTATATTGTATATTCTGCATTGCATACATATTAAAAACCCATAAAAATTGGAAAATTTTCTAAAAAACATAAAAAACTTTGTCGTCAAGTTAGCTAGTAGGGTAACTTAGATTGTTATTCCGAAAATTTAGTTGATATATTAGAAGTAACTAAATCCTAAGCTTAGGAATTGAAAACCCTAAAAATAACCCTCATTCTGTTTAAACTAGGTAATTATACGTCCTTACAGTTTTTTTTTGAGAAATAGGTAATCTTGAATTCAGTTCTTTAGTTAAGTCAAGATGAAGGGAAAGTATTGAAGCTTTACTGAAAGATAAGTCTGAAAAATAGTTTCTATTCTTGAGTCCAAATTTAGAAAATATATATCCTACAAACTGCACATACACGCACCTTGAAACTTGGGATAGTAGAGGATATCTAGAAATACTCTTTCCTGAAAGCCTAATATGAAAGAAAAAACGGTATTTAAACCTAACCACCATAAGAGCATCATTGAAAAATATATCCGGTCTTGAAAAGAAAAATAAAAATAAAAGAAATATAAATAAATAAATAAAGTCAAGACGTGGAAACTGCTATTTATGCTTTAAGCTCATACATTCAATAGTCGGCTGTTAGTGCCTCAAGAAGCATTAATAATCGCATGAAAGATGTGTGAGCAAAACCATCCATCCAGTAATGAAAAGTAGTATTAGGTATTAAGGCAAGGGTACTATAGCTTGAATTGAATTCTTAAGTGTAGGGGTGAAAATTTACACACACGTAGGGGTATATAATCGATGTTTGGAGGAAAGATAAGGATGAAAATTAAGACTTATGTTTTTTGTAATGATGATAAAAATCCCTGATTGGAGACCGCACTTTAGAAGGAAAACTCAGGAGATACCGAGACCTTTCTAAACTGTAAAAATATATAGGATCTGGGGTTGAATAAATAAGAGGTGTGAAATATAAGGGTTGAATATTTCTAACTTAGGATGATAGAATTTCTAACTTAGATACTAAACTGTAGGAGTAGAATCGATGTTAACTTATGAAACTAGCTTGACTGGATTTTATGGGTATAATCCGCAGAAAACCCTCAGGAGACAACACTCCTCCTACTAGGGACACCTAGAGATTTAACGACTTGTTGCATATGCTCAGTGCAATCGCGTTCCCTGCAAAAGTGAGGCTAGGATTTTTTGTTTTGCTCGGGACGAGAAAAAGATAAATTTGGGGGTATTTGTTCATCTCAGAAAACTGCATTTTAATACCCTCATTCGTTATCTGTTTTGTATATATTGGTGCTATTAATCAGTGTCTTCTCAGTAATTACAGTTTACAGATATTCGTAATACAACACTGAAAACATACTCAAAGTCACGGATATAGTATTTGGGAGCCGACACTGCAAACAGAATAGGAAATCGACCTATATCCTAAGAGCTTTTATAAAATAAATGTGTACACACTTTTTGTCTAAAATGATCCAACACAAGACAAGTGTACACACAAACTCTTGGGCATGGACCATGGTGGGGCTGCCATGGCATGATGGCTAGAGCAAGTGGGCACATATGGTGTAATGTGTATTGATGGTGCAATAAATGCTTAAAAGTGTTTATGTGAGTTAAAGCACCATGTTTCCCTCCAAAACTCTGAAGACAAACCAGGTTATTCTAGACCAAGCAAACAACACCAGAGTGATATTAGGAAGTACACATGACAGCACAACAAATCCATGCTCAGGAGCTCGGATTTTAGCCGAGCACACTCCCTCAGAAACCGAGCTCGCCGGCCCTATCAAGCCCAAATGCCCCCAGTCTTCTGTAGGCCCTCCCTTGCTGCTATGTATGCTTATTTTTATTGTTTGTTTATTCCTATTTTGGGCCAATAAATAGCAGATCAGTGGCAAGGGGAGGGCTCTCACTCATCCCTCTCATTCTACCATGTTTACCATTTCATAGTTTTTGTTAGTTTCTTTTGTTTTTGTTTAGTTTGAGGGTGAGTGGTCTTCAATTGGTTTCTTCTTCTTCCTCCCTCTTGAAGCTGTTTTTGGAGAGCTTCATTAAGGAGGTTGAACAAGCTACCAAAAATCGTGTATCTCTTCTCTCAAGTGTTAATATATTGCATTGTTGTTTCTTTTCTTTACTTGCTTATTTTCCTTACTTGCTTTTATTCATTATGCTTAACTAATTCCTTATTTGGTTGTGATGTGGGTGAGGAAGTGAGATGAAAGGTTTTGCCTCCTCTACCTCTTGTTTATTTTTCATGTGCTTAACTTACGATTCTAACCTAAATATTGTTTATGTATTGATATGATACGGTATTTTGACATATGATTACTTGTAACCTCCTCATATACCGTATTCATTCTCTTCCCCATTTTCAATGTTTAAGTTAAAATCCATTAGGTGTTAAGTTTGCTAAGTTTGGATATCGTATCTTGTGATCAATTGCTTGACAATCTTTTGTTTTCATATACGATATACCATCACAAATACTTAGCAAACTCAACACCAAAATCATTTGCTCTCACTAACCACTTTGTTTTTTTGTTGTTGCGGTATGCTTTCAAACCCTTGTATTTAGTGTTGATACTCCAAGCGCAGACATACAAACAGTAAGTGATCAAAAGGACTCGTTTCGTTCCTTGCGGCGAATATCAGAATTTGACGGTTTGTGCTCCGCAATCGTGTTGACAAGTCGTGCTTCATGCCGGGATCGAGGTAAGGCCAAACAACTCATGACCAAGGGAGTGTAGAAGTAAACGTTGCGATTCAAGCTTCCGAGCCAAGCCACAACCATTTCTTCCTCAACTTGTTTTCTTATTTTCGTATTCTTTTTATATTTTTGTGACAAACCCCCAATTCATTAATTTGTTGAACCTTAATTCACGATACCCAATACACAACTCCCTGCGGATCGACCCGTGCTTACCGGCTCGCTACAACGTGCCGTGCACTTGCGGTTATAAATAGTAAAACGAGAACGATCTCGCGTGCGCATTCCGTTTCATTAAAACATACACATTTCCAAAACATACGCATTTGCACGCGCGGGTGAATTCCCGACAAGTGGTATACTATTATGGTTTGAATTTATCTTAACATGTGCATATATTATACTCGATATAACATATGGCGGTTACATGTTGATAAAGCCCGTTAGGATTTTTTTGGACTACCAGCGTTATGAAGATGATCATATTTGTGGGATCTGGGTAGTCCATAAGCACATCCTTAAAGGTCCCAAGTCGTAAAAGTGTCGAGATCGGGCATCGATACTCCACAGTAGACTTGTGTATACATTTGTAGACCCCGACGAGGGGCGGTGGTTGGTCCCACAACCATTGGTGTGATCACCTAAGATTGTATACATGTGCTCACTGGGGGTGAGTGCACTGGACGGACTCGCTGAGAACCTCTAGATGGTATTATACCTATCGTCAGATAGCGGTTCTTAGGTGACATGAGTACATGTTAGTGTTAGGACCTGAGGTCATCATTTGTCTCGTGTGAGTTCCTACCGTGCTTTGATCATTATCCTACTATGGCTTTACTGATTTATGCAAATATGTTTTGGTTGGGTGTAGTCCCGAGCCACATGGAGGCAGTGAGTGATTGTCAGGGACTCATCTCTTCCAGTATTGGGAGTCGATATCGCACTGTGTCTGGTTGGCTAGAACCATAACACCTTGACCAAGACAGTTGAGAATTACTGATGGTTAGATCAATAGTTTCTTGGATTGGTCCTGAGCCAAATCAACACGACTTATCGGGTCAGTAAGGGTCTGACGTTTACCACCCCCTAGACCCGGTATGCGATACTCTTAGACGAAGAGACCAGACTGTACGGAGATTGTCATGGATAGACTCAGTAGGGGTCCAGATGAGCTTGCTCGTCGGCCTTCTTTTCGACAGGTACCTGCGTAGCCGTTACGTACAGCTAGTGCCACTGACGTTCTTTTGGTTAAACCCACTGCCAGCGTACCGTCGAGTCTTCAGAGTCCCACACAGAGGATTGCTCTGGTTCAGGTTAAATGATGTGGTGGCCGTATGTTTATACGTGCAGGGTTTCGATCGAATGATAATACTAGTCGTCTTAGGATTAAGCCGGATTATTAAATCAAGTATTGATTTAATAATTTACATGTACATATTTTGATATATATATATTCTTGTGTTATCCAAATTTTGATCAGACGGTTGATAATACTGGCGGGCTTAGAGTCGGTTCATTAAATCGGATATTGATTTAATGCTAGTATTATTTTAGTGGTATTATTCTATCTCTCGGGTGTTCGTATTTTGATACGAATATGGGTATATATATACGGTAGAATATATTCCGTATTTATGCGAAAATACATTCTAGAAGGACACCTCATCGTGTATTTTCCATTTTATTTGCAAAATGGAATATGAGGTGTAAAAAAGGAAATGGGGTGTAAAGGAGAGAATGGTTTGAACCATGCTTGAATAGTATTGACAAGTGAATTGTAAATTCATTTGTGCAAACTATTCAAGCATGGTTATTTTATTTTTTATTGAAAAATGGTTTTTACAAAACCATGATTCATGATTTTCTTCACACAAGAGTTTTCATTCTCAACACAAGTTTCTCTCTCCTCACTTGCCTTTCATGAGTTCCTCCTCCTCCTCCTTCTTCATTTTCTTCCCTACCATCTCATGAGTTAAGAATCAAGGGAGGAAGATAGATAGAAATACACTAGAAGTCTCACTACATCTCCTTAATAACCTAGACTAGCAAACTAGGTCACTAAGTTGCTTCATTAGTGAAGCTAAGCTTGGATTACAAACTCTCGGGTGGATCATCTAGGATCAAGAGGTAATCTAGCAAGGTTGATCAGGGATCCTGAAGAGCTTTAGAAGAGGAGTGAAGACCCGAAGGAAATGGATCTTTAGGTATAAGCCTCTATCACAGTAGCTAAATCTCTTTAGCTAGCTAGTTTCGGTATATGGTTAGATTCTAGGATGTGTTTTCTAGCACCGGATTTTTAAAAGTCAAAGTTTTTTGTTCCGCAACGACCGCGGTAGACGGCCAGGACGCTAGAAAACCTAACAAAATGTATCTCCAAAGACTGAAAAATTGTCCATAAAAACCATAAGAAATCGTTCTACCATGTCGGAAAATAGGCTCATCATGTACCGCAAAAAAGTGGCGGGTGCATTATATAGCCCAAAGGGCATACTTCTATATGTAAAGATGCTAAATGGACATATGAAGGTGGTCTTTTCTTGTTCTTAGGGTGCAATGGGTATTTGGTTATAACCGGAGTATTCATCTAAGAAACAATAGTACTCATGACCAGCTAACCTTTCTAACATTTGATCGATAAAGGACAATGGAAAGTGATATTTCCTAGTTGCGGCATTAAGTTTATGATAGTCAATGCACACACGCCACCCGGTTTGCGTGCCAATAGGGATTATCTCGTTCATGCGGTTTTCAATAACAGTAATACCCAATTTTTTAGGCACCACATGAATTGGGCCGACTCACGTGCTATCAGAAATAGGGTATATGATACCATTATCAAGACATTTAATTATGTATTTCCTCACTTCCTCTTTCATAATAGGATTCAAACGGTGCTGAGTATCTCTAACTGACTTATCGTTATCAATCAAGTGAATTTTATGTTGTACTATAGTAGGGCTTATTCCTTTGATATCCACCATAGTCCATCCAATTGTCTCCTTATTATTCTTAAGAATAGATAATAAGGCCTCCACATGCTCCTTAAAAAGATCAACATAAATTATAACCGGGAGTGTGTTATTCAAACCTAAATAGGAATATTTTAGGTTTGATGGGAGGGGCTTGAGCTGTAGCTATGGGGCCTCTTCTATCGATGGACGCAAAAGAGGCATAAGTTCAAGAAAAAGTGGCTCAAGTGAGACCCTTCCCATGTAGGCTATTAGGAGAGAATCATCAAATGTTACAACTTCTTTGCTACTAAGTTTCTTCTCTATGCAATTTTCTATAAACAGTTATCTAATTCATCTTCTTCATCATGAGGAATATCATTAATAAAGTTGATTTCGAAGGGCTTATAAGGATCACTTGGCTGATTTCCTAGGTTAAAAATATTAAGATCAATTGTCATGTTCCTAAATGATAGTTTCATAGAACCATTGCGACAATTGATTAATGCATTCGAAGTGGTTAGGAAGGGTCGACCTAATATGACAAGAATTTGATTCCTAGTGTTATTGACGGGTTGTGTTTCTATCATGATAAAATCTACAGGGAATATAAATTCCCCTACTTTTATCAACACGTCGTCGATTTCACCCATAGGAGTCTTAATGAACCGGTCGGCTAATTGCAAAATGATCTTGGTGGACTTAAGCTCACCTAGCCCTAATTGCTCATATATAGAATATGGCAAAAGATTAACACTAGTGCCCAAATCTAATAAAGCTCTATTTATGATTTTTTTCGCCTATAATGCAAGATATAGTAGGACTACCGGGGTCCTTATACTTAAAGGGCATAGTATTTCTTAGTACGTCACAAATATTTCCTGCTAAAAAGACCTTCTTAAGTATCTTAGTTTGTCTCTTCATCGTGCATAAATTTTTGAGATATTTTGCATACGAAGGAACTTGGTCAATCATGTCCAAAAGAGGAACATTGATCTTCACTTGTTTAAACATCTCCACTATCTTTTTTACCTTAGCATCTTACTTCATGGCCTTTAAACATTTTGGATATGGTGCTCTAGGCTCAAGAGGGGTATCTATAGAAGATGGGTGGGGTGGAGATGTGGGTGCATCAATAGATGCTGGCTGTGTAAGCAGGATAGGAGATTACTGCTCCTCATTAGCCGGGATCTCTTCCTAATTTTCGGGCATCCTAACTTGATTATTAACCTGTTTACCCGATCGCAAGGTAGTTATGGCAATTTCTTGCGCTGGATTTGTATGTGTATATTTAGGATTCATAACAGATTGACTAGGTAGGGTTCCTTACTCACGTCCTCCTAATACTGCAGCTAACTGACCGATTTACTTTTCTATATTAGAGATAGATTGTTTAAGTGGCGTAATCTCATTTTGAAAATAAGTGGCTATTTTCTTCTTAACTTTAATATAATTATTCTCATTCCCACCCCTTTGATAAGCATTCGGTTGGGTAGGATTGGATGGAGGGCCTTATATTTGATTTTGGAATTGTTGGCTAGTTTTGCCTTAATTCCATTGCAAATTAGGGTGGTTCCTCCATCTTTGGTTGTAGGTTTGAGAATAAGAATTATTATTGTTGTTATGTTGATAGATAACATTAGTGGTATCTTGACCTTGAGGACCATTTAAAAGAGGACATTCTTCTGAAAGGTGGAAAGAGTCTTGACAGTTAAGACAAGGAGAGAGTTGACTGACTTGAGCAACGCGGGCGGGGGTAGTTGATAGCTTTTCTACTGATTTCTGAATGGCAGCCAACCGGGTTTGCATTCCAATTGTAGCTTCAATCGTATGGATCCCACCCTTAGAATTTGTTAACTCTCTCTCACTAGAATCTCCCACCGTATGGTCTTATCGGACAATTTTTCTAAAAAGTTTCATACCTCATCCTCTTTCTTCATCATAAAATACCTTTGGCACATGAACTCAATCATAAACTTGGATTCCATGTCATCATAGACTATTTGACATAGCTCCCACTTTTCTATACCATGATGGGGGCATTTTATAAGAAGGTCCTTAAAACTTTCGAAATACTTCTAAAAATATTCTCTCAGTTTTTGCGAAAAAGTCCTAATTCCATTTCGAAATTTTGCGGTTTTAAAATGTGGGCAGAACCTTTTAAGAAATATTTTAGTAATCTCGTCCCATGTCCTAATAGTATTTCCTGGCATACTGTAAAACCAATGCTTAGCTTTATCAGTGAGGGCAAAGGGAATAAGTCTAAAGCTTAACCGCATCTTTGTTCAACTGCTTAAATTTAAACAATTGACATAAGTTCTCAAACTCCCTTATGAAGGCGTAGGCATCTTCGGATTCTAAACCATGAAACTTAGGAAGTGAGTTTATGAAAGCAGGTTTTATTTCATAGTTGCCGGCTGCTAACGGTAAAACTATGCAAGATGGCAGTGATGTGCGTACATGATAGCATCTATCTTGTAGGGTAGGTGTAGTGGGAACAAGGTCAGCCATTAGATTTACACAATCGAGATAAGTCAAACGGTTTGTTTCGCCTCTACCCCACACGTACATACACTGTACGCAAAAAGTTTTTTTTTGCAAAACTAAACTAGAGATTTTAACAAATCACCGACACAGCGCGCAAACAAACCTAGATCTTGGGTTACCTTAAGTCAAGTAACTAGATCCGCTCCTATCTGTCAAGAGATAAATTGCGGGATAGATCCTCTAACAGCTGGTGACTATAAAACAACGGAGGCAAGAAGTGATTGATCTCAAAAACTATCTAATAACCGCAATCAAGAACGGCGTCGCATGAAGCTAGCCGGTGAGTACGGGTCGGTCCACAGGGATGTTGTGAATTTCCTAATCGCTCAAACGAGTTAATTCCGAAGGGTGTTCGGATTGATTTATTAAATCTAAAACTAAATCTATCTATACTAAGATTATCTAGATCTAAATCTTGTTAGGGTTAGGTTTAGGAATGGTTTGAAAATGTAAATAAATCTCAACGCTTTCTATATCCAAATTAGGATCTAAGAGGAGTTATGGTAATTATAATAAAGGGGATTAGATCCATTCGGGAAGGTGTTCCTTCCTCTAGGTTCTTGTCCTTCCTTTATCAATCCTTACCCTAACCTCCATGGAAAACGCGCGCAACCGGGCTTTTATACTACGGTATCACTGCTACCTTGAGGGATAGGGTGCCGTAGGGCGCGGTGTGTGCGTGTATGCATGGAGTCCTATTGATTGTATGTGATGGGTAAGAAAGGGATGAGAGATCTCATCTCTTAAAAGCCCTCCCCAAAGCTAACATCTAAGGCAATGAATTAAAATCTAAACTAGAGCAATTAAATAAAACTACTTACAGATGGCTCTCTCCAAACATCAACGCAGGGTTGTCAGATCTGAATTCATGAAATGAAAAGAGACACCGATGCTCTCCAAAAGAATTCTAAAATTTATTAATAAAAGGAAACTTGAGGGAGGCATAGCCTTTACAATGATTTAGAGTTCCTATTTATAGAGGATAGGAAACCCTAGGTTACAATTGATTCGCACGTCTACATTTACCAAAATATCCTTAGGAAGACCTAGTCAAAGTAGACTCCAAGCTTTAGTAAAATTTTATGTCTCTGTCTCTTTAAAAGGAAGTATTGGGCCTTGAAATTTCCTTTGTTGGCTCTTCTGTCTTTGGGCTTCCTTATTATTTGGTTCTTTTATTAAAATAGCTTCTATGTTTCTTCCAGATCTCCAGTGAATAATTGCTGTGGACTTTTAACCGTTCGCTTTATAATCTTGAATCTTGCGATGCCTTGTATTTTGTGAACTGATCTTTCTGTAGGCTTGATCAAGATCCTTCTATTTGTTGGTTGGGCTTCCTTATTATTTGGTTCTTTTATTAAAATAGCTTCTATGTTTCTTCCAGATCTCCAGTGAATAATTGCGGTGGACTTTTAACCGTTCGCTTTCTAATCTTGAATCTTGCAATGCCTTGTATTTTGTGAACTGATCTTTTTGTAGGCTTGATCAAGATCCTTCTATTTGTTGGTTGCAGTTTCACTTTTGCATTGTCTTTTATCTTTTTCATTGTTTTAGATCCAAGAACCTGTAACCTGTAATATGTAGCATACATGCGTCAAAAGCACCTGTTTATTTATAAAATGAATAAGAATGGGGAATATAATAATGCAATATTATGGTATGAACAAGAAGCAACAAAAAAAATTGAGCAAACTCGACGGAACCACAACCATAGAATCGTCCAAACACCTAAAACAAGCAAACGAAACATGTAAGGTTTAGAACATACAACCTTTGATGCGTCTTCATATACTCCAATGGTGAACTTGGACTCCTCATCGGCTCCTCAGGATGTAGGAACGAACTTGGTGAATACCTCCCACGCCGAAGATGATCCACCTGAGGGAAACCGATCCAAACTCCAACCGACACTCCAAGATCTTTAAGAATAAAGTGAGGGTGATGTAGGGATTTTCAACTAATATTTTTCGCTCATTTCAAAGCTCAAGAGAGCAATGAAGAAGGAAGAGGATGAAGGAGATGTGAGAGGCCAACATAATGCAAATGAGCTAAGAGTTGAATGGCTAGAGAGTGAGAGGGAAAATATCAACCACTACAATAAAATATATCATAACATTTTTCAATAGAAAAACGATCTCATCCCTCTCTACCATTCCTACTTTACACCCCACCATCCACTTCATTTCCTTGAATTTCCATAAAAGAAAATTCACAAATAAGGTGCCCTTCTTCTAGAAGTATTCCGTTTAAATACGGAATAAGTCACCGGTATACATATCGAAAAAAGTATACGCGTATCCGTATAAAAATACAGATAGCCAAAAGAGAGAAAATAAATAGTGAAAGATAATACTAGAATATATATATATATATATATGAATTATTAAATCAAAACATAATTTAATACTCCAGCTTAATCCTAAGCCGGTTAGTATTATCAACCGTATGATTAAAATCTATGTAGCTTGTACACATATTTAATCGGACACCTGCACGTACCAACGTTCGGATTCTACATCTATTGCCCGAACTGGGAAAACCCTTTGTGTGGGACTCTAAAGACTCAACAATACGCTAGCAGTGATTACTAGATAAATCCATAACCAGAAGCACGTCAGTGACACTAGCTGTACATAATGGCTACTCAGGTATATGCTGAAAGGGAGGTCGACAATCAAATCCGTTCGTACCTTACTGAGCCTGAATGTGAAAATATTCGTACAATCCGATCTCTTCGTCTAAGAGTATCGCATACCGGGTCTAGGGGGTGGATAACATCATACCCCTAATAACCTAAAAATTCATACCAGAGTCAAGCTCATCACCAATCGAGAAACTATTGAACTCCTATCAGTAAATCTCATCCACCGTGGCCATGGATTTATGGTGATGGACAACCGAACACAGCGCAGCATCGACTCCTAATACCAGGAGAGACGAATCCCTGATAATCGCTCACTGCCTCTATGTGGCTTGGTACTGTACCCAACTAAAACCAGTTTGCACAACTCCTTTAAGCCGTGGTAGGGTAGTAATCTAAGTACAGTGGTGTTCCCGCAAAAGTTTTTAGCTCAAACCTTACATTTGTTCTCCTATAAAAAAATCTGGGTCAGCACCCCACGTGTTAAACACGTGAGCACTCACGTGCAAAGCACGTGAGCATCTACTGCAGTTAGGATTAAATACTATACTAGCATTCACATGCAAAGCACATGAGCGCCACTGCCATATATGTATATGGCAGCGCTCACGTGATAACACGTGAGCACCGCAATTAAAGCATCTGATAGAAATAAATTCTATATGATAGAATTAAATTCTATTTGGGAAATATTTTCCTTGATCTTTCTAATATGGAAAGATTTTTCTCTAATAGAGAATGTTTGGATTTAAAATTCAATAGTGATAAAATATCACCAATTAAAGTATCTGATAGAATTAAATTCTTTGTGATAGAAATAAATTCTATTTGGGAAATATTTTCCCTGATCTTTCTAATATAGAAAGATTATTCTCTAACTTAGAATTTTTGGATTTAAAATCCAATGGTGATAAAATATCACCAATTAAATTATCTGATAGAATTAAATTCTGTGGGAAATATTTTCCATGGTCTTTCTAACATGAAAGATTTTCTCTGTTAAACAGAGAGCCCTTGGATTAAAGATCTAATGGTGATTAAAAAAATCACCGATAGAATTAAATTCGATGTTAGGAAAATATTTTCCTAATCTTGTTAAACAAATAAGAAATATATTCTCTGTTAAATAGTGAGTCGTTGGATCAAAGATCCAATGGTGACTGAAACATCTCCGATTGATTATAAATCAATCAAGATCTCTCAATGAGAGATTTGCTTAAACAAATTGATTTTTCTCTTCTTCTATATAAAGAACCCAAGAGATTAAATCTGAAAGACAGAATACCCCCATAAGCTTATGCAAGATAGATAATACCCTCCATAAGTTTCTACGACCGAGAATTTAATTTTCTTTTGACGTAAGATCATCCTCCTTCTTCTAAGGAAAACCTTGGTAATAACAGAGATAAAATATATTCCTTCTGCCTATCTTTATATATGATATAAGGGTTTAACTTTTTAAAAGAACTCACTTCTTCTTTTGGATCTGATATCCACAAGACAAATGTTCTATAAAAAAAAGTGAATTTAATTCTCATCGGAAAGATCTTGTTCTTCAGACTCAAATCCAGGGGAAAACTATGATGTTTGTTACCCCGTATGAACAGAAGAAAAGAAATTGTACGAAAAAAAGAAAAAGATGGAATTTATATTTCAGGAACTTAGTTCCTTCAATATATAATTTTACCTAAAAATAGGTTTTTTTTATCCCACTAAGAACATATTTATTGTATAAACAAGACCTGCAAAGAAAATTTGAGATTTTAAACTTTAACTCTAATTTTCAGAGTTAATCTCTGCATGAATATGGCAAGGCTCACGTGAAAGACACGTGAATACCCAAGAAAACAATGTCCCACGTGAAATACATGTGAAACCTAAGAAACAACGACTCACGTGATAACATGTGAGCGTCTCAGGAAACAACTACTCACGTGACAACACGTGAGTATCCAAAGAAACAGCGTCTCACGTGAAAGGCACGTGAGCGCTCAAAAGAAAACATGAATAAACGCCTCACGTGATATCTACGTGAGCGCTCAAAAGAAGCCATGAAGATAGCGTCTCACCTGATATCCACGTGAGCGCTAAAAAAAGTCCATCCGAAACTTAAAGTCTCACGAGAAAGGCACATGAGTGCCCCATGGAGAGAGCGGCTCACATGATATCCACATGAACGCTGGGAAAAAAAGTAAACAGAAGTGATTCACGTGATATCCACGTGAGCGCTATATGAATAAGTGCTTAGTACTACTCAAGTGAAAGGCACGTGAACGCCAAGAGACATATTTATTCACGTGAAAGACATGTGAGCATCAAGAAACATAACTACTCACGTGAAAATCACGTGAGCGCTGAGGAAACACAGCTCACGTGAAAGGCACACGAGCGTCCTAAATAGAAGTGCTTCACATAATATCCACGTGAGTGCTATAAAATTGAGTGCTTAGCCCTACTCACGTGAAAAATATGTGAGCGCCAAAGAAAACCAATGAATCACGTGATATCACGTGAACACTGAAGTGGAAAGGATATTATATCCTATGTTGAATCTTAAGCTTCTAGGCCCAGTGTTTAGCACTGTTGGGTTATGTAAAGCCCAAAACAAAATATATAGCCTAGTGCTTAGCACTGTTGGATAAACACAAAGCCTGATGTTTAGTCTAAAATAGACTATGTCCCTGAAGTTTTAAAATTTCTTTGATTGTAAAAATCAATCAAGCTAATATATTTTAAGTCGACCTTAATCTAAAACAAGATTAATGGTCCTTAACTATATTTTAAATCGATCTTAATCTAAAATAAGATTAACGATACTTAAACCTTTGAACTTATAGCAGAAATGCCAAGGCTTATCCCAAATCTAATGTACGAATTTGGACTAATCCGTGCTATACAGGTGACGATGTAGAATTTTATTATCTCCAAATTAAACTGCAAGTATACAGCTTATCACAGTCGTACTTGAGGATCATTCCCACAGAGAGGCGTGCTAACTACTTTTAATATAAGTCAAAGTTGAGTAGTTTTTTTTTAAAATCTAAAAATTTAAATGCAAAATAAAATAAAAGTTGGTTTTCAAGAGAGAGAGAAATCTAGGGTTTTTATTTGTTTTATTTCTATAGTTAGTTTAAAATATTCATCTTCTTTTCTAATCTAGTTCTAATATATTTCCATTAATTATAACTAAGTATAGGTTATATTTAAATTATAAACATAGCTTATCAAAATTATAAAATCATCTAGAACATATTAAAGTTCTAGTTAATTAGAAGTAACTCAGTTTTAATTTTTCACAAAAATATATAGGTCATGAGCCTACAATTAATGTCTTATCGATTAATCTAGATCCCTTTTAACTACCTAGGTTGAATATCTTATGATTAAATTATTTCTTACTTTCCATAATTAAGTTTCTAGTTTGTCAAACATTCCTTAACCTAATTAGATTATTAGTGTTATTATCCTTAATCTTATTCTAGGTGTCAACTTTCATTATGAGATTAGTTTATTAGATAAAAAATTATAAGAGGATAATTAAATCATAAGACATTCATCATAAAAGTATAGAAAAGAAGAGATAAAAGAATACCCAACCACAGAATAAATACAAACAAAACCCTAGAAAATGATTAGTTACTCATGTTTATAAAAGAAAAATAAATCTTATTCATAATCAAGAGAACTTACAATAGACTCGATCACTTCCTTTGAAAACCCTAACTTGAATGCTATGAGAGAGATATGAAACCCTAAAACTATACAGGTGCTTATATAGGGCTAAGGAAGCTTGGAGAACAAGTAATAGAAGATACAAAAGAATTTACTTGCTAACAACTATGAAAATCTAATTTAATTGCTCTGTTGGATGCTGTTGCGAGCTTTCAGAGTCTTCAGGAAAAAAAACTGATATATCTTAAAACGATGTATGTGCCAAGATGATCGTGCCCATAAAAATTAGTGATGAACGACCTAGATTGTGCCGTTGATCCGTCATGCCCATGCTTAACCTGCGGCTGACCCGTAGCGCTTTCTTGGCTTCGTAGCACGAATTTTTTTATGCTCGATTCTATTGATTTGTTGAGCTCTTTTTAGTTACCAGATGATGAAAATTATTCTTGTTGCTCTGTATTTGTGTGGATTTCTGAATTGTTCCCAAATTTGACATATAATTAGGCAGATTTATTTGTTGCTTTTGATTTGATTTGGTTTCTCCAGCTGATTTGTTGTTGTGAGGATTGATTCACCTCTATTTATTGTAACCTTTGCTGATTTGCAATGATATTCCCAAATTTATTCCAAATTTGAAAATTATTCTTTTGATTTTCTGGATAATTCCCTTAATTCTCCATTGTACGCACGTAATTCTTCTTTTAGGACAATTTTCCGACTTTTTGCATCCAAGTCCTTTTATCTGTAATAATTCATAAAAGATACCCGGACAAGCATAAAATATGACAATAAAATGATAAATGGGTTAGAAAATTGTGCAATAAATTACACCTATTAGGCGACGACCATATTAGTCTCCGTATGCAATCTAAGGGCAATTCTAAAATAAACAATATACAACACAATACAAAGTGATGCACATGGAGAAGGAGAAAATTGTTATTGCTTTATGATAACATAATTAACTGCAGGGGCTTGCGCCTGTAAGAAAAAGCGTCTCCATAATTAAAAACCCCTCACAAATGAGGGGGGGTCTGATAAATCACGCTATAACGGTCACATCCATCCAAATTTCCGATATACGGTGCCATAAATCAACTTGGTATTTTCGGGGAGGTGGATGGATATGTTCCATATAACATCTTCCCCCTAAATTCAGGCAAGACGTTCTAACCCAGTTCATCTCCGTTTCCGGCGGTAAACAGATTCTGGCATGCCGCCCTGTGGGATCTTTTTCTCTTTCTAATCCACACTTCGTATGTCATATTTTTCGCGAACAAAATCGCCGCATATATATTTATAGTTGCCCTTGGGTCTTGTTATACTGAAGCTAGTATTTCATCTCTATGTAGATATCAATAGCTTCCAATTGCAACTCAAACTCTGCAACATATGTTGGAGCCAAGTATGGGCCACTTGCAGCCTCCATCCTCTACACTCCGGCTCTTCAAGAAATGAATGTGCTTTTCTTTTGGGTCGATACTCCCACCTCCTACTCTCTGTGCTTCAATGCCGAAGGAGGAAGTCCAGAAGAAGTCTGTCTTCCACAGGATGGCTCCTCAAGTTATAGCTTTGCCAACGGCATCGTTCTTCAAACTACCGGCACCTGCCGAGGGTCAAGATCAACACAGGGGGTATAATAATCATGCTCTCAAAGAAAAAGGGGCAAGCCCAGCGAGTTCCTGAGACTGAAGAAGCTGCGGTTGAAGGATACTATCGACGTCGATATTGGCGTCAAATAAGGCAAGCTAGAGACAGTTCTCTGTTCGGGCCGACTTCTCCTGCCCCAAATCCAATGGGGAAAAACTTCAAATTGCTGCGAGGGGTCAGACAAAATCCCCCCATCGCAGTATTGAAGAAGTCTCTACAGCCTATGGAGATCTGAGGAGAGCAGAAGCCAGTTCGCTCTCCAAAAAGACTTTCCTCATCTATATATAAGGTGTAGAAGGAGGTGAAGAACTCCGCCGTTGTCTGTAACTTTTCTCCCGAGTTCAAGCAAACAAAGTGTCAGCCAAACATTGACAACACCCCTTTCAAAAAACAAGGAGACTCATCCTAAAATAGTTCCTGCTCTGATAATTCCTCTTAAAGTGGCTTTTCATAAAAGAGAGAGGCCAGAGAAAGTTCAAGTGCCCGAGGCAAACTCCAAGGGCCGATATCCCAAACACCCAAAGTCTGGGGGCATTGTAGTTCATACAGTCCATGTGGTCAGCTCTAAAAGATGAAATTCGAGCTTCTCTTAGTCACAGCCGTATACTCGGTCTCTAACAAAGTTTCAGCTGCAACATGAAAAGTTGCAGGAGATTTTTTCTCAAGCGGAGGAACTCGTTAGTCCATCACCTAAAACAAACCAAAAGGACACACCCGAAGAAAGGATAGGGCAGGGGTCGGATATTGACTTCCTAAAGCACGTTCTCAAAAAGAAAGATAAAGAAGTGGCAGAAATGACTGCTAAAATGAAAAAGATGGCCATCCTATTTCAGAGCATTGTTCATATCAGATTTTTGCATTTTCATACCGCCCAATTTTTATAACACTGCATATCGGTAGGTACTCTTGAGCCGTGTTTGCTAGTCAATTGCAGGATACAAGTTCTCGGCTCTAAAACGGTGAAATTCATGGAAAAACACGACAAAATCCGGGTTCCTGCCAATCACAGATAAAACACGGATCTCCGCTCTTTATCCGTCTGTTGCCACACACCAGTTTAAGAGACAAAATGGCAAATCGATGTCATTTTCATGCACAAGGCTCTATGGCAACACAAGATCCAAGAAATCTATGCGGAGCTCGAGGAAATCATGACAAAAAGATCCACATCCAATCACCTTTTGACTTGCTGAAATTCTGGACAACTTGTGGAGAGATTCTGAGAAAAAAAGTGTACCAAACTGATCCAAACATCAACACTAAGAAGCACAAAAAATACGAGGATCCAACTCCTCTAAAGCGCCGCGGTTCCGCGGCATTAGCATGCTTAGGCCGCGGAACCGCGGCCGTACGGTCTCCTCAGTTGACGAAACTTCAGGGTTATTTTGGTCTTTTCATGTAGAGGCAGAATTTTGCCCTAGATTTCCAGTTCCCTGCCTATAAATAGCCCAGAACCTTGTGAAGCCAAGGGTGCATAATCTTGTATTTCTAGGTTTTAGAATACTTGATCTTCTTTCTCTTCTCATCTCTTCTCCATTGAAAAACTTGTAGTGAGCTTTTGTGAGTGAAGAATGATGAATAAAGAAATTCATTTTATTATCATACTTGTCTTCCTCTTATGTTAAATGCTTATAATTTTCATTTGTTAACTTAGTTGTTGTTATTTCTTGTTGTTTCTTTCTTTCTCTTTTTCTTTATCCTTAAAACAACCATGATGCTTACGCTTGATCCTTGCCAAGGTGAGGTCGCAAACAGCTAGTTGTTATCTTCTAATCTCCTTCTTTCTATCTTCCTCTTTGTTTTGTTTTCTTTTCATTATGATGTGTGAGTAGTTTCCATACTTGTTAGGGTAGGATAAGGGAAGTTTGAGAGAAGGAAATCTCTCTCACTCTTTCCTTGCCCAACATCTTAAATCGACTCCCGTTAATTGAACCACAATCCGCTCCCTACGGCACCCTATCATACATGATAGCGGTGATTCCGTAGTGAGACCGGTTGTGGTTGAATTAACCGGAGGTTATGGCTAAGAGCCAAGAACGGACGGACAAGCACGAAAAGGAAGAACTTAAGCGTTGGAAAGCCTAGCTTATACTCGCAAGTTCCTTCCTAATCGTACTAATCCCCGTTGTTGCCGATTACCGTAACACCGATATTAAGAGTGGCAACGAAAGAAGTGAGCGACTCCTAACTCAAACTAACCTAATCCTAACCCGAACAAGCTCTCTTTACATATCATTTTAACACTTAGATAATCACAAACAAATCTGGAAAACTGGACTTAACTCGTTAAAGCACATAGAAAAAGATTCCCATCTCCCTGTGGACGACCTGTACTCAACCGGCTAGCTACAAGCGAAACCGTTTTGATTGCTGTAATTAACTAAACTTGAACACGCAGAATCCCTAACAATCAAATGGCGCCGCTGCCGGGGAGACGGTAGTTTATTTCCTTGTGTAATTTCGGGTTAACTTGTGAATATAAATATAACCAAAACAAAAAAAAAAATACTTTGTAAAAAAATCATTTTGTTATTTTTGATTAGTCTTTGTGCAAGTGTGCAGGATAAAACGACGTTCGAGTTCAGTGCCAAAGACGTGGGAAGATAGACCCACATTTCGCGGCTACACCGCGACGGATCAAAACGAAGCAAACGGTCTACTGTAAAAATCTGGAGCAGATACAGTAAGCAAGTCAAAATTCAGCACATCCAGACAAGCAGAGGACACCCAGATGAGCCCACACCAGAAAACTGAAGGCCCAAGCCCATCATACCGCCGCGGAACCGCGGCATAAGGAGGCTTAGGCCGCGGAACCGCGGCCGTTTGGTGGCCTCAGGGTGCTAAAATCCCTGTAAGTGTTTCTCTCCTCTCTCCCACTCCTATGGACTCCAATAAACTGTGTTTTCTGCAGCATTCTTTGCGCAAATTCTCTTCCCCCTTCCAATAAACTGTTCTTGTGCAGGATTCTTTGCACCGCGCTAAAAATAACAATTGTTTGCAGTTGATTTGTTACCTCTTTTCATTCATTAATACGGACTTAAGGGGCTTGAAACCAATTCAGATTGGGTGGGGATTTCATCACCCTTCCCAGGACCCCAGAAATCACAAAAAGCATATGCATTGACCATTGTTAAATTAAAAAATACTAGACTCAGCCCTAAGGACTTCGCGCTCAATAGGACAGAGGACTAGTTACAGGCATCGGCCGTTTATCCTATCTGACTTTTGCGGTGTCTAGGCAAGTGTGACGAAGGCAAGTGGTTATTTAATTAAGGAACGTCGCGAAAGCGTTGGACAACCTCCCACTTACCTGGCACTTATCTGGCCGCATTTGACGGAGAAGAGGCGGTTTGAGGTCCTATTTCTAGCCCTCTGGAACAGTTAGGAGCTGTCTAGCAGACCTAGGTGACCCTAGATCTAGGTGTGATTGTGCATATCTTGTTTGTGATTGCTTAAAGCCGTAAGTCCGTACATATTTCTGTAAAGCTCTTTCTAAAAAAATAAAAACAAAAAAAGAAAAAATCAAAAACTTTTATAAAAACTTGCCCTTTGTCGCCAAAATCCATTTTTCATCCACCACCCATCGCCTTTCTCCATTGACGTTTTCTTACCCTCACCTTCTCCGCTTTGACTATACTAAACTCGTTTAGTGTATGTCCGCTTGGACTCGGGACACTAGCGCCCGCCTAGTCCGCGTTACGTTAGTCGCTACCGACTACGCGATCGACTCAGACGTCGAAACTCCGTCCACTCGTCTTTCACCTTTACCTTTGCCGGCCAACTCCGACGTTGACCGGAATTCTGTTCATACATCTTCACCTTCACCATCACCAACCTTTTCTTCCGCGATGTCAGGATTTAATCCGAACATCTCTTTGATTACCCCTGGATTGGCTCCACCTCCTACGGAGACCAATAACCCACCACCACCGCCTGTTGTAGCGCCACAGCGAATCACGCTCCAGGATCGTTTCTATCCCACCCGTTCTGCACTTCCCATCTGCCTTTCTCTTCCACCGGCCAATGGGGATAATTTTGAAATTAAGCCCCACTTCATCAACATGCTTCCACGATTTCATGGGCTTGAATCTGAAGATGCCTATATCTTAATCAATAAATTTCAAAACATTTGTGCCATGATGAAAACTACCCAACTGTCGGACGATGCTATATGTCTACGGGTCATTCCGTTCACCTTATGCGATCTTGCTGAAAAATGGCTGTATAGCACCGCTTCCCACTCCATAACCAGTTGGGACGAGTTTGTAAAAGCGTTTCTAAAGAAATTTTATCCGAATCATAAAACCGCAAGGATTCGCAATGAAATCAACCAATTCTCTCAGCTTCCTTCTGAACCCTTCTGGAAGTGCTTTGACCGGTACAAAGACCTTCTTGTTCAGTGTCCTCACCACGGTATAGAGAAATGGCAACTTTGCCAAACCTTATACGAAGGCCTGAACCCAGCAACGAAGCAGTTGTTGGAAACCATCTGTCAGGGCCACTTCCTATCGAAATCTGACGAGGAAGCGTGACAATTCTTTGACGACCTTGCGGAGCAAACGCTACAATGGGAGAGCACCAGACCGACTTCTTCTTCTTCTACCTCCACTTCTACCGGTCAGTCTAGGGTAGGAATTCACCAACTTGACGTCTCTATTGCGATGAAAGCTGAAATGGCTGCAATAACGAGAAAGCTTGAAGCGATAGAGAGCAAATTTTCTTCTCCTGCTCCTACCCCTGTTCTCCCCCTTCGCACCATTTGCGCTTGTTGTTCCGATCCTTCTCACTTAACCGAAGAGTGTCCTTACAATCCACCATCACAAGGACAGGATCAGGTTAATGCTGCATTCCAGCAAAGACCGAGGAATGATCCATACTCTTCCACCTACAATCCCGGTTGGAGGAACCACCCAAATTTCGCCTGGAATCAGAATCAGAATCAATTCCAAGGCAACAATTTCCAAAGGCCTCCTCCGCCGCAACAACAAGCGCAACAACAAACTCAACATCAATTTCAGCAGCCCTTCCAACCCTAACCTTTTCAAAATAAAACGAACAACTTTGCACCCAACAATTCTTTTCCACCAAACAACTTTGTTCCGTCAAACAACAATAAGGCTTCCTCGTTCGAACGAAGTCTGGAGGCGTTCGTTAAACAATCGACTCAATCCACCGCCAATATCCTGTCTTCCATTCAGTCCTTAGTGCAACACACTGCCGCTCACGGGCAAAGCATCAAGACCATCGAGGCCCAGATTGCACAGCTGAATGCGGCCTTAAGCGAGCGAGAGAAGGGGAAGCTCCCGTCCCAGCCACTCCCAAATCCCGATCACCCACAGAATGTACATGTTGCTCTTGAAAAACAGAACCATAATGTGAGTGCCGTGACCACATTGAGATCGAGAAGGATGCTGCAAAACAACATTGGCACACGGATCAACGATGACACCCCGGCCGCCGCTTCTTCTTCTTCTTCTCCTGCTTCTTCGTCTTCTGAACCTATTCTCCATTCTTCAAAAGGCTCTCCTCCTTCTTCTTCTTCTTCTTCTTCTTCTGCTCTGAACGGACCCGCTTCTCACTCCACGAAAACACCTGTTATGGGATCCGTTCCAACACCACAATCTCCTCCACAAGCATTAGACTCAACCAATTTTAACAACGTCCCATTTCCAAACCGGTTGAGGTCTAATAAACAAAATCCTTAAATGGAGAAGATTCTGGAGTTATTTAAGCAGGTTAACATTAACATTCCTCTTTTAGATGCCGTCCAACAAGTCCCATCCTACGCGAAAATCTAAAAGGACTTGTGCACGAAAAAGAGGAAGTCTCAGGTACCAAAGAAAGTTTTCTTGGCTAGTGCTGTGAGTGATGCTCTTACCCAATCTTTACCACAAAAACGGAAGGACCCTGGCTGTCCTACGATTTCTATTACCATTGGGGATAAGAACATCAACCGCGCACTATTATATCTTGGTGCCAGTGTTAACCTGCTTCCGTACTCAGTATACGAGCAATTAGGCATAGGAGAGCTGAAACCCACACACTGTACTCTCCAAATGGCCGACCGATCGATCACCCATCCGAGGGGTGAGCTAGAGGATGTGTTAATCAAAGTCGGGGACTTCATATTCCCCGTTGACTTCATTGTATTAGACACACAGCCTGTAGCTAACCCCCGGAATCAAATTCCGGTGATACTCGGTCGCCCATTCCTTGCAACCTCAAATGTTGTGATCAATTGTCGCAATGGTTCGATGAACCTCTCTTTTGGAAACATGACAATTGAACTCAACATTTTTAGGTTGGGGAATCAGCCCTCCGAACCTAATGCTCATATACTGGACGTCTGCTCGATCCAGGAGATCACCCCTGAAGAGTGTGAATTCAAGGAGTTTCTGTTCGATCATGCTAACCTTAACGCCACTAGTGCGTTCCTCCTCGAACCTGCGGCTGTTTCTGCGCCCGACAACGACTACGAGTGTTTCACGTTCTTGAACGATCTTAGCCGCTCGCAACCCGAGTTTGAATACTTCGAATTTCCGGATGAGTTACCTGAACCATCCGACTCGGTCGCTTACACTCGTTTTGAACCTTTGCTGGAGTCCTTTGAGTTCGAGACCTCTGCACCAATCTTGCCTTCAATCGTTTCACCTCCGACGCTCGAACTAAAGCCTTTGCCGTCTCACCTTAAGTACGCTTACTTAGGTGAGAACGAGACCCTCCCTGTCATCATCTCGGCTTCTCTAGCTCCAGAGCAAGAGAAAGCCCTTCTCGCGGTCTTGCACAGCAACAGGCAAGCTTTTGGCTGGTCCATGGCGGACATCAAGGGGATTAGTCCCCTGATCGTTGAACATCACATTCATCTGATGGATGAAGCCAAACCAGCCCGGGATCCACAAAGACGTCTCATTCCAGTCATGAAAGAGGCTGTGAAGAAGGAGATCGTAAAATGTCTAGATAGTGGTATCATTTACCCTATCTCTGATAGCCAGTGGGTTAGCCCCATTCACGTTGTCCCCAAGAAATCAGGTATAACGGTCATAACCAACGAGGCGAACGAGTTAATCCCTACTCGCACCCAAACTGGGTGGCGAGTATGCATCGATTACAGAAAACTCAACGCCGCAACGCGGAAGGATCACTTTCCGCTACCTTTCATTGACCAAATGCTTGAACGATTGGCCGGACACGAGTACTACTGCTTTCTTGATGGCTACTCTGGCTATAATCAAATTCCCATCGCCGAAAAAGACCAGGACAAGACCACTTTCACTTGTCCTTTCGGCACGTTTGCATATCGTCGCATGCCCTTTGGGTTATGCAATGCGCCCGCTACCTTCCAGCGGTGTATGATGGGAATCTTCTCAGACATGGTGGAAAAATTTCTGGAGATCTTCATGGACGATTTCTCCATCTTCGGCGATTCCTTCAACGAGTGTTTGCTGCATCTTGACGCTGTCCTTACCCGATGTAAGGACAAGAATCTCACTTTGAATTGGGAGAAGTGCCACTTCATGGTGCGCGAAGGTATTGTCTTAGGATATATCATCTCGCAAAATGGCATAGAGGTTGACAAAGGGAAGATTGAGGTCATTTCCAATCTCCCTCCTCCCCGATGCGTCAGAGATATCCGAGCCTTCCTTGGCCATGCCGGTTTCTATAGACGGTTCATCAAGGACTTTAGCAAGATTGCTAGGCCCTTGACTCTTTTGCTGGCCAAGGATACGCCATTCGACTTCAACTCGAGCTGTGTGACTGCATTCGAGTCATTGAAAAGCTTACTCACTTCTGCTCCCGTTCTTTCTTCGCCTGACTGGACGCACCCATTTGAGATTATGTGCGATGCATCCGACTTTGCCATTGGTGCTGTCCTTGAAAAACACATAAATAAGATGCCGCACGTAATCTATTATGCGAGCCGAACCCTGAATGACGCCCAACTCAATTATACAACAACTGAGAAGGAATTCTTGGCTGTTGTATTTGCTTTAGAAAAGTTCAGGCCCTACATCATCGGCTCTCCAGTCATTGTCTACACAGACCATTCTGCTCTGCGCCATCTTTTTGCGAAGAAAGATGCAAAATCTCGGTTAATACGTTGGATCCTCTTGCTTCAAGAGTTTGACGTTGTCATTAAGGACAAACGAGGATGTGAAAACGTAGTTGCCGACCATCTCTCACGACTTCCTTCTTCGCCTTCGCTTCCAATTCCGATCAACGACGTTTTCCCGGATGAACAACTCTTGACAGTATCTTGCGAACCCTGGTTCGCAGATATTGTGAACTATTTGGCCATAGGATTACTACCGACTGAATGGTCAAGTCAGGACAGACTTCGCTTCTTATCCCAAGTAAAACACTTTTACTGGGACGAACCCTATTTGTTCAAGTACTGTCCCGACCAGATTATTCGTCGGTGTGTCCCTGACGAGGAATTCAAGACTGTGCTGTCATTTTGCCACGATCAAGTGTGTGGCCGGCATTTTGGCCCCAGAAAGACAGCTGAGAAGATCTTGCAATGTGGTTTCTACTGGCCACAACTCTTTAAAGACGCTCATGACTATTGCAAGACTTGCTTCCGGTGCCAACACTTGGGCCGGATATCCCGGAGGAACGAGATGCCGCTCCAACCGATCTTGGTTGTGGTGATTTTCGATGTTTGGGGGATAGATTTCATGGGTCCGTTTCCCAGCTCTTTCGGGAACTTGTACATCCTTCTCGCTATTGATTGCGTCTCTAAATGGGTCGAGGCTGTGCCCAGCCGGACTAACGACAACAAGGTTGTCGTTAGGTTTCTTAAAGAAAACATTTTCTCCCGTTTTGGGCACCCCGAGCGATCATTAGCGACAATGGAAGTCATTTTTGCAACAAGACTTTCGAGGCCTTGATGCGAAAATATTCCATTAATCATAAGCTCTCTACACCCTACCACCCCCAAACCTGCGGGCAGGCCGAAGTTTCAAATCGGCAAATCAAGCAGATACTGGAGAAGACGGTTTCCAAGAACCGTAAAGATTGGTCGCTGAAACTCACTGATGCCCTTTGGGCCTTTCGAACCGCTTATAAGACCGACCTTGGCATGTCTCCCTATCGGCTTGTGTACGGAAAAGCCTGCCACCTACCTGTCGAAATAGAGCATCGCGCATTTTGGGCGATAAAGGAGCTGAATCTGTCTCTCGAGGATGCGGGCAGCCATCGGAACGGTGTTGCTATGCAGCTAGCCGGTTGAGCACGGGTCGATCCACAGGGAGATGGTTGTATGTCCGTTCTTGTTTTAGAAGAGTCAATAAAGAATGTGTATATGTTTGTTCAATTCTATCCTAAGTGTTTTATATACAAGTATAAAGTTGTTAAGAAAAAGATACGAAAGTTTAAGCTAAAGAAATCCGCACTCAAAACCTTTGAGCCGAGTCTTGACCAATTGAAGCTAGAGCAATTGGCAACAACGTGGATTAGGGAATTTAAGCACGGTATTCGTGGAATCCGGCTTATTTACCCTTTTCCTTCTGTTCTTGTCTCTTGCTTTCGCCTCCGGCCAAACCGAACGCAACCGGTCGCGGTTAGGAATCACCGTTACCTTGGTAGGGTAGGGTGCCTAACGGAGCGCTTGCGTATCGTTTGGGCGGAGTTCAATGGAAAATAACGGGAAAAGGAAATGAGAAAAGAAACATTAACTTACAATATCGTATTTATTCTTAACAACAATAATTACAACCATTCACAAAAACGAACCAAAAAGAGCAAAAGAAAAGAAAAGATAACAAGTAAGTAAATGCATGGAATTTAAGTGCAAGAAAGTAAAGCATGAATGTAAAGCAAGTAATAAAAAGCAAGAAAGTAATTACAAGAACATAGAACTCAAGACAAGTATGGGATCAATAGCCAACCCTTAAACTTGCAAGCTCAATCAAGAGGTTGCAAGATCAAGAGAAGGGTAAAGAACTCATGTGAAATGAAGCACTAATTCCATAAGAAGATACAACCCTTGAGATCAATAACAAACCCTTAAACTTTCAAGCTCAATGAAGAGGTTAAAAGATCAAGAGAAACCAAAAATCTCAAGGGGAAGTTAAAACAAAAGAATGATACAAAAACCCTCATCTTTATTTAACATCCACTCAATGCTCTCATTACATTTTCATGGAGGAAAGATGAAGAAGAAGAAGAAGAAAACTAAAACTAGCAAAAACCCTCATCTTTCGATGGCTGCCCGCATCCTCGAGAGACAGATTCAGCTCCTTTATCGCCCAAAATGCGCGATGCTCTATTTCGACAGGTAGGTGGCAGGCTTTTCCGTACACAAGCCGATAGGGAGACATGCCAAGGTCGGTCTTATAAGCGGTTCGAAAGGCCCAAAGGGCATCAGTGAGTTTCAGCGACCAATCTTTACGGTTCTTGGAAACCGTCTTCGCCAGTATCTGCTTGATTTGCCGATTTGAAACTTCGGCCTGCCCGCAGGTTTGGGGGTGGTAGGGTGTAGAGAGCTTATGATTAATGGAATATTTTCGCATCAAGGCCTCGAAAGTCTTGTTGCAGAAATGACTTCCATTGTCGCTAATGATCGCTCGGGGGTGCCCAAAACGGGAGAAAATGTTTTCTTTAAGAAACCTAACGAGTCCGGCTGGGCACAGCCTCGACCCATTTAGAGACGTAATCAACAGCGAGAAGGATGTACAAGTTCCCGAAAGAGCTGGGAAACGGCCCCATGAAATCTATCCCCCAAACATCGAAAATCTCCACAACCAAGATCGATTGGAGCGGCATCTCGTTCCTCCGGGATATCCGGCCCAAGTGTTGGCACCGGGAGCAAGTCTTGCAATAGTCATGAGCGTCTTTAAAGAGTTGTGGCCAGTAGAAACCACATTGCAAGATCTTCTCAGCTGTCTTTCTGGGGCCAAAATGCCCGCCACACGCTTGATCGTGGCAAAATGACAGCACACTCTTGAATTCCTCGTCAGGGACACACCGACGAATAATCTGGTCGGGACAGTACTTGAAAAAATAGGGTTCGTCCCAGTAAAAGTGTTTTACTTGGGATAAGAAGCGAAGTCTGTCCTGACTTGACCATTCAGTCGGTAGTAATCCTGTGGCCAAATAGTTCACAATATCTGCGAACCAGGGTTCGCAAGATACTGTCAAGAGCTGTTCATCCGGGAAAACGTCGTTGATCGGAATTGGAAGCGAAGGCGAAGAAGGAAGTCGTGAGAGATGGTCGGCAACTACGTTTTCACATCCTCGTTTGTCCTTAATGACAAGGTCAAACTCTTGAAGCAAGAGGATCCAACGTATTAACCGAGATTTTGCATCTTTCTTTGCAAAAAGATGGCACAGAGCAGAATGGTCTGTGTAGACAATGACTGGAGAGCCGATGAGGTAGGGCCTGAACTTTTCTAAAGCAAATACAACAGCCAAGAATTCCTTCTCAGTTGTTGTATAATTGAGTTGGGCGTCGTTCAGGGTTCGGCTCGCATAATAGATTACGTGCGGCATATTGTTTATGTGTTGTCCAAGGACAGCACCAATGGCAAAGTCGGATGCATCGCACATAATCTCAAATGGGTGCGTCCAGTCAGGCGAAGAAAGAACGGGAGCAGAAGCGAGTGAGCTTTTCAATGACTCGAATGCAGTCACACAGCTCGAGTTGAAGTCGAATGGCGTATCCTTGGCCAGCAAAAGAGTCAATGGCCTAGCAATCTTGCTAAAGTCCTTGATGAACCGTCTATAGAAACCGGCATGGCCAAGGAAGGCTCGGATATCTCTGACGCATCGGGGAGGAGGGAGATTGGAAATGACCTCAATCTTCGCTTTGTCAACCTCTATGCCATTTTGCGAGATGATATGTCCTAAGACAATACCTTCGCGCACCATGAAGTGGCACTTCTCCCAATTCAAAGTGAGATTCTTGTCCTTACATCGGGTAAGGACAGCGTCAAGATGCAGCAAACACTCGTTGAAGGAATCGCCGAAGATGGAGAAATCGTCCATGAAGATCTCCAGAAATTTTTCCACTATGTCTGAGAAGATTCCCATCATACACCGCTGGAAGGTAGCGGGCGCATTGCATAACCCAAAGGGCATGCGACGATATGCAAACGTGCTGAAAGGACAAGTGAAAGTGGTCTTGTCCTGGTCTTTTTCGGCGATAGGAATTTGATTATAGCCAGAGTAGCCATCAAGAAAGCAGTAGTACTCGTGTCCGGCCAATCGTTCAAGCATTTGGTCAATGAAAGGTAGCGGAAAGTGATCCTTCCGCGTTGCGGCGTTGAGTTTTCTGTAATCGATGCATACTCGCCACCCAGTTTGGGTGCGAGTAGGGATTAACTCGTTCGCCTCGTTGGTTATGACCATTATACCTGATTTCTTGGGGACAACGTGAATGGGGCTAACCCACTGGCTATCAGAGATAGGGTAAATGATACCACTATCTAGACATTTTACGATCTCCTTCTTCACAGCCTCTTTCATGACTGGAATGAGACGTCTTTGTGGATCCCGGGCTGGTTTGGCTTCATCCATCATATGATTGTGATGTTCAACGATCAGGGGACTAATCCCCTTGATGTCCGCCATGGACCAGCCAAAAGCTTGCCTGTTGCTGTGCAAGACCGCGAGAAGGGCTTTCTCTTGCTCTGGAGCTAGAGAAGCCGAGATGATGACAGGGAGGGTCTCGTTCTCACCTAAGTAAGCGTACTTAAGGTGAGACGGCAAAGGCTTGAGTTCGAGCGTCGGAGGTGAAACGATTGAAGGCAAGATTGGTGCAGAGGTCTCGAACTCAAAGGACTCCAGCAAAGGTTCAAAACGAGTGTAAGAGACCGAGTCGGATGGTTCAGGTAACTCATCCGGAAATTCGAAGTATTCAAACTCGGGTTGCGAGCGGCTACGAAGGTTTTGCGCAAAAGGTGTTTATCGTGAAACACCTTCGTTCGGTTCTTAACGACAACCGCGTTATCGTAAGCCTCATCCCTAAGCTCGCTCAATTCATTCAACTGCAGGTACTGCTTTACAACACCTGACTGCACTTCCATCCAGGAAAGCTCAGATCTCGCTGGAAAGGGCCGTATTTTGTGCGGAATGTGTATCCGCATGGCGCTGTGGATTTGGAGAATCCAAAGGACGGTTCATTTTTCAAAGTGAACGGACACCGACTAAAACTGTACCTTATCGCCGTACCAACAGAGGAGCTCCTGGTCTTACAGGAGCCGGTTTACCCTGCATAATCTTCCTCTGCCTACCTCCAAACTTCGGTTATCCAGCCAAGAACAGTGGACACTATTCCAAATAAGTTTGGGGGTATGTATATACCATTTTGTACATTTTTGTGGATATTCTTTTTCTTTTTCATTTTTTTTTATAAAAAAATACCAAAAACAAAAAAATATGTGTGTATAGCTAACCGACAATTTTGACCCTGCAAATGATCTCTTCATGCAATGACAGTGAGGACACTGTCCAGTTTAAGTTTGGGGATACGCTCGGTACGCATTTCATACTTTCGCATTCATATGTATATTTTGCATCTGCATATTAAAATCCATAAAATCCATAAAAATCTGAAAAATTCCTAAAAACATAAAAACTTTTTGTCAAGTTAGCTAGTGGGAGAACTCTGATTCAACATTTCGACGGTTTTGTTTGATAAAATAAAAATAACTAAATCTTATCTTTAGATTTTGAAAACCTGAAAGATAACTCTCCTTTGAAGTTAACTATAGCCGATATACGTCTTTACATCACACTACACGTGTCGTGAGTTTTTGGGAATTAGATGACAAGTCTTTTATGTCAAAAAAAAACTTTTAAATGGATCAATGATTTTCTGAGGATCAAATAGGTTTGTTCTGAAATAAGTAATATCAAGAATAGTTTATGAAGTAAGTGAATATGAAGGAATGTTATTGATGCCTTAATTGGAACTAAGTCTGAAAAATAACCCATCTGAAACTTGATTGGAATGATTACACACCGAACCCACTAAACACGTCTTTTATCCAAAAAAATTAATAATTGAACTGCCGGTTATATCTCCGTTCGTATTAAATCATCATGATTTTCATGCCAAACTGTCTTTTGTTTTTGGACCTAGGTAACTTGAGTAATTAAGTCCGCTGGGGTGTTTCTACACCTAATGCCCTAAAACCAACTGGTTTGGGTGCATTGGCCCAAAGCTCGCTAAGAAGCCTAGAAAGTCCAGTTTAAAACAAAGTCAAGCAAGTGTTCTCTCCGAGTTAAAATTCCTAACGGTTCTTTGTATGAGAGTAATCTTGATAAAAGACAGGCTTTTATAAAAAAAAATTTAACGGAGATATAAAGGTTTTATTCTATGATAAAGACTATTGCACGTTCACAGAGGTGTGTATGAAATGAAAACAAGAAAAAGGTGGAGTGAAGAATAAGACCTAGTTTCCTGTTAAGAAAGATAGAAATTCTAAAGTTGAAACTTTACTGGAAAACGAAACTTGAAAAATGCTTAACTCTTTATAAAACTTATGTGATCCTTTCAAAAATTCTATCTGGGCTTTATTGTGTGACATGATGACGTTAATCGATACTTCTGGAAACTTAACGACCCTATTTGCACTGCACGTAAAGACATATAAAATCTGTAGTTAAATAAGAAGCGAGGTGTGAAAAATAAAGGTTCGATAGTCTAGACTTAGGATAATAGAATTGTTATTTTCTGAAACAAAACTTTAGGGTTTGAATCTTAGTTATTTTACAAAACCAACTTGACCGGATTTTGTGGGTAGTATCCGCTGAAAACCCTCAGGAGACAACACTCCTCCTACTAGGGACACCTAGAGGTTTAACGACTTGTTGC
Organism: Agapanthus africanus; assembly: GCA_030015575.1. Taxonomy (NCBI): domain Eukaryota; kingdom Viridiplantae; phylum Streptophyta; class Magnoliopsida; order Asparagales; family Amaryllidaceae; genus Agapanthus; species Agapanthus africanus. The sequence goes on along the minus strand of JASDDO010000024.1, from coordinate 838,001,672 downwards.
ACATGCTCAGTGCAATCGCGTTCCCTGCGAAAGTGAGGTTAGGAAATTTTTTGTGAATAAATTGGCTTTGCTCGGGACGAGCAAATGATAAGTTTGGGGGTATTTGTTCATATCAGATTTTTGCATTTTCATACCGCCCAATTTTTATCACACTTCATATCGGTAGGTACTCTTGAGCCGTGTTTGCTAGTCAATTGCAGGATACAGGTTCTCGGCTCTAAAACGGTGAAATTCATGGAAAAACACGACAAAATCTGGGTTCCTGCCAATCACAGATAAAACATGGATCTCCGCACTTTATCCGTCTGTTGCCACACACCAGTTTAAGAGACAAAATGGCAAATCGATGTCATTTTCATGCACAAGGCTCTATGGCAACACAAGATCCAAGAAATCTATGCGGAGCTCGAGGAAATCATGACAAAAAGATCCACATCCAATCACCTTTTGACTTGCTGAAATTCTGGACAACTTGTGGAGAGATTCTGAGAAAAAAAGTGTACCAAACTGATCCAAACATCAACACTAAGAAGCACAAAAAATACGAGGATCCAACTCCTCTAAAGCGCCGCGGTTCCGCGGCATTAGCATGCTTAGGCCGCGGAACCGCGGCCGTACGGTCTCCTCAGTTGACGAAACTTCAGGGTTATTTTGGTCTTTTCATGTAGAGGCAGAATTTTGCCATAGATTTCCAGTTCCCTGCCTATAAATAGCCCAGAACCTTGTGAAGCCAAGGGTTATAATCTTGTATTTTCTAGGTTTTAGAATACTTGATCTTCTTCCTCTTCTCATCTCTTCTCCATTGAAAAACTTGTAGTGAGCTTTTGTGAGTGAAGAATGATGAATAAAGAAGTTCATTTTATTATCATACTTGTCTTGCTCTTATGTTAAATGCTTGTAATTTTCATTTGTTAACTTAGTTGTTGTTATTTCTTGTTGTTTCTTTCTTTCTCTTTTTCTTTATCCTTAAAACAACCATGATGCTTACGCTTGATCCTTGCCAAGGTGAGGTCGCAAACAGCTAGTTGTTATCTTCTAATCTCCTTCTTTCTATCTTCCTCTTTGTTTTGTTTTCTTTTCATTATGATGTGTGAGTAGTTTCCATACTTGTTAGGGTAGGATAAGGGAAGTTTGAGAGAAGGAAATCTCTCTCACTCTTTCCTTGCCCAACATCTTAAATCGACTCCCGTTAATTGAACCACAATCCGCTCCCTACGGCACCCTATCTTACATGATTGCGGTGATTCCGTAGTGAGACCGGTTGTGGTTGAATTAACCGGAGGTTATGGCTAAGAGCCAAGAACGGACGGATAAGCACCAAAAGGAAGAACTTAAGCGTTGGAAAGCCTAGCTTATACTCGCAAGTTCCTTCCTAGTCGTGCTAATCCCCGTTGTTGTCGATTACCGTAACACCGATATTAAGAGTGGCAACGAAAGAAGTGAGCGACTCCTAACTCAAACTAACCTAATCCTAACCCTAACAAACTCTCTTTACATATCATTTTAACACTTAGATAATCACAAACAAATCTGGAAAACTGGACTTAACTCGTTAAAGCACATAGAAAAAGATTCCCATCTCCCTGCGGACGACCCTTACTCAACCGGCTAGTTACAAGCGAAACCGTTTTGATTGCGGTAATTAACTAAACTTAAACACGCAGAATCCCTAACAATCAAGCATGCTCGGGATGATGGCTCAGCCCGAACAGCCAATAGAGAAACCGCCGGTGGATATTTCCGACGATAAGATGGGCATATCAAATCCTCCGCAAATCCCACCAATAGTGAAGAAGGAGATGATCTCCAAGTCACGGCTGGATGAATACATTGCCCAGCAGTTCAAAGCACATCAAGCCAACGAAGCTGCAGGCAAACTGATCAAGACTGGTCGACCGTATCCAGAATGCTACAACCAGAGGAAGTACCCTCCAGGATACACATTTCCAACGTTCCGTATATACAAAGGGATCGGGAATCCTCGCCAGCATATCGCGTATTTTAAATCCATGAGCGGCAGTACTGGAGGAGATGATATGCTGCTTCTCCGACAGTTCGTCAGCAATCTATCAGGCACTACTTTTAATTGTTATTTGGAGCTTCCAAATGACTCCATGAAGACCTTCGATGAAAAGGAGCTGCTCTTCAGCCAGGGATTTTCCAGTGCAAATAAATGCACTACCATGACCGCGTTAATCAATTAAAGGGTTAAACCGAATGAGACCTGGGTTCAATATGCTACCCGATGGAGAAACCTTTGGTCTGAATATGAGCAGCAGATAGATGAACCTCCAGCTGCCGGAATGTTCATGGCTACTATAGACCGATATTCGTAGGTGTATCTGTTCATGGCCTTTTTCAAGCCTGCTACCTTCTAAGAGCTTATAGATAAATTGGCTCGATTGGATCAAATGGGTCAAGGCCCTTCTTCTTTTGATGAAGATTTATGAAATGATAAAAGCAAAGGAAAGGCGGCGTTGTTTACCGCTGAAGACTGGACTGAGACCCGAAGAACGTCTAGCCTGAATTTAGGGACATATGCTATTTGGAACATATCCATGCACCTCTCCGATGATGCCAAGTTGATTTATAGCACCGTATGTCGGAGGTTTGAACAGATACAACCGTTGTAGTGTGACTTTATCAGATTTTCCCTCTTTGAGGGGTTTTTGATTGTGGGGAAGTTCTTTCCTGTAGGCGCAAGCCCCTGCAGTTAATTACGTTACCGTGTTGCGATAACCACTTTCTCCTGCTCCAGGCAGATCACTTTTTGTCCTATTATATATATGTTGTTTATTATAGTTGCCCGTGGATTGTATACGGAGACTATTTTATGTCGTCACCCGTAAGGCGTGGATTAGTCCAAATCCGTGTGTATATATATATATTGTGAATTTAGGGTCGAACTTAGGACACAAATCTCGTGTAAATGAGGTCCATCAGTTCATGGGATAATGGGTTTGATTTAAGGATCGTTAGTCATATATGAGATTGAGATTGACTTAGGAACAATGATCATATGGGCTCAACTGATGATCATATCATATATGAATAGCTCATGGATAGTATACGGTAGTCAATATGGAGACAAACCGCAGGGAAAAACATATTAGTTTAAGGACATTGCAGTCCATGGGAGAAATGGATGGAATATGGTTTGTTTATGCCCGTGGATTGTATACGAAGGTCAATATGGAGACCACCCGTAGGGGAAACATATATTAGTTTAAGGACATCGCGGTCCAATATTAGTTTAGGGACATTTCGGTCCAACATTCCCGTATTCGGGACGAAATATTAGTTTAGAGACGTTTTGGTCCAACATTCCCGTGTTTGGGACGAATATTAGTTAAAGGACATTTCGGTCAAACATTCCCATGTTTGGGACGAATATTAGTTTAAGGACATTTCGGTCCAACAGTTCATCTTACGCGCACGTGTATATGTTACGTGGTGAAGTGAACGATAGTGACTTTGGATGCACCCAATATTGGGGTGCGATGCAATTTGAAGGCATTTATGTTTCCTGCAAATATATACATATACGATTTGCATTTATATGGGATGCGTATCAATATGAGGTATGCAAATCAATATGGAAGTGCATCAATGTGAGGTGTATTGAAATGAGGGTGCATATCTATATGGGATGTTTAAGGCATTCCTTATCTTAATGAAATTTCATATCTTTCATCAAGTAGAGACAAGAGAGGAGTTGTTGGTTGTTGGGACCCGCCACCTCTCTGAAAACGTTAAGGAATTACAACGACATATATCAGAGGTGTGGAGGGATGTACTCTTGAACCAAATCTCGTATATGAGGGAAAAGATCATTCAAAATGGGGGATCGTTTGTCATATATGAGACTAAGATCAATTTAAACGGATATGGGTGAAAAATCGATGAAAGATGGTTAGTCGTATATGATTCTAAGATCAATATGGATGAACGATCATTAGACATATATGAGACTAAGATCAATTTAGACACTATTGATATGTTAATCAATGAATCATGTATGAAAAGAAAAGGCTTCAATACTTAGTTTATTTTAACTAAATAATCAAGCAAAGGCTTGCTGTCCAAGTGCGCAAGTGCATATGATGCACATGCAAATTTGTTTCATCTGAAAAGGAGTGCGCACGTGCTTTGCATGTGGTTACACACTTGTTTCAAGTCAGCGTGTTATGCACGTGTATATCATGTGGCCCACACTTGTTATCGGTTCAGAATCATATGTGTGCATGTGTGTGCGCGCGCGCGCGCACACGTGCGTGCTTGTATTTAAAAGTCAACGTGTATATCACGTGACGCTCACATATCCGTGGGCAATATCTATCAAGTGCGCATACGTGCTTATCATGTGCCTGCCTGCCTTCATAAGCGCAGTTCAACAAGTGCATACACGTGCATATCACATGACGCACATATGTAAGGACATTCCCATAGACAGTTTTATTAAGTGCGCACTTGTTATGAGTGCGCACTTGTTTAGATCAGAAAGCAAAAGCTTTCACAGAGAAGCAATGGCTTCTGTTTCTTTTTAATTTTTTTTTTTCCTTCTTCTTCTAATTTTCAAGAAGCAAAAGCTTCAGTTTAAAATCTTTTGATCTTTTGTTTGTAAATCAATGGATTCGATGAAGAAGCAAAGGCTTCTATAAAAGAAAAAGGTTTTTAATGGAGGAAAAGATAAGTTTTTTTCTTTTTTATCTCAACCTTGTGCACTTGTTCGCTTAAGGAGAAGACGATGAATATTTGAGATTTTTCTCAAGCTTATAGGGGTTTGATTTCTTCATATAGGGTTTCTATTTATAGGAGAAAAGAAATTAGAATTTGTTTAATTTGTTTTGATCTCAATATTATTTTAGTTTGATTTAAAAAAATTTAATTGATTTATATCAATTAAAGGTGACATGCACACCGTTGGATCTTCGATCCCAGATTAATTTAGTTTAATTTGTTAAATTCGTTAGGTTTAAAACAATTTTTATTAATTTTCTGCAAAAAGAATGCTCGAGACTTTTTGAACTAGAATCGGAGCGGCATTCGTGTCCGCAGGTGCAAGCACACGTGGTTCGTTCGCTCGCACAGCTTGCCACGACGGCGGCGGCACGAGCGCAGTTTCACCATAAACTTTTTAATTGGTCTTAATGCAATAAAAGATGGAAGTGTCATATAAACACTTCTCGATTATTTGTTGTGGTCGATGTGGGACAAAAACACATCCTCTCTTGTAAAAAAGCTTTGCTTAAAGCAATACTTGTATCGCACGTTTGCTCACAACTTTTGATTCCGGAAGAGTTATGAGACCCGTAATATATCAAATCGAAACTCTTCTCAAGAAGCATTCGATGCCATCATAATCTTCCTGATTCTCAATTAGGATTATGGCAAAATATAATCCGAAAAGATCTTCTATACATTCTCTTGAACTTATTGAGGCCATTTGATACTTTGGGGATTTTTTGTGCTTTTTTGCTTGTATGTTGTGCCTATGCTTGACATAAAAACCCAAATTTTAGTCGGGAGCATGCGTCTTGCGCCAACGCTAAAAAAAACTAGTGGCCCTAAAGCACTTGGTCGCTAAAATAACGGCTACGTAGGTCCTACCCTTGTAAAGATTGGGACACGGATTCTTATTCCCCTGAAACTTACGCAGTTGGCATCTTGCTTGCTAGCGGTGGAATCTCCATGTAATATGAAATATGTTAAAGGACCTACAAGCTGTCTTGCAATCAAGTGGAATAGCCCGCTTGAACCATAAATTATGGAAGGGATGCAGAAGCCATGTCTCGCTCCGAAAACAAAGGATAAAGGGAAAAGCCCCAAGTACAGTCTTCTAAGAAAGAGGAAAAGAAAACCAAGAAACCTGTGTAGCCATTCGAATATGTGGATAGCCGTACGAATTTGCAAAAGCATATCGACACGTTAGAGGAATATAACCCGTAGGCGCGTTCTTCAATTTCTTCAGCATCCCTTCAAAAATAAGGATGCTGAGGAAGAAGATGACTCAGCAGAAAGAGTGGAAGATCGTGTGGAATGATGTCGCATGATCTCTTGTTCTTTCGTGTAGGAAGAAGATGCTCCGTCAGCGTCAAAAAGCGACACTGACAAGCATGGGGCAGATACCATGCAAAGTGCTCTGTAGTTCCCGCGAGACAACTTGATTGACGCGATGGTAAATGAAGTGGTTCAAGAGGGTGAAGATAGCCTAAGGTGTGAAACGACCATTCATGAAAAGGCCAGGCAGCAACACTTAAGTAAATAAGCAATGGAAGGGATGAGTTATGTAACTCCCTATAACACCTTAGGATGTGTTTAGTGACTATTTATATTTAAGTAATGGGTTTTTAACAAAAAGTTTACCAAATTGTGTTTCAAATATTTTTCCTAAATTAATAAATATTTTTCTAAAATTTTTCTAGGCTTGCACACACATGTGCATGTAAACTAGGGTTTTTAAATGAGTTATTACCATGATTAGTGACCATGGTGGGTTAATCATGGGGATTAAGTATTTTGGGTTTTAATTAAGTTTAAATTAGTTAATTAATAGTTGCTTTAATTTGAATTTTCCTTGGGGTGTTGACTTGGTGAGAGAGAGAGAGTGCATCATGGCTTAAGCCATGCTTGCAATTAATGAGGAGAGAGAGAGGAGGGGTTGACATTGGGGTGATGATTTTTCCTCTCATTTCTTTTTTTTGTTCTTCTCTCAAACCTCACTCTCTCACACACACACACACACTTACCTCTTCAGCACAGCAGCAGCAAGCATCCACAGCAGCAGCAAGCACCCACAGCAGCAGCAAGCATGCTTCACAGCAGCAGAAACAGCACCAGTAGCAGCAGCTAGCAGCAGCAACAGCAGCAACTTCGACTGCAGCTCCTTCCCTTCACTTCTTCTTCTTCCTCCAGCTCCCTAAGGTCGAGTGTGGGGTATATTTCCTAAACTTACTCCCTAGTTTACTTGTTTAGTGTAGTTTTGCTTCGGTTAGTGGTTTTTGGTGCGATTTAGTGCGATATGAGGTGTTTAGTGAGAACCTTGGCCAAGTGATGTGTGTTGTGGTGTTAGTAAGTTGTTAAAGTGTTGTTAGGGCCATATTAACCCAGCTTAAACCCCAATTGCACTAAAATACCACCAGATCCATATTTGATGCAAATTCATCGTTTTTAAGCAAAAATTGAGTTTCTGAAAACTGCTATCGACCTGGTGAGTTCAGAATAATTTTGAGAAGACTGCAATATAGTGGTTAGGTACTGATACCCCAGGTAGAACCCGACCCCCATATCCTGTGTTATGGCTGCCGAAATATTCGATCTGGCCGCAATTTGCAGCCAGATGGGGAGGGTTTGGGTTGGGGTTTGGTCCTATGGGTGTCTGCTGCTATGTGGAGTTTTGTGATATACATATTTTTGTAATTTAAGTTCTGTATAAAAATCTGGGACTAAATACCTGTTTTCCGTATTTCTAAAACCTTCGCGACACGCGTGATACGTGTGTGGGTTTGGGGTTTCTGCGTATCGCGACGCGTCAGGGTATTTTCTGGCGCGTGATCACACGTTTTAGCGTATCGCGCACACGCGCGATTGGTTTACGACACGGGTGTCTAGTTGGACCGTTATATCACGTTTTTGTGAAATTGAGCTTATGTGTGATATATGTTATGTGATTCTAGGTTCGCAGGCGGGTGAGACGGACGCTGCGAAAAAGGGCAAGCAAGTCGTCGGCTACGCTTAGCGCGAGACTTCGGTGAGTAGATTTCACATCTATGGGGATATCACCCGCATGGCGTTATGCGTCAGGGCTGATAGGACCTTATTATTATATGTTGCATTTACCCCATGGACTGCCATTTCATATTGCATTTCCTGCTATATGTATTCTTAGAATTGATAGAACACCGTACTATTACTAACGGTTTATGTTGCACGAGCACTAATCTGCATGCTACACACACACCGTTAGTAATTGCCATGACACACTCACTGTAGAACTGCCATGATTATATTGCTGTAGTTCATTTCATATATGATTCGATATGACTTTCATGGAAATTGGGAGCCGCATGATATCTTTAAAAATGGAAGCTAATTTTAAAAGCGGTTTTCCCTTATACCTATATCATGGATTGATGTATATAGCACATCGCATTGGATTTACTTCTTGGTGTTGGATTTTCATGTGATTTCTGGTTTTGAGGACCGTGGGATTTTTAAGAAAAGATGCACTATTTGAAAACCCGGTTCCTCGTGATATGATATTTTGGTGCGTCCACCACGTGTTTTCTCGGTGCTGAGACGTGTGCTTGAAACCCGATTCGATGAGTTGGATGATCCGTTTGCGGGTTCGTGGTGGACCCGGTATGGTTCCCCGGGGCGAGAAATGTTTTTCGTGGAGTAGACGATGAGCCTGGCAGGGTGGCGAGTACCTACCGGTGATTGGTTGGACCTGACGGTTATCCAGAGGATACTGACCAGAGTTGAGAGATGGATGCGGGATGATTCGTACTGCCGAGGCCGATTCCGCAGACGGAGCCCGTGGGCTGATCCGGACTGACGGAGCCCGATATATGAGGATTTGCGTGTCAATGCTGGACACGAGTATTTTATGATATTTTGGGTGCCGATGTTGGGCACTCGTGATTTCTCAGAGATTTACAGGATTTGAGGGCCGATGGGTGTGCCGGCGCCTGAGTTATTTGGGATTTGGGTGCAGTTGTGGGCACCGATTGTTTTCCACGTTGATATTCCGTGTAGATGTTGTTTATCTCATGCTCAGCATTGATTACCATATGTCTCATCCTGTAGTTATTTTACCTGACAGAGCATCTGCATGATTATTGCACATACTGCTTATTTCGCATTGATATTATCTGCTGGCATTTGTTAGAGTAGCGCAATACGTGCATGCTCGCGATTACCTTTATATGTTATCTCTATTCACGAGTTAGCAACTCACCCCCGTTGTGCCACAGTATTTGCAGGTTGCCCTCTGCATTGTCGCGGCAGGCTGTCTTTTGCATCTTTTGGCTACAGATACCACTACAGTTGCGGCGAGAGCTGTTTTGCATTTAGGTGGGTTATGATATCTGATTACTTTTATTGTATCCCTTTTTGTATCTAGTACTATCCATCTACCATTTATGTACTGGACTTAGATACTGTGTGAGGATGATGATGTATATTATGTATTCTGGTGTCGAGCTCGTGGGAGCCGACTGTTTTAATTTGCAGTTTATATTCTGTGATGTTTACTTATTGCTCATTCTTCTCTACGGCGTCGTATATTACTCTTGTGATGATGGTTTCCGCCGTTGGGCGTGATTGCTCCCGTTTGGGAATGTTTTGTTTCATTATATCTCATTTTTACTCATATCCTCCTTTATACCCGGTCTCGGGGCTACTTTTACAAAGGAAATGCTGCCAAAATTATTTAAATGATTAAGTAACTTTAAAAGAACTTATTGAATTATTTAAGGTTTTCTAAATGTTTTAACTAAATGTTTTCAACACTCACTATTTTTAAATGGTTTTGATTTCTGGGTTCGGCTTACTTAGTCGCGTTATGCCTATAGACGTAGCGTGGTTAAGTGCCGGTCACGAGTCGAAATATTCGGGTCGTGACAAAGTTGGTATCAGAGCGTAGGTTTTACCTTCGGAGTGTAGGATGACCCTGGTATGATGGAGTAGGTAGCTGCAGCAGAGTGGCGTAGCGTGCGTATGTTCCGCGACATACTCACGACACGGTACTCCGCCTAAGCGACCTTAGGACTTGTTGATTTAATTCCTTCTTGAGTATATATATATTCTTGTGATTCGATTTCCGTATTCTTATCGAATCCTAATTTCCTTTCAGCCTTTATGCCGCCAAAGACTACGAGGGCGCAGAGAGCGGCCGCGAGGGCCGAGATTCGAGTTGACTCGTCCGAGAAGAGGACTGATCCGGGCAGTGCACCCATTGTACCCGAGCAGACTGTTCCTCCTGTGACAGATCAGATCGCCACGCTAGGGGCTGGTGTGCAGGAGATACGCCAGACAGTGGGATCCAGTATGCAGGAGATGCGCCAGATGATAGGATCGCTAGTTGAGACGCTTCGAGCGCAGCGACCAGAGGTAGCTCCACCCGTTTCAGAGACCGCGATGGTACCTACCGCACAGCCAGTTGCCCCTGCAGCCACGGAGGTGATTACAGTATCGCTGTCAGAGTTTATGGGGCTGAAGCCTCCGGTCTTCACAGGCACCGATACAGCCGAGGACCCACAGTCTTTCATCGACAAGATGGCCCGGATATGCCGTTCCCTCAGATGCGCAGATGCGAGATGGGTTGAGTTCGCGAGCTTTCGCCTGGAAGGTCTTGCGCAGAAGTGGTGTGATTCAGTTGAGAAGGGCAGAGCAGCAGGTCTTCCTCCTATGACCTGGACGGAGTTCGTGACAGTATTTCTAGCCCGTTTCCATCCCCAGAGTGTTAGGTATGCCGAGCACGCAGATTTGAGTCCTTGCGCCAGACGCCAGGGATGACAGTGGCAGAGTATGACGTGCTGTTTACAGAGCTAGCAGTTTATGCCCCATATTTAGTGGCTACCGAGGAGTTGCGAGTCAAGAGATTTGTTCGAGAATTTCTTACACCACTGTTCCTTGCGATCTGCGCGTAGCACTACGAGACCTATGCAGCAGCTGTAGACGCAGCCCTATTAGTCGAGGAGCGCCTTGCTGAGACTTCGGTAGTTCCAGAGCCGAAGAGAGTTCGTACTAGTATATCCGCACGGAGGCAGTCATTTAGACGCCGCGACAGGTATCGTTCTGGTACGAGGAGTAGCAGAGATTCGGGACGAGGTCAGATGTTTAGTTCGTATCCCCAGGAGAGTCAGCAGTCGCCGTGGGGTTGCTTTAGATGCGGCAGTCTACTTCACCTCGTTAGAGATTGTCCTGAGATACATCGGAGGGAGGCGGCAGCACCGCATGTTACCTTACCACCTTCACCACCCCAGAGGGCGTTGCCTGTTGTACCTACCGTTGCTCCGCGCCAGACTCATACGCAGAGAGGTCGTGGGCGTGGGGGAGTTGCTCAGAGAGGACGGGATGACCGAGGCAGAGGGCAGTCAGTCGCAGGTGGTGGACAGGCGCGGGTTTTTGCTTTGACGCATCAGGACGCGCAGGCGTCCAATGCAGTGGTTTCAGGTATCCTTCCAGTATGTTCAGTTGATGCACACGTTTTGTTCGATCCCGGATCCACACACTCGTACGTATCCACACACTTTGTGCCGAGTTTGGGTAGAGAGTCCGGTTTGCTTGATCAGCCACTTGTTGTGACCACTCCTGTGGGAGAGTCGTTTGTTGCTAGGCACGTGTTCCGGTCCTGCACCGTCTGTATTGGCGAGAGAGAGTTGCCTGTCGACTTGATCCTTCTCGAGATGTTGGACTTCGACGTTCTTTTGGGCATGGATTGGTTAGCCACGTACTATGCTTCTGTGGACTACCGTGAGAAGATAGTTAGATTTTGTTTTCCCAGCGAGTCGGTTTTTGTTGTGTTGGGGGACCGTGGTGCCGCCCCTCACAGTGTGATTTCTTCTTTTCGCGCTGGACAGCTTTTGAGGAAGGGATGTCAGGGATTTCTCGCCTATGTTTGCGATGCTAGTGCTACACAGGTTCCATTGGATCAGGTTCCGGTTGTTAGCGAGTTCCCTGATGTGTTCCCTGACGAGCTTCCTGGGCTACCGCCCGAGCATGACATTTCTTTCTGTATTGATTTGGTTCCTCACACGGGGCCTATTTCCATACCGCCTTATCGGATGGCCCCGGCGGAACTCAGAGAATTGAAGGGTCAGTTGCAAGATTTGCTGGACAAGGGACTTATTCGACCTATTGTTTCTCCTTGGGGTGCTCCAGTCCTGTTCGTCAAGAAGAAGGATGGCAGTTTGCGTCTGTGTATCGACTACCGCCAGCTGAACAGGGTGACAGTGCGGAACAGGTATCCTTTGCCGCGCATCGACGATTTGTTCGACCAGCTTCAGGGGGCAGGGTACTTTTCGAGGATCGATTTACGATCGGGCTATCATCAGCTGCGGGTTCGACAGGAGGACATTCCCAGGACAGCTTTCCGTACGCGCTACGGCCATTATGAGTTTTTGGTGATGTCGTTCGGACTCACCAATGCGCCAGCAGCATTCATGGACTTGATGAACCGTATTTTCCGGCCATATTTAGATCTTTTCATTATAGTGTTCATTGACGATATCTTGGTGTATTCCCGGAGTAGTGAGGAGCACGAGCAGCACCTGCGGATTACACTGCAGACTTTGAGGGAGCACCAGCTTTATGCGAAATTCTCCAAGTGTGCTTTTTGGCTGGACAGCGTAGACTCTTGGGGCATGTGATTTCACGAGACGATATATGTGTAGACCCGAGGAAGATCGAGGCCGTGCAGCGTTGGCCCAGACCCACATCGGTTACGGAGATTCGCAGCTTTTTGGGGTTGGCCGGTTACTACAGGCGATTTGTGCAGGATTTCTCCAGTATTGCTACACCTTTGACCGGGTTGACCCGGAAGGGAGTCCCTTTCGATTGGACGGAGGAGTGCGAGCACAGTTTTCAGCAGCTACGGACTCGGCTGACGACAGCACCGGTATTATCATTACCTTCAGGCTCAGGCGGGTTTGTGGTCTATTGTGATGCCTCTCGAGTGGGGCTAGAGTGCGTTTTGATGCAGCACGACAGGGTGATCGCGTATGCTTTGCAACAATTGAAGAAACATGAACAGAACTACCCCACTCATGACTTGGAGATGGCTGCAGTGGTCTTTGCACTTAAGATCTGGCGACATTACCTTTACGGCGAGTCGTGCCAGATATTCACGGATCACAAGAGTCTAAAATATATATTTCAGCAGCGGGACCTGAACCTTAGACAGCGCCGATGGATGGAGTTAGTGAAGGATTACGACTGCGAGATCTTATATCACCCGGGCAAGGCAAATGTGGTGGCGGATGCTTTGAGCAGGAGGCCCGGGGGTAGTCTATCTTGTTTGAGCACAGTACAGGGGCAGTCGTCGGTAGATTGGCAGATATTATGCGACAGCCGGATACAGTTCGAGTTCACGCCGATTGGAGGACAGATCGTGCATGTTCGTGCACGCCCACAGTTGATCGACCGTATACATGAGGCACAGCGCAGTGATGACCGATGTTCAGAGATCATGGCACAGATTGGACAGGGCAGATTCTCCGAGTTCGTGATCGATGATCAGGGGGCACTACGATTTGGGACTAGGCTGTGCATACCAGATGCTGGGGGACTGCGGCGCGAGATTCTTGAGGAGGCACATCGATCGGTGTATAGTGTCCATCCCGGTTCCACCAAGATGTATCATGATATGAGAGATGTTTACTGGTGGGACGGAATGAAGAGCGACATCGCAGATTTTGTGTCAAGATGCCTGACTTGTCAGCAAGTCAAGGCTGAGCACCAGAGGCCCGCGGGAGAGCTACAGCCGTTACCCATTCCGGAGTGGAAATGGGAGCAGATTTCGATGGATTTCGTGGTGGGTCTACCCAGGACTAGGCGAGGGTACGACTCCATTTGGGTGATCGTAGATCATTTGAAGAAAGCGGCTCACTTCCTGCCAGTGAAGACGACTTTCGAATTTGCTCAGTATGCCCAGATCTACGTCGACGAGATTGTGTGACTGCACGGAGTCCCGACATGTATCGTGTCCGACAGAGGCACCCAGTTTACCAGTCGAATATGGCAGAGGCTACAGGAGGCTTTGGGCACTCGCTTGAGTTTCAGCACAGCTTTTCATCCGCAGACCGACGGACAGTCAGAGCGGACTATTCAGACTCTCGAGGACATGCTCAGAGCTTGTGTATTAGATTTCGGAGGTAGCTGGGATCATCACTTACCCTTAGTAGAGTTCTCCTACAATAATAGCTACCAGGAGACCATTCAGATGGCACCATTTGAGGCTCTTTATGGGAGGAGATGCAGATCGCCCGCCTGTTGGACAGAGCTCAGTGGGAGCAGTATCTTAGGGCCACAGATTGTTGAGGAGACGACCGCGAAGATCCAGTTGATTCGCGATAGGATGAGAGCAGCCCAGAGTAGGCAGAGATCTTATGCGGACCGTCGGCGACACAGAATTGAGTTTTCTGTTGGTGATCATGTTTTCTTGAGGGTCTCCCCAATGAAAGGTGTGATGAGGTTTGGGAAGAAGGGGAAGCTCAGTCCCAGATATGTGGGCCCCTTCGAGATCCTCGAGCGGGTTGGTGCAGTTGCGTACCGGTTAGCCCTTCCGCCCAGTTTTCCAGATGTGCACCCCGTATTTCATGTATCGATGCTCCGTAGATATCTTCATGATCCCTCGCATGCGATTCAGCATCCGACGATCCAGCTTGAGCGCGACCTTTCCTATACAGAGCAGCCGGTGATGATCTTGGATCGACAAGTGAAGAAATTGAGATCAAAGGACATTCCATCAGTCAAGATACTTTGGCGTGGTCAGGGCCGTGAGGAGGTCACTTGGTAGACCGAAAGCGAGATGAAGAAGAGGTATCCCCATCTTTTCGAAGCTATGTGTAATTAGATTTTGAAATTCGGGGACGAATTTCTTTAAGGGGGAGAGATTGTAACACCTTAGGATGTGTTTAGTGACTATTTATATTTAAGTAATGGGTTTTTAATAAAAAGTTTACCAAATTGTGTTTCAAATATTTTTCCTAAATTAATAAATATTTTTCTAAAATTTTCCTAGGCTTGCACACACATGTGCATGTAAACTAGGGTTTTTAAATGAGTTATTACCATGATTAGTGACCATGGTGGGTTAATCATGGGGATTAAGTCTTTTGGGTTTTAATTAAGTTTAAATTAGTTAATTAATAGTTGCTTTAATTTGAATTTTCCTTAGGGTGTTGACTTGGTGAGAGAGAGAGAGAGTGCATCATGGCTTAAGCCATGCTTGCAATTAATGAGGAGAGAGAGAGGAGGGGTTGACATTGGGGTGATGATTTTTCCTCTCATTTCTTTTTTTTGTTCTTCTCTCAAACCTCACTCTCTCTCACACACACACACACTTACCTCTTCAGCACAGCAGCAGCAAGCATCCACAGCAGCAGCAAGCACCCACAGCAGCAGCAAGCATGCTTCACAGCAGCAGAAACAGCACCAGTAGCAGCAGCTAGCAGCAGCAACAGCAGCAACTTCGACTGCAGCTCCTTCCCTTCACTTCTTCTTCTTCCTCCAGCTCCCTAAGGTCGAGTGTGGGGTATATTTCCTAAACTTACTCCCTAGTTTACTTGTTTAGTGTAGTTTTGCTTCGGTTAGTGGTTTTTGGTGCGATTTAGTGCGATATGAGGTGTTTAGTGAGAACCTTGGCCAAGTGATGTGTGTTGTGGTGTTAGTAAGTTGTTAGAGTGTTGTTAGGGCCATATTAACCCAGCTTAAACCCCAATTGCACTAAAATACCACCAGATCCCTATTTGATGCAAATTCATCGTTTTTAAGCAAAAATTGAGTTTCTGAAAACTGCTATCGACCCGGTGAGTTCAGAATAATTTTGAGAAGACTGCAGTATAGTGGTTAGGTACTGATACCCCAGGTAGAACCCGACCCCCATATCCTGTGTTATGGCCGCCGAAATATTCGATCTGGCCGCAATTTGCGGCCCGATGGGGAGGGTTTGGGTTGGGGTTTGGTCCTATGGGTGTCTGCTGCTATGTGGAGTTTTGTGATATACATATTTTTGTAATTTAAGTTCTGTATAAAAATCTGGGACTAAATACCTGTTTTCCGTATTTCTAAAACCTTCGCGACACGTGTGATACGTGTGTGGGTTTGGGGTTTCTGCGTATCGCGACGCGTCAGGGTATTTTCTGGCGCGTGATCACACGTTTTAGCGTATCGCGCGCACGCGCGATTGGTTTACGACACGGGTGTCTAGTTGGACCGTAATATCACGTTTTTGTGAAATTGAGCTTATTTGTGATATATGTTATGTGATTCTAGGTTCGCAGGCGAGTGAGACGGACGCTGCGAAGAAGGGCAAGAAAGTCGTCGGCTACGCTTAGCGCGAGACTTCGGTGAGTAGATTTCACATCTACGGGGATATCGCCCATATGGCGTTATGCGTCTGGGCTGATAGGACCTTATTATTATATGTTGCATTTACCCCATGGACTGCCATTTCATATTGCATTTCCTGCTATATGTATGCTTAGAATTGATAGAACACCGCACTATTACTAACGGTTTATGTTGCACGAGCACTAATCTGCATGCTACACACTCACTGTAGAACTGCCATGATTATATTGCTGTAGTTCATTTCATATATGATTCGATATGACTTTCATGGAAATTGGGAGCCGCATGATATCTTTAAAAACGGAAGCTAATTTTAAAAGCGGTTTTCCCTTATACCTATATCATGGATTGATGTATATAGCACATCGCATTGGATTTACTTCTTGGTGTTGGATTTTCATGTGATTTCTGGTTTTGAGGACCGTGGGATTTTTAAGAAAAGATGCACTATTTGAAAACCCGGTTCCTCGTGATATGATATTTTGGTGCGTCCACCACGCGTTTTCTCGGTACTGAGGTGTGTGCTTGAAACCCGATTCGAGGAGTTGGATGATCCGTTTGCGGGTTCGTGGTGGACCTGGTATGGTTCTCCGGGGCGAGAAATGTTTTTCGTGGAGTAGACGATGAGCCTGGCAGGGTGGCGAGTATCTACCGGTGATTGGTTGGACCTGGTGGTTATCCGGAGGATACTGACCAGAGTCGAGAGATGGATGCGGGATGATCCGTACTGCCGGGGCCGAGGGCCGATACCGCAGACGGAGCCCGCGGGCTGATCCGGACTGACGGAGCCCGATATATGAGGATTTGCGTGTCGATGCTGGACACGTGTATTTTATGATATTTTGGGTGCCGATGTTGGGCACTCGTGATTTCTCAGAGATTTACAGGATTTGAGGGCCGATGGGTGTGCCGGCGCCTGAGTTATTTGGGATTTGGGTGCAGTTGTGGGCACCGATTGTTTTCCACGTTGATATTCCGTGTAGATGTTGTTTATCCCATGCTCAGCATTGATTACCATATATCTCATCCTGTAGTTATTTTACCTGACAGAGCATCTGCATGATTATTGCACATACTGCTTATTTCGCATTGATATCATCTGCTGGCATTTGTTAGAGTAGCGCAATACGTGCATGCTCGCGATTACCTTTATATGTTATCTCTATTCACGAGTTGGCAACTCACCCCCGTTGTGCCACAGTATTTGCAGGTTGCCCTCAGCATTGTCGCGGCAGGCTGTCTTTTGCATCTTTTGGCTACAGATACCACAACAGTTTCGGCGAGAGCTGTTTTGCATTTAGGTGGGTTATGATATCTGATTACTTTTATTGTATCCTTTTTGTATCTAGTACTCTCCATCTACCATTTATGTACTGGACTTAGATACTGTGTGAGGACGATGATGTATATTATGTATTCTGGTATCGAGCTCGTGGGAGCCGACTGTTTTTATTTGCAGTTTATATTCTGTGATGTTTACTTATTGCTCATTCTTCGCTACAGCGTCGTATATTACTCTTGTGATGATGGTTTCCGCCGTTGGGCGTGATTGCTCCCGTTTGGGAATGTTTTGTTTCATTATATCTCATTTTTACTCATATCCTCCTTTATACCCGGTGTCGGGGCTACTTTTACAAAGGAAATGCTGCCAAAATTATTTAAATGATTAAGTAACTTTAAAAGAACTTATTGAATTATTTAAGGTTTTCTAAATGTTTTAACTAAATGTTTTCAACACTCACTATTTTTAAATGGTTTTGATTTCTTGGTTCGGCTTACTTAGTCGCGTTACGCCTGTAGACGTAGCGTGGTTAAGTGCCGGTCACAAGTCGAAATATTCGGGTCGTGACACTCCCCGACAAAAACAAAAAGTTAGACCGAAATGTCCTTAAACTAGCTCGTTGCCCCAAACATAGGATGTTGGACCAAAATGTCCCTAAACTAAAGTTGAACCAAAATGTCCCTAAATTAACACGTCGCCCTGAACATGGGGATGTTGGACCGAAATGTCCTTAAACTAGCTCATCGCCCCGAACTGCAGGGATGCCTAGCACGACAGCAAGGTTTCGGGAGGCATCTTCCATGCCATTTTAAAAAAAATTGCCATGCCAATCAACTCTATCCCTAGAATCTTAACTAAAAAATTAGACGAATCAAGTACGCAAAACAACTTTACATACAAAGTGAACAAGGAATACAACCTTTGTAGACCGGTCCTTCACTTTAATAGCTTCGTGTAGTAGTCCCTTCACTCCAAGTAGTTAATTCCCGGACTCTAGAAAGGCTCCACAAGATGAACGGAACAAGCTAGCTTGAAGTCTTCGAGGCCGAAGATGATCTACGTCGAGGAGACACCAACTCAAGCTACCTCTTCACTAATTAGGGTTTAGTGAACACTCTAAACTAAATGACTAGTATAGTTGAGGATCATGAAGTAGAATTTTTTTCTCACTTTATATTTATTTTTCTCACAATATTTCTTCACCTTGAGAAAAGCTAGAAAGCTTTCTCTTGATGAAGAAGAAGATGAAGTGGAGACGAGAATGAAACTCATTAGGTGAGAATAGCAACCATGGATGAGTTCATGTCATACACTAACTCATGTAGAGACTAAACTATGGCTAACTATAATGATTAGGTTAATAAATATCTTAAGTAAAATAAATTAGTGGACAAAGTCAATGGACACAACAAGGTTCTCCAAGCTTCTAGCCATGACAAATTTCCAACCAATTTTGATTTACTTTGATAAATAAAATCCCTACGATTATCATAAGCATGGTGTGAGTCTCATACACCTATGTAGCATGTGGCATCAAGCATGACACAAAATAATGTACATTAATATATATCACATATATACTATATGCACACAAGTGAGAAAAAGAAATGTTTAAGTGAGCTAATATTAGTTAATGTAATTGAATATATCAAATATATAATTATACATTAAATTATTAAATCAACACTTGATTTAATAATCCGGCTATATCACATACAACCGGCTAATATCAAATGTAACAACCTATCGAATCAACACTTGATCCGATAACCCGGCTATATCACATATAATCATCCGATATCATATATCGCGAGAATAGAATACGGTATAACATACAGGTATTAATCTCGGTCCCGCACATATCACATATGTGTTCCTACTTCGTTTCGCTTGAGCTAGGAAACCTCTGTGTAGGACTCTAAAGACTCGTCAATACTCCGGCAGTAAGTGGTGATCATATCAGTCACCTACAAGCTGCAAGCGGTCTGCTAAACGTAACGTCCACCTGGGTATTAAGCGATTAAAAGATCAACAAGCAAGCCTGCTAATACTCCCGCGAATCTAATAAGTAACACTACCGTACAGTCCGGTCCCTTCGTCTGATATGTCACATATCACAGCCTGAGGGTGGTATAACGTCAGACCCCAACAACCTGATAAGTCATGCCGAAGTGAGGCTTATAACGGTTTGAGAAACTACTGATAACACTTACCGGTAGATCTCAGCAACCCTGGCCAGGGATTTCCTGTTATGGCCAATCAAGTATAGCGCAACATCAACCCCCAATACCGGGAGAGAAGAAATGCCCTCCTATCGCTCATTGCCTCCATATGACTCGGGACTATACCGAAAAACAACCATTTTGCACGATCTCTTGAACGTGGTAAGGTGGAAATCAAAGCATAGTGGGAATCACACAAGACTCTATGACGATCTCAGGTCGACAAACTAACTTGTACCAGTGTCACCAGATAACTGCTATCTGACGATAGGTATAATACCATCTAGGAGTTCTCGGAGAGTCCGTTCAGTGTACCCAGTCTCCACCGAGCACCCGTATACCATCTCTGATATACCATCTCTGATGTCAAACACAAATGGATATGGGATCATCCATCACCCATCACATGGGTCGAGAAGCGTATACGCTAGTCTACTCTCGAATATCGATGCCTCGTCTCGATACTCCCACGACTAGGAACAATTGAAGGATTTACTTACCGACTACCTCTGCCCGACTACTATGACCTGCATCATAATCCTGGTAATCAAGTACTCATCCTAAGGGCTTTATCAATATGTAATAGAGAGACAGTCGGTGTACATATTAAGATAAAGAGTAATCAGATAGCATACTATCATGTCGAGCAAGAAAGTCCTCCCTATATATGTCCAAGCATCCACTACAATATATATCACATGTACAATAATGGCCTGTAGGGCATACACATAACTAACACGAACATGGGGATGTTGGACTGAAATGTCCCTAAACTAAAGTTGCACCGAAATGTCCCTAAATTAACACGTCGCCCGAACACGGGGATGTTAGACTGAATTTTCCCTAAAGTAGCACGTTTCCCCAAACACGGTGATATTGGACCGCGATGTCCCTAAACTATACCTCTTGAGATCGATATTGCAACTGAAGTCCCACCAGCGGAGATTGCAAACTCAAGTCCCACCTGCGATGCCGCACCTGAAGTCCTACGGGCTATGAAACTCCATCGATGATACAGTCGTCCAAAAGATGTTACACCCTACAGCTGATCTCTATATTGATCATCGTAGACAATCCAAGGGTATAAACGATCCATATCGTCCCAAAAATCCCACCGGCAAACAGTTAGTTGCCCCCGGCGAAACTACACTCGAGAGTTCCACCATTAAGAAAAGGTATGTCCATAAGAACAATGGGCACGGATGAAAACTCTAAAGGGCTTCGTGATTAAAAACAGCAGGACTGTTAGTGAGTTTGTGAAAACCCGAAAGGGCGCAAACCCGTTAAAGTACACTTGCGGGGTCCTCTCGCACAGCTCGCCACGGCGGCGGCGGCACGAGCGCAGTTTCACCATATTCTTTTTAATTGGTCTTAATGCAATAAAAGATGGAAGTGTCATATAAACACTTCTCGATTATTTGTTGTGGTCTATGTGGGACAAAAACACATCCTCTCTTGTAAAAAAGCTTTGCTTAAAGCTATACTTGTATCGCACGTTTTCTCACAACTTTTGATTCCGGAAGAGTTATGAGACCCGTAATATATCAAATCGAAACTCTTCTCAAGAAGCTTTCGATGCCATCATAATCTTCCTGATTCTCATTTAGGATTATGGCAAAATATAATCCGAAAAGATCTTCTTTACATTCTCTTGAACTTTTTGAGGCCATTTGATACTTTGGGGATTTTTTGTGCTCTTTTGCTTGTATGTTGTGCCTATGCTTGACATAAAAACCCAAATTTTAGTCGGGAGCATGCGTCTTGCGCCAACGCTAAAAAAAACTAGTGGCCCTAAAGCACTTGGTCGCTAAAATAACGGCTACGTGGGTCGTACCCTTGTAAAGATTGGGACACAGATTCTCATTCCCCTGAAACTTACGCAGTTGGCATCTTGCTTGCTAGCGGTGGAATCTCCATGTAATATGAAATATGTTAAAGGACCTACAAGCTGTCTTGCAATCAAGTGGAATAGCCCGCTTGAACCATAAATTATGGAAGGGATGCAGAAGCCATGTCTCGCTCCGAAAACAAAGGATAAAGGGAAAAGCCCCAAGTACAGTCTTCTATGAAAGAGGAAAAGAGGACCAAGAAACCTGTGTAGCCATTCGAATATGTGGATAGCCGTACGAATTTGCAAAAGCATATCGACACAATAGAGGAATATAACCCGTAGGGGCGTTCTTCAATTTCTTCAGCATCATTTCAAAAATAAGGATGCTGAGGAAGAAGATGACTCAGCAGAAAGAGTGGAAGAGCGGGTGGAATGATGTCGCATGATCTCTTGTTCCTTCATATAGGAAGAAGATGTTCCGTCAGCGTCAAAAGGCGACACTGACAAGCATGGGGCAGATACCATGCAAAGTGCTCTGTAGTTCCCGCGAGACAACTTGATTGACGCGATGGTAAATGAAGCAGTTCAAAAGGGTGAAGATAGCCTAAGGTGTGAAACGACCATTCATGAAAAGGCCAGGCAGCAACACTTAAGTAAATAAGCAATGGAAGGGATGAGTTATGTAACTCCCCGACAAAAATAAAAAGTTAGACCGAAATGTCCTTAAACTAGCTCGTTGCCCCAAACATAGGATGTTGGACCAAAATGTCCCTAAACTAAAGTTGAACCAAAATGTCCCTAAATTAACACGTCACCCTGAACATGGGGATGTTGGACCGAAATGTCCTTAAACTAGCTCATCGCCCCGAACTGCAGGGATGCCTAGCACGACAGTAAGGTTTCGGAAGGCATCTTCCATGCCATTTGAAAAAAAATTGCCATGCCAAACAACCCTAAACGTAGAATCTTAACTAGAAAATTAGACTAATCAAGTACGCAAACAACTTTACATACAAAGTGAACAAGGAATACAACCTTTGTAGACCAGTCCTTCACTTTAATAGCTCCGTGTAGTAGTCCCTTCACTCCAAGTAGTTAATTCCCGGACCATAGAAAGGCTCCACAAGATGAACGGAACAAGCTTGCTTAAAGTCTTCGAGGCCGAAGATGATCTACGTCGAGAAGACACCAACTCAAGCTACCTCTTCACTAATTAGGGTTTAGTGAACACCCTAAACTAAATGACTAGTATAGTAGAGGATCATGAAGTAGGATTTTTTCTCACTTTATATTTATTTTTCTCACAATATTTCTTCACCTAGAGAAAAGCTAGAAAGCTTTCTCTTGATGAAGAAGAAGATGAAGTGGAGACGAGAATGAAATTCATTAGGTGAGAATAGCAACCATGGATGAGTTTATGTCATACACTAACTCATGTAGAGACTAAACTATGGCTAAGGATAATGATTAGGTTAATAAATATCTTAAGTAAAACAAATTAGTGGACAAAGTCAATGGACACAACAAGGTTCTCCAAGCTTCTAGCCATGACAAATTTCCAACCAATTTTGATTTACTTTGATAAATAAAAACCTTACGATTATTATAAGCATGGTGTGAGTCTCATACACCTATGTAGCATGTGGCATCAAGCATGACACAAAATAATGTACATTAATATATATCACATATATACTATATGCACACAAGTGAGAAAAAGAAATGTTTAAGTGAGCTAATATTAGTTAATGTAATTGAATATATCAAATATATAATTATATATCAAATATATAATTATACATTAAATTATTAAATCAACACTTGATTTAATAATCCGGCTATATCACATACAACCGGCTAATATCAAATGTAACAACCTATCGAATCAACACTTGATCCGATAACCCGGCTATATCACATATAACCGTCCGATATCACATATCGCGAAAATAGAATACGGTATCACATACAGGTATTAATCTCGGTCCCGCACATATCACATATGTGCTCCTACTTCGTTTCGCTTGAGCTAGGAAACCTCTGTGTAGGACTCTAAAGACTCGTCAATACTCCGGCAGTAGGTGGTGATCATATCAGTCACCCACAAGCCGCAAGCGGTCTGCTAAACGTAACGTCCACCCGGGTATTAAGCGATTAAAAGATCAACAAGCAAGCCTGCTAATACTCCCGCGAATCCAATAAGTAACACTACCGTACAGTCCGGTCCCTTCATCTGATATGTCACATATCACAGCCTGGGGGTGGTATAATGTCAGACCACAAAAACCTGATAAGTCATGCCGAAGTGAGGCTCATAATGGTATGAGAAACTACTGATAACAGTTACCGGTAGATCTCAGCAACCCTGGCCAGGGATTTCCTGTTATGGCCAATCAAGCATAGCGCAACATCAACCCCCAATACCGGGATAGAAGAAATGCCCTCCTATCGCTCATTGCCTCCATGTGACTCGGGACTGTACCGAAAAACAACCATTTTGCACGATCTCTTGAATGTGGTAAGGTGGAAATCAAAGCATAGTGGGAATCACACAAGACTCTATGACGATCTCAGGTCGACAGACTAACTTGTACCAGTGTCACCAGATAACTGCTATCTGACGATAGGTATAATACCATCTAGGAGTTCTCGGAGAGTCCGTTCAGTGTACCCAGTCTCTACCGAGCACCCGTATACCATCTCTGATGTCAAACACAAATGGATATGGGATCATCCATCGCCCATCACATGGGTCGAGAAGCGTATACGCTAGTCTACTCTGGACTATCGATGCCTCGTCTCGATACTCCCACGACTAGGAACAATTGAAGGATTTACTTACCGACTACCTCTGCCCGACTACTATGACCTGCATCATAATCCTGGTAATCAAGTACTCATCCTAAGGGCTTTATCAATATATAATAGAGAGACAGTCAGTGTACATATTAAGATAAAGAGTAATCAGATAGCATACTATCATGTCGAGCAAGAAAGTCCTCCCTATATATGTCCAAGCATCCACTACAATATATATCGCATGTACAATAATGGCCTGTAGGGCATACACATAACTAACACGAACATGGGGATGTTGGACCGAAATGTCCCTAAACTAAAGTTGCACCGAAATGTCCCTAAATTAACACGTCGCCCGAACACGGGGATGTTGGACTGAATTTTCCCTAAACTAGCACGTTGCCCCAAACACGGTGATATTGGACCGCGATGTCCCTAAACTATACCTCTTGAGATCGATATTGCAACTGAAGTCCCACCGGCGGAGATTGCAAACTCAAGTCCCACCTGCGATGCCGCACCTGAAGTCCCACGGGCTATGAAACTCCATCGATGATACAGTCGTCCAAAAGATGTTACACCCTACAGCTGATCTCTATATTGATCATCGTAGACAATCCAAGGGTATAAACGATCCATATCGTCCCTAAAATCCCACCGGCAAACAGTTAGTTGCCCACGGTGAAACTACACTCGAGAGTTCCACCATTAAAAAAAGGTATGTTCATAAGCAAAATGGGCACGGATGAAAACTCGAAAGGGCTTCGTGATTAAAAACAGCAGGACTGTTAGTGAGTTTGTGAAAACCCGAAAGGGCGCAAACCCGTTAAAGTACACTTGCGGGGTCCTCTCGACTGTGTAAGGAGAAAACACCTGCGTGAGATTCTTATGACTCACAAAGGAGCAACACACTTAAGAATCCATATGATTCCTAAGGAGAAAATACACTTGTGAGATCCTCACGGCTCATAAGGAGAATACCTTTATGAAACCTTTACGACTCATAAAATCAAAAGCCTTAGCTAACAAGGATCTAAACCTGTTTTCTAAGCCACCATTGGCCAAAATAGGCAATGGAAAATGTTGAGTTGCTACCGGCAATATTCTAGTCATAGTCATACTGAT
Organism: Agapanthus africanus; assembly: GCA_030015575.1. Lineage (NCBI taxonomy): Eukaryota > Viridiplantae > Streptophyta > Magnoliopsida > Asparagales > Amaryllidaceae > Agapanthus > Agapanthus africanus. Next base: position 837,976,336 of record JASDDO010000024.1, on the reverse strand, counting down.
GCCAAATAAGATATCAAACCCCAAGTCTTCAACTTACAACAAAACCGACGAGTTAAAAAACGGCATGTCCACAAGCAAAATGGGCACTGATGGAAACCCAAAATGGATCTGTGAGTAAAAACAGCATGACTGTTGGCGAGCTTGTGAAAACTCAAAAGGGTGCAAACTCGTAAAAAGAAAATAAAGGAAAATATACTTGTAAATTCCTCTCGACCTTGTAAGGAGAAAACATTTGCGTGAGATCCTTACGAATCACAAAGGTGAAAGACACTTGGGAATCCCCACGATTTCTAAGGAGAATATACACTTGCGGGATTCTCACGACTCATAAGGAGAATACCCCCCTATGAGACCCTCACGGCTTATAGAATTCAAAGCCTTAGGTTACAGAGATCTAAACATGTTCCTAAGCCATCACATCCCCTAAACTGTCCTATAAGTAGTTCAATATAAACTTTTGTATACAATCCACAGGCACAAACAGAATATATTCTAACAAAGTCCCACCAATGGTGAGAAATATCCATATATGGCGAACGACACTCTTAAAAGATCCTTACAACTTGCAAGAGAAGATACTATTTAGGGATCCCCATAATTTCTAAGGAGAAAATACGCCTACGAGATCCTCTCGACTCGTAGGGAAAAATATTTCATAAGACCATTACAGCTTATGAAGATTGAAAAAGCCTTAGATTGCAGAAATCTAAACCTGTCTTCTAAGCCACCTTTGTCCAAATAGGCAACGGAAAATGATGAGTCGCTCATGTTAATATTCCAGTTGTAGCGATACTGATACCAAAACTGGTATCAGACTCCAAGTCTCTACCTCATAACAAAACAACGAGTAAAAAAAGCTGGAATGATTGGGAAACTCGCAATAAAAACCAGCGAGTAAAAAAATAAAATAGCCGAAATGATTGGGCATCGTGAATAAATAGCCGAAATGATTGGATAATCACAACTTTCGCGATATGAAAAGATGAAATGATAGAAAATCGCGGAAATAAAAAAAGAAGAAAAATAGAAAAGAATTTTTTTTCTGCCCTACAAGCATGTCGATACTGACTCTGGTATACAATCCATAAGCATAAACAGATGAAAATGAGCAATATGCTCCACCGAATGCTACCAAGCAAGGAACGCTTCAGTAAAGATTCAAGTATCTGCAGCGCCTTTTAAGCCCAAAGACTACCGAAAGCTACTTCTTCCCCTAAAGGATTTAGTGGAAGCTTCTCATGCAAATCAAATGCGGAGTAATAGAAAAATCCTAGCTCTAAATCTTGATAGCAACATATTGTCACGACCCGAAAGTGGCACGTGACCGACACTTAAATCACGTGATATCTAAAGACGTCGACGCGGTCTAAGTAATCCGAAAATCCGGAATGTAAACCTTTTTATGAAAATATTGGAGGTGGGGTTTAAAATAGTCATTAGATGGAATCAGTTTAAAATAAACATTTAAGTCTAAATAAGTATATTTGAAAAGAATCTATGACGTTTTAAAATCGGCAGCACCACCTTTGTAAATACTGAATAAAACGTAAACAAGCACAATAATATATAGAGCATCCCAATAGGAGCTAGATTCTATATCCAAACGATGGAGCAACCACGCAGATAATATACGACGCCCAATGACGAAGAAAAAAAGCGAAACAAGATCAACAAGTATAAAATGTTGACTCCAACGAGTGCGATGCCCACAAACACACAAAGTCTAAGTTTCGCTTCTAAGTCCACAATATACAAGTTCTAAGTCGATCGAGTTTTAACTAGATACAAAAGAAAAAATATATATACAAGTGTGGGTACGATACAACAGTAGCCCACCGACCAAAGCAATCACCGAGGAAAAGAATTGTGTGCCGCACGCCGCTGATGATCCGAGCGGTAAATCCTGCAAGAAACTGGGGCACAACGGGGGTGAGTTGCCAGCTTAGTGAATAAAAGTATATCACAAGGTAGAAAATCAAAATGCACAATGATTTCCTAGATCATAAGTATAGTACTATCAAATACTGTACTAATATAAATATAAAATGCATAAGTACAATAAATGCAATAATCTCCATCACGTAAACCCAAAATAAATCATCTCATATGTATATGACCTGTATCTAGGTATAAGCCTATAAAGTAGCCGAAAATATGTATGTAAAACCTCTTCTTAAAATAGCCGCGGAATACGTGTGTCACAGCATAAAAGCAGACGTAATAGTATGAAGTATTATATGTATTTTATTTAAGATATACGTATCGCTGTTTAGTAAAGAGGTTTAAGAGGTTTACAGTTTTAAAGATCTATGTGTCATTCTAGACTTGTCAAAATAATGAGACTATAGCTCGTTTAGAAACCCTTTCTTTATGTACCAATCGGTAAAAAGGTATTCAGGTACTATCCCCCGGATCAGTCCTAGTCGGCTACTATAACGTATATCTTGAATGATCGCAAAATATCAATATATGGGTGTCCAGCATCGACACCCTAAATCATCAAATCTCTTGTATCCTTCACCGACACGCAAAGTCATCAAATCTCTCATGTCCATCACCGACACGCAAATCCAGATATAGTCGACACCGTCTCAACAGATCGGTCGCCCTTAATATCCCTAGCCTCGATCAGTATCCCATGGATATCCACCGTGCTCATATCTATCTCCGGTATCGAGTGTTCTCGTTAAGCTCCCCACCTCTATCGCGACTTTTCTTCCCCTCGGTCTCGACTGGGTCCATCATGTATCCGACTGTATATCCCCCCCATTCAGTCTGGATATGTAACATGTCCGTAACCGTATAGTCCACCATTCGGTTCGGAATTAAATCGAATCAGAAAACACAAAACTCATGGTGGACATCAACTCATCGTATCCAGAAATATCAAGTAAAGAAGAAGAATAATTACACATATCACTCTGATGATATAATACACACACACACACATACATATAGCAGCGTCCCATACCACTAATATATATCATCGAAAGTAAAAACATCAGAAAAACTCAGAAGAATCGAATACGAATACCTATGGTACGCAATTAAACAACAGGTAATAAAAGCACCGTACGTAAGTATAGTCAGGCATGCAAACCAACGTAACAGTTCTACTGTGTCATGGCAATACTAATGATGTGTAGTGTAGCATACGCGTCTGTGTTCGTGCTGCATGGCAATCATAAGTATTTGAGCAAGTGTTCTATAAGTGTTTAAAGCTGAAAGTAATTCTACCCATATCCGTAGCATATAATTACAACCAAATTTCCGGATACAGGGAATTCATATGCCTCTTATCGGCATTTACATACACATCGCGTGGTATAGCGGTTCTACAGTGTCATGGCAGTACCAATGAGGTGTAGTGTAACATATGCGTCTGTATGCGTGCAACATAGTACTCATTGATAATTGTGCAGTGTTCTATCAGTGTGTTAGTATAAAAGAGAATGTATATAATCGATGAGCGTATCATATAATTATTAACGTAACTAATTGCTAGAAGCTATACCATTATCTTTGAAAATGGAACAAAACGTTATTTTGAAATAAGGAAGCTACATTAAGTTAAAATAGATATTCGTTTTGGAAAATAGCATCTCATCCTTATCATTTATCATTAAAAATGGAACACGAATTGTTGGTTTTTAAAAGAGTATAGCTCACTCAAACATAACGTCCCAAGTTGGGATAACTCATGACTCCATAAGTCCAAATGACACATGACCGTGTTCGGCACGCTCTCTTCATCATCACAAATACGGTATGATCCCTCATACAATGTCCATCCAATATCATATCCATATCGTACGGATATATCGTCACGTACATATGTCATCATAACCAAATATCACTTATAAGGATATGTAAAACCTACTAGATGCGAACTAACATCAATACAATTATCTAAGTAATCCAACATATCGTTAACAACTAACTAGATAGCATAACTATCCTAATTAAATGGTTGCGGGGGTGCTATACGCCATCCACCCGACTTCCCCCGTAGATATAAATCTACTCACCAACTTGTCGAGTTTGTTGAAATCCACGATTGCTTTGTCCGTCCTTCCCGTTTCGGAAACCTCCGTGATCGTACCTACAATCGTAATTATAACGCATCGGCGTAAATATCATATCAAAACCAAAACAAGGAGCTAAGCACTCATAAGTTAGAACCTATAGCTTGCTTACTCCAAATACGGCCACATACCCCTTATATTAAAGTACGAACGTCCATATTTCAGTCGAGGTAAAGAAATAAGAAAAACCGTATCATAAAAATATCAGAAACATTGCTAAAACCATAATAGAACACTCTCAAATTTCTCTATATGAAATCTGGGACAAAACAAACAATACAGTAGCTTTAATTATCACCAACTAAAACTACAAAACAAAACCCAAAACAAAAATATACAGTAAAACCGACGGCGCCGACAAAAATAAGGAAACCGCCAGGTGAACTAGAGTGGTTGGGGCTCGGGCTTTAAGTGTGGTCTTCTAGTGGTCTTACCATATCCTAGTCTTGTTAGTTTTTCTAATAGACTAACCTAGTAGTTCCAGATTCAAGTTTATCATCACTAATATCATAAAAAAACTCATTTTCAGATATGTGACACTAAAAACTGATATTTGTCCAAATATAAATTTGTAAGGAGGGAGGAGATTTACCTATGGAGATGGTGCACAAGGAAATCCAGCTCAAGGAAGGCATGGTTGAGACTCCTAAAGGTTGTAGTGGCTCTAGCTTGATGATATGCTCAAATTTGATGAAGGGACCATGGTTTTTCTCTTTTGGTTTGGTGAATACTTGGAAATTTTTGTGTTGGAGCTTGAAGGAACTTATGGTTCAGTTTGAAAGATTAAGGAATAACCTAAGGGTTGAATAAGAAAAAGGTGGAGGTTTCAAGACTTAGTATAGAGAAAGGAGGAGGTGGAGGGAGGGAAGGGTGTGTGTGGTGTGGAGGTTGTGAGGGTTTACTCTAGCATAACATATACCCACACTCATACAAAAAGAAATAAAAACAAATCTTTTTAAATAAGTGCCCTCATTTTACACTAAATCAAAATTCATGTTTTTAAAATAAATGAAACACTTATCATAATACTTAAATATCATTATCTTATTATAAAATCTCATGTCATGTTAAAACAATTAAAATAACATTTTTATGATATCACACCTTTATCTCCATTTTTACCAAAATAATTACATTTTTGCGGATATAAATCCGATGCCAAAATTCATACGCGATATCATTTTTGTAAATTCATTATACTCATATTTTAAATTATAAATTAATATTTATAATTTTCCAAAATGTTACACTTACAGCCTAAAGAGTATCTCGACGTCCTTCTCATTCCAGCAGGGTGCATAACCAACATCAATAAGGATCAAAGGGTCAAAGCAAAAGTGGAGTGATGGAAAAATCCTAACTCCAGATCTCAATGGATGTCTACCCTACTTCGTTGAAGAATCGGTGCGACATCATCAAAACAAAAGCGAAGTGATGGCATATTCCTAGCTTCGGGTCATGATAGAAATACATACAAAACCTAAAGACCATTGGATATTATCCCACCTCGGATGGATGCGACTCTAACTGCCCTGAGACGCCTTAAAGAAGGGAGTCTGACCTCAAGGTAAAGCGCCACGGTGGTGCCTTACGCTGAACCATCTGATGGTAATACGGACATGCTGGTCTAGAAAGGTTACTTGAGATGTTGCATCTTGCAGTGGTAGGGTTGGGTGATACAGCAAGTATGCGGCTACTCAATCCAGCGACCCAAGTGGACATGAATCGAGAGGATATTGGTTGACGTAACGGTGCGATGGACTAAAACCAGCACCACCAACCTAACGGACGCTTATGATAACAAGGGTTATGTATGTTTGACGTTAGGATGAGTTTATCCATAAGCTTAAAGAAAGGGTAAACTGAGCACTCCAGGACAAGTAAATAAACTAAGTTAGGTCACTTTAGCACAAATGATGAAGGGAAGAAGCCACTTACGGGTCCTCTCGACTCGTAAGGGGAAAAAGCTCTTGTGAGATCTTTACGACTCTCAAGAGAAAAGACACTTAAGATTACTTATGACTAGGGAGAAAATTGTAAGTTAACGGGGGTTAAGGTCACGGCACTCGCGACCATGGCGGAATTGCACACAAAAATTAGTAGCATGCATAGCTCCAATCCAAACAAGAATTTATCGAAATAACAATACAATTGACTAAAGATCTAAACTAGAGAACTAAAGGAGAAGAGAATACAACCTTTGTAGCACGTTAGCCATCTCTCCCTGGACTCCGGCTAGTCTCCATGAAGCCTGGAACAACCTTGCTCGGTGATCTCCTTACCGAAAATGATCCACCTTGAAATAACTCCAACACAAGCTTTAGTTTCAGATTGATCTCATCAAAATGAAGAAACCTACTAATTAAACTTGCTTAGGATGATTAGTAGGAGATGTATAATAATTAGCTCACTAATTCTTCTCTTTTCTTTTTCCCTTTCTCACTTAAGCAAAAACTCAAAAGAGAGAGATGAAGTGATAAGAATGGCTAAGGATTTTCAAGATGAGAACAAATATATAATATCTTATTGAAATTAATAAATCATAATTAGTCATCCATTTTCTATAATATTCTAACGAATAACTCATTGATTTATTTATTTAAATGAGCATATATGTTTAATCCATATCTTTGAATCTTATGTGATTCTTATATACACATCTAATGTGTATATACAACCATGACAAATGATATATATTATTTATATCATATATAGATAATAAATAAAGAGAAGGAAAAATAAAGTGAGCACAATATTAGTTAATATATAAATATATCAATATATAAATATACATTTAATTATTAAATCAACACTTCATTTAATAATTCAGTTATATCATATATATACCGGCCAATATCGTTAAACACCCGATTAAAATACGTGTATCACATACACGTGTTTAATCGAACTCCTGCACGTATCACTATACGTGCCCTACATCGTTTCGCCTATACTGAGAAACATCTGTGTGGTGCAAGTCGATGTCGCACACCCCACACACTTTTGGGGAGGCAGAATTTACAAAAAATGATTTTTCATACTCTGCAACACCGACGGATCTTTACAGAAACCTTAACTAGCTATACTACTCGGAGGTTTTAACTACTATGATAGTGTTATACCTCCTTGATTCTAGTCTGTCGGGTCTTCTTCTCCTCCTTAGCTTGAGCTCCTCGATGATCCGGATCATGCTTGATCGTTGGCCTCCTCGTGTCGAAGATGATCCATCCGAGAGTCTATACCTCAAGCTCTAACTTCTAAACCGAGGTAACTAAGGTACCTAGTTTGCTAAACTAGATAGCTTAGAAGATGTAGAGTATTTATTAGAGTATTTAATCTCAAGAGACCAAATGGTTCACAACTCATATGAGGGATTTAGGTCTTGAGGAAGAAGGAGAGAAAAATGGAGAGAGAAAGCAACTTTGCAAATGAGCTAAGGGCTGGCTTGGTGTAAGATGGCTCATACTCATCTCATATGAAGCATGGATTATTTTCTAATAGAAAATAACAACCATGCTTCAATAGTAAACACAAACCAATAAACAAATCAAATGAGCCATGCTTCAACATGCTACAAATATCTCCATTTTCAACCTCATTAATCTATTTCCAAAATAGATAAGTCTAAATAATGAGGTGTCCCCTTCCAGAAGCATCTCTTGTGAAATCACAAGAATGCCCTCACCGTATATACATTCCCGTATTCGTATTCCGAAAAATATGAATACAATGAGATAATAATAATACAATAATATAATACTAAAATCTGGCTTAAACCAAATCCCACTAGTATTATCCATCCGAACAACATCCGTGTATCCAGTACACGTATATGATCGGAACCCTGTCGTAAAACCATTCGGCCTCTACATCGTTTCGCCCGAAGAAGGGAAACCCTCTGTGTGGGACTCTAAAGACTCGACATTGTTGGAGATAGTGCCCTCAGAGTCAATTATTGGGTCACAGGCACGTGATTGCAATGATTGAGGGGAGGACCTATCCCGGTAGGACAGTCTTACTCGAGATGATAGTATGCTATCTGGTTTATCTTTATCATCGTGTACTGCTTTAGGTGACCTTACGAGTCGCTATTACACGTTGATAAAGCCCCCAGGATTCTTGCTTGACTTCCAGCAGTATGAGGGCGATCATATAAGTGGGAGCTGGGGTCTATAAGCACATCCTTAAATGGTCCCTAGTCGAGGGAGTTTCGAGACAGGGCATCGATTCTCTACAGTAGACTAGTGTATACAGTCGAGACCCCGACAAGGGGCGGTGGCCGGTCTCACAAGCCACTGGTGTCAGTTGGTTCACCTAAGATGTATACAGGTGCTCATTGGGTTATGAGTACACCGGACAGGACTCGCCGGGAACCTGCTAGTTGGGATATACCAGACGTCAGATAGCAGTTCCCAGGTGACATGTGTACAGGTTAGTTCATCGACCTGGGATCGTCATTTGTCTCGTGTGAGTTCCCACTGTACTTTGATTACTACCCTACCACGGCTCAAAGGAGTCGTGCAAACAGGTTTTAGTTGGGTACAGTCCCGAGCCACATGGAGGCAGTGAGCGGATCTGCAGGGGTTCGTCTCTCCCGGTATTGGGGGTGAGGTCGTGCTGTGTCTAGGAGAGCCAGAACATGAAAAGTCCTTGGCCAAGGCAGGAGATTTGCTGGTAGCTATTCCAGTAGTATCTCAGGGTGTTCTGGGCTACACTCCGACACGACTTGTACCGCTTTTGGGGGTCTGACTTTTACCAACCCCCTAGGCCCGCCATGCGATACTCATAGACGAACGGACCGGACTGTACGGATATTGTCACTGACAGGCTCAGTAGGGTGTCAGGATGAGTTCGCTCATCGACGTCCATTTTGGTCAATACCTGGTGGCCCGTCACGTATTGGCTTATACCTCTGACGTGCTAGTGGTTAAATCCACAGCCACAGTATTGACGAGTCTTTAGAGTCCACCACACAGACAGTTACTCAAGTTTCGGGCGAAACGCTGTAGAGGCCGTATGGAGATATGGCAGGGTTCGATCGGATACATGCGGTATTGCACGGATCGCGATCGGACAGTTTTTACTAGCCTGCTTTGGCTTAAGCCGGATCCTAGTATAAGATAGTGTAGTTTTGTCTCTTTGCATTTGTGTTCAGTGCGAATACAAATGCGGGCATGTATTTGCAGTAGTGGGGTTTTCCTGTAATTTATTACGGGATCGGTTTTCTGAAGTTGCCAGTTTGCATTCCGTTCCGGCCGGTTTTCCTTCATTCCTTCTCGGCCGGACTTTTGTTGGAGGGGGTTATTTGCAATTTGCAAATAACTCTTTTGTGGAGGGTTTTCTTGCACTTGTGGATTATGATGAGACTTGCTTCATCATGAGATTCCATATTGGTCTCTTCTTGGCTTTTCATTTGATGTTTTGTGAAAGGAAATGGTTGTGACCATTTTCTTTAAGATCTTATTTTTCCATTCTATTATGATATACATAATATGGTGCCATTCTTTTTCTCTCTCCCATCTCATTCTTGAGATGGGGGGGCCGGCCACTAGAGAGGGAAGGAGAGGGGATTTCACTTTGAGTGAGGAAAAATGTTTCATATCATTTTCATGCTACCAAAATCCAAAAGCACATTCTTCTTTAGTTGCTTTCTTCTCCTCCTCACATCCTTCCATCAAGGCAACTTCAAGAACCCCAAAAGAGATAACCTTCTACACTATTCTATAGCAAGCCTTGGACGCGTCGGCTAGCCAACTTCGCGCCCGAGTTGCCTCGGTCAAGAGGCGGGAGCCCGTAAAAGATTCCGGCTACGTGGTGCCCCTTTCCGACGAGCGAGGAGGTGACGGAGATTCCGCGGGAGATCGGAGTGGAGACGAAGACCGAAGGACACGGATCGCTTGGTATAGCATCTCTACTCTTTTCCTTTTTGCTAGTTGCTAGGTTAATGGCCCGATCCGGGTGAAAAGTCCGCGGCGGTGCCGTTTTGCAAAGTTCGCAAAGTTTTTGTTTTCCGCGTTTCCGGCGTCGGGTCGACGGCCGGGGCGCCCCCGCGGGCTTACAATGGTATCAGAGACACGCCGTTAACCTACCTAGCTTGCTCTAGTATGTTTAGTGCTCGATCGAACGAAAATCCCCAAAAACCGTATTTTGTGCACATGTGTTCTCTGTTAAAATTTTTTGAGCTCCTAAAATTTTTCAGGTTGTTTCAGAGGCATGTACAAGTAATTATAAGAATTATGGGAAAATACGATCCAATGATTCTTCACTTCGACCGCGGAAGGGCGGCCAAACCCTCGGTTTGGCCGCGCTTCCGCGGCGGATAGGAGGAATCTTGGTACCATATTTTCCCAGTAAGCTTATGAGTTGAAAATAGGGCTTTTGGGATATTTTCTTTGGGCCCAGATTTTCTGTAAGTGCTACAGTAGTGTGTGGGGCCCACTTTGATAAATTTGTTCGATCGGATATTTTAAACATGCTAGTTCACAGTTTTTACATTATATCTGCGACCGTGAATGTCACTTGATCGGTAAGTCCCGTCTAACTGCTATAGCCCGGTTAGACGGATTTGCGAACGTGACTTTCACGTTGATGTTCTGTGATTGTACTGTGTTGTTGCGGATCGGTCGTGGGGGATAGCCTGGTTGCAGTGGTAGTACAGTTCTGTTTTATATGTACATTTGATATTGCGGGGCGAGCGTCCGACATGTGGACTGCCGTCACTGCCAGTTTGTATTATTATTTTGGGGCACGACCTGGTTGCGGTCGATGTACCCGTTGTATGTATATTTTACTTTCTGTACTAGGATTACCCCGCGGAGGGGTGCACGGGTAGCCGGGTTCTGGAGGGAAACAAGCCCGCATCTCATGGCGTTGAGACGGAGGGGGCTTCACTCTAGGATTGGCGGGCTATTCGCCGCACTCGTAGGGGGTATAGGGTTGACCCAGGAGGGGTGCCCAAGTTACCGGATTCCGTGAAGTGCTGGGTGGTCCATTCACGTCGTTGAAGGGGGCTGCCTCGCTTCAGGTTTTGGCGGGTGACTTGCCGCGCCCGTAGGGGTCTAGGATTTCATTGCACAGGCTATCCACACGACCAGGGGAACGTCGGGTTTCAGCGGCTCTGTGAAACCTGGGGATCCCAGATATCTGTATTGATCTGTGTTGCTATACATTTCTGTGTTGCTTTTATCACGCCTTGAGCGAATACTATATATTGGTATATATATTAGTAGATGTTGTATATGTTTTTCATCCGCGCTAGTCCAGTCCCCGCTCTGTCGTTAGTTAGCTAACCTAACGAGTGATGACGGGACCCAGTGGCGAATGCGGATGGCATATACGTACGTCAGTATATTTTCGTTCTTTGTGGTGTGATCAATTGATGGGACTGCATTGATTCGAATCAATGCAAGATAAACAAACCTAATCTGATGTTGTTGGAACATTTTTTCAAAAAGCTGTTATTGCAAGGACGTTCACTTTTGTTTTGCACCGTGGTATTCAGTTGGAATATCCTGCTCCTCAGTCGACGAGGCAAGGGCCGAGATCCCTTCACCGGGAGTGACCCCTTGGACAAAAGTTTGCGTCAGGGCAGTAACTTCACTATAGCCGATTGCTTTTGCTTTGCACCGTGGTATTCAGTTGGAATATCCTGCACCTCATTCTACGGGGAAAGAGCCGAGATCCCTTCACCGGGAGTGACCTCTTTAGCAAAGGTTGTCGTCACTATATTTTTACAAAGCTATCCGTTCCTTCAACGATATCAAGTTCATTACGTTAAAGGTTTTCGCCAGAAACCATTCGTAGCCCTCCGTCGTTTCATATGGATGGTCAATAGTATTCAAGCTGTGTATGTTGGCCAAAGTCAAGGCATAGTGTTTGGTAGCTGTTGGGTATCCATATGCAGCATAGATAGATGCGTTGGTTTGGGACAGTCGTACTGCCATTTTGGCCAAAGTCAAGGGTAGGTACGGGTGGGTTCAAATTAACCAGGAAAATGACGGGTAGAACTTGACATGTGACTTATGATATGTTGGCCAAAGTCAAGGTCATAAGAGCATGGGGCAGAAATCCACATCGGGAGTTTCAAAAGAACTGAAACTTGCCAGATATGCGCATACCTTCTGGAGTGTGATAACGTGAGCGGATTCCGTCACGTTATCATGCGATGAGAGTTGGATCCCGATTCCCACTGATGAGTTGGTTTACTCCTCGGGTTATCCCGGCTAATTCTTCTTTCAGGTTTGGGGAAGAATTTGACGTTACAGTGGGAGGTTTCCAGATTAGATAAATTGGTAACCATTCTGATCTAGGTTAGAGTGCACGCTGAGTGTTTCTTTTCTCTCTCTCTCTGGCAGCGACCATTGACCCGACCCTAGACTATGACTCAGTGACCAAGTTGACCGAACCTTCTTAACACTGGCTTTTGGATTGTCAGAGTTGCAGACCTCTTTGCCACTCCTACTTTTACTCTTTTCTCCGGGACACCCCGTATTACTACGAACGTCCACTTCCATTGGACAAAACCATCGTATGGTTATATACGAACTCGAAGGACTTCGAGGATGGTTTCCGGTTCTAGAGAAAACGGATAGGATTATTCAGTTGTCTTTTCTTTTCAGCTTCTCTCAGGTTGCGAGTACTCCTTGGTTTAGGAGTAGTACACCTATTACGCAAATTGGATAGTCTTCTTCCAAACCTTAGGCTGGTGCCGAACGGTGGGGAATGAAGAAAGCCAATTAGCCTAAACGGTGTACAGAAGGTATTAAGTTCAGACAAAGCAAGGGATTAGTAAGAGGGCAAAGTAAATTGCGACTGCTATTCACGACCAAACCATGTACTTCTTTGTCAATCCTAAATCACCTATGAATTAAGTTCATTCGGTTGTCTTTTATCCTCACCTTCTCTCGCATTGCGAGTGCTCCTAGGACTAGGACAGTACACCCATTATGCTTATTGGATAGTCTTCTTCCAAACCATAGGCTGGTGCCGAACGGTAGGGAAGGAAGAAAACCATTTGGCCTAAAGGGGTGTACAGAAGGTAATGACTAAAGACATATAAAGGGATTTAGAGAGGTGGCAAAGAATTATACGGTTACAGTTGTGAATCTGGATAATGGAAGAGGCATTACTAGGAATACCAGCATACCCCATTGAAACATTTCAATGTTTCAGTTTCACTGTGTACTGTTAAAAGAAAACTGATTTCCCGATTAGACACTTACTCCAGGGTATGTATTTACCAGGTTGGATTCTCACATCTGTATGGTTTTACAGATGATGAGTGGGAGTAAGTTATTGGGAATTAGGTGACCATCCTCATTATATCGGGATTTATGATATTTGAGGAAGTCACCTGGGTTGTTTGCCGGTCGGCAAATATTTGGTTTTGAGTATCCGTTGTTGTGCACCAATTTCAAATTGATATATCTGTACGTCTATTTTCATAGAGTGAGATATACCTTTATGAAATTATGTCTATGACATTTACCTATACCAGTGGATGGTTAGGTAAGGAGCATTGAACAGCGGTGTAATTCTTCTTAACCAAAAGTACAGTTTTCAACCTACGACACACAGTGAATGAGTTGTTAGACTCAGCGGACTTATACAGAGTATTGTATATTGTCCAGTGTCCATTAGGACAGAGGGGTTGGTCCTCGTACTATATTCTGTTTACTTTTAACTTCTCTAGTTCTTAGACATGTGTTTCGTAGAAACACAGGGTCTAAGTTTAGAGGAGTTATAGGTATATGAATACAGTAGAGAACCAGGTATCGCAAGTATCGGGATTCTTCAAGGTGATCGAAGATGTAGATACTTGTGTATGGTATTCAGTTGATAGTGATGATTAAGAGAACTTGCTTCTCTTTCAGGTTACTCATAATTGGAAGTACTCCTAAGTTGAGTAACGCCGATCGGCCTCTCTTCCATTTAGTTGACATGCACTGGAGACAGCTGCATGATTTGAATCTGGTTCAATTAAATCAGTGCCTCTGTTTCTTGGATATAGAACAGTTCATATCTTGATATTGTTAAGATACGGGGAGTTGTCCGGCTTATGCTTAAAACCAGACTCTGGACAACTCAAGGCACGTTTCAGTAGTGGCTGTTTGTGGGTTGACCCGGGCTATGACGAGGGTTGATTTTCTACCATCTGGAAGATCAATAGTGATATTGTTCTTGACTCGCCACAGTTTTATCAAAAATGGATTTTTTCAGAAAACAGTAGTGGGAGTATGGTAGAACTGGAAGTGATTCCAGAACCACAAACGATTACTGAAGATTTCATAAGAACCTAAAGATTCAATCTGGTTTGACATTCCATTGGCCACTCCGCAGATAAGGTGGGTAACCTCAGGCACCCGAGAGGTACTTCGGTATGCTCAAGAACGGTGGCAGGGAGGTTCTTGTTTACCCAGACTTGCCATTGCTGTTGTTCCAGGCTGCGAGACCCGGCGGGAGGATGAGTATAGCGTCGTTCTAAACTGGCTTTAGAAGTGCACGTCTATATGACTCTGCCAGAGGGTTGTCGTAGTCAGTGGGAGCAGCGGAAGCATTGGTGGATATCAGGTTTATGTCTATTTATAGACTAAAGCAGATATAGCGGAGATAGATCATCTATTTCTGATGTGACAGTCATAGGTATGACTTCATCAGAATAGGGGATGGATCTGTTAAGAAGGTAGTAGGGTGTGATGTCCTGGTATTTGATGACATACACAGAGTAGGAAGTGATATTCCTATACTACGATCGGTTATACTTTGGTCGTCACACAGTAGTTTCTCCACATAGGACTTGGATATAATATCAGACATTCTGGTTACTAGATCTATGGTTTTAGATCTAGATTTGGGTGGTTTCCCAATCTGGGTACTTTGACCGCATTCTATGAGTATTTAGAATGGACGACTCCTGGCACGGTAGTGTACCTGCAGGTAATGGAGTCACCCTCTCTAAAGGTGTCTTACAGACTAAGAAGGAGAGGGACACGCATGATTGACAGATCACTTGCTTAGGCAACTGAGTCAATCATGAGATGTCAAGTACCACACCAGATGTTGTTCTTGCAGTAGGTGCAATAAGTTGATATTAATCCAATCCTGGAGAAACAGTCGGAAGCAGTTTTAGAACATAAGTTGATGTTCTAGGGATATGATAACGGCAGTCTTCTTCGGGAGACAGTTATCATTCCAGGCTTCCAAGGTGACCTGGATGGCAGAGTGGCTGTCAGAGTTATAGTTTTCCCTCTGACAAGGGGCAGTATTTTGGACAGATGGTCCAAGTGGATACTGAGGGAAGGCATGGCGCAGGACACTGATTAAGTTCAGTTGTCGATACAGTCTAAGAAGTTTGGATTTGGAGTTCATTTATGAGCTAGGTCCCATCAGACATCCAGACAATCTAAGACAGGTATTGCTTATTTCGGGAGATGGCTTTCTCTGCGAACATGAGATATAGAGAGACATAGAAAGAAACATCAAAGCGGATCCACTCACTGGGGCTATTCCTCGAACGCAATAGTTTCGCAAACGAGCTTTGTGAGACTGACTAGTAGAGGAGTTGGGTGTTCGGTATCACACGGGCTGTGAGTATGCGACATCGCAATAATTAGCCTTGAGTGCAAGTGGGAGATTGTTGGAGATAGTGCCCTCAGAGTCAATTATTGGGTCACAGGCACGTGATTGCAATGATTGAGGGGAGGACCTATCCCGGTAGGACAGTCTTACTCGAGATGATAGTATGCTATCTGGTTTATCTTTATCATCGTGTACTGCTTTAGGTGACCTTACGAGTCGCTATTACACGTTGATAAAGCCCCTAGTATTCTTGCTTGACTTCCAGCAGTATGAGGGCGATCATATAAGTGGGAGCTGGGGTCTATAAGCACATCCTTAAATGGTCCCTAGTCGAGGGAGTTTCGAGACAGGGCATCGATTCTCTACAGTAGACTAGTGTATACAGTCGAGACCCCGACGAGGGGCGGTGGCCGGTCTCACAAGCCACTGGTGTCAGTTGGTTCACCTAAGATGTATACAGGTGCTCATTGGGTTATGAGTACACCGGACAGGACTCGCCGGGAACCTGCTAGTTGGGATATACCAGACGTCAGATAGCAGTTCCCAGGTGACATGTGTACAGGTTAGTTCATCGACCTGGGATCGTCATTTGTCTCGTGTGAGTTCCCACTGTACTTTGATTACTACCCTACCACGGCTCAAAGGAGTCGTGCAAACAGGTTTTAGTTGGGTACAGTCCCGAGCCACATGGAGGCAGTGAGCGGATCTGCAGGGGTTCGTCTCTCCCGGTATTGGGGGTGAGGTCGTGCTGTGTCTAGAAGAGCCAGAACATGAAAAGTCCTTGGCCAAGGCAGGAGATTTGCTGGTAGCTATTCCAGTAGTATCTCAGGGTGTTCTGGGCTACACTCCGACACGACTTGTACCGCTTTTGGGGGTCTGACTTTTACCAACCCCCTAGGCCCGCCATGCGATACTCATAGACGAACGGACCGGACTGTACGGATATTGTCACTGACAGGCTCAGTAGGGTGTCAGGATGAGTTCGCTCATCGACGTCCCTTTTGGTCAATACCTGGTGGCCCGTCACGTATTGGCTTATACCTCTGACGTGCTAGTGGTTAAATCCACAGCCACAGTATTGACGAGTCTTTAGAGTCCACCACACAGACAGTTACTCAAGTTTCGGGCGAAACGCTGTAGAGGCCGTATGGAGATATGGCAGGGTTCGATCGGATACGTGCGGTATTGCACGGATCGCGATCGGACAGTTTTTACTAGCCGGCTTTGGCTTAAGCCGGATCCTAGTATAAGATAGTGTAGTTTTGTCTCTTTGCATTTGTGTTCAGTGCGAATACAAATGCGGGCATGCATTTGCAGTAGTGGGGTTTTCCTGTAATTTATTACGGGATCGGTTTTCTGAAGTTGCCAGTTTGCATTCCGTTCCGGCCGGTTTTCCTTCATTCCTTCTCGGCCGGACTTTTGTTGGAGGGGGTTATTTGCAATTTGCAAATAACTCTTTTGTGGAGGGTTTTCTTGCACTTGTGGATTATGATGAGACTTGCTTCATCATGAGATTCCATATTGGTCTCTTCTTGGCTTTTCATTTGATGTTTTGTGAAAGGAAATGGTTGTGACCATTTTCTTTAAGATCTTATTTTTCCATTCTATTATGATATACATAATATGGTGCCATTCTTTTTCTCTCTCCCATCTCATTCTTGAGATGGGGGGGGGGGCCGGCCACTAGAGAGGGAAGGAGAGGGGATTTCACTTTGAGTGAGGAAAAATGTTTCATATCATTTTCATGCTACCAAAATCCAAAAGCACATTCTTCTTTAGTTGCTTTCTTCTCCTCCTCACATCCTTCCATCAAGGCAACTTCAAGAACCCCAAAAGAGATAACCTTCTACACTATTCTATAGCAAGCCTTGGACGCGTCGGCTAGCCAACTTCGCGCCCGAGTTGCCTCGGTCAAGAGGCGGGAGCCCGTAAAAGATTCCGGCTACGTGGTGCCCCTTTCCGACGAGCGAGGAGGTGACGGAGATTCCGCGGGAGATCGGAGTGGAGACGAAGACCGAAGGACACGGATCGCTTGGTATAGCATCTCTACTCTTTTCCTTTTTGCTAGTTTCTAGGTTAATGGCCCGATCCGGGTGAAAAGTCCGCGGCGGTGCCGTTTTGCAAAGTTCGCAAAGTTTTTGTTTTCCGCGTTTCCGGCGTCGGGTCGACGGCCGGGGCGCCCCCGCGGGCTTACAGACAGTACGCTGGCAGTACCTTTAACCATAAGTCCGTCAGCGGCACTAGCTGTGCGTAACGGCTACCCAGGTATCTGTCGATAAGAAGGCCGATAAGCAAACTCATCCGAACTCCTACTGAGCCTATCTGTGACAATCTCCGTACAGTCCGGTCTGTTCGTCTAAGAGTATCGCATATCGGGCCTAGGGGGTGGTAACCGTCAGACCAATAATAGCGCAATAAGTCGTGTCCGTGTAAAGCCCAATACACCCTGAGAAACTACTGGTGTACCAACTAGTAAATCTCGCTTGCCCTGGCCAGGGATTTTGTGTAATGGCTATCCGAACACAGCGTGATATCAACCCCCAATACCGGGAGAGTCGAATCCTATCTAACAATTACTGTATCCAAGTGCTTCGGGACTACACCCAACCACTACCTATTTGCATGACTCATTTGATCCGTGGTAGGGTAGTGATCTAAGTACAGTGGGAACACACTCGAGACGAATAGTGATGTCAAGTCAACGGACTAACCTGTACTCATGTCACCCGGGAACTGCTAACTGACGATAGGTATAATACCAACCAGCAGTTCCTCCACGAGTCCGTCCAGTGTAACTCATAACCCAACGAGCACCTGTATACTATCTCCGGTATCGCATACCAATGGCAGCGGGACAGGCTATCTCCCGAACTGGGATGAGAAGCATATACACAAGTCTGCTCTGTAGTATCGATGCCCTATCTCGATAATCCTACGATTAGGGACAAGTATAAGGATGTGCTTATAAACTACCCAGCCCCCACTAGTGTGACTGCCATCACAATGCTGGTAGTCAAGCAAAGATCCTAAGGGCTCTATCAATATGTATTAGCGATATGTTAAAAGAAATACGTACACATGTTAAGATAGAATTAAACCAGATAGCATACTATCATTTTGAGCAAGACTGTTATTATATCCGTGTATATCCCAAGCTTCCAAAATGTAATATACAATCCAGTACTATACAATAATGGCATCTATGGCATATATCACTAACAATCTCCCACTTGCACTAAGGCCATGTATTGGCATATCGCAGACCTATCATCTTGAATAGCCTCTCGAACTGCGTCTAAGGGATGACCTTTGTTAGTAGATCTACAGTGTTGTTCTCTATATCTACTCTCCGCACCTCGATCTCTCGGTGATCCACGATCTCCCTGATCAGGTGATATCGCCTTAAGATATGTCTAGACTTCTAATGGGACTTAGGTTCCTTCGCTAAAGTTATAGCCCCGTTGTTGTCACAATACAAAGGTATTAGATCAATAATGGACGGAAACACCTGAAATTCTGTTATGAACTTCCTCATCTAGACTGCTTCTTTCACAGCGTCACATGCAGCGATATACTCCACTTTTATCGTCGAGTCAGCAACGGTGTCCTGCTTGGAAATCTTCTAACAGACCGCCCCTCCATTGAGGGTAAAGATATAAATCGATATGGACTTAGATTCATCCTTGTCACTCTGGAAGCTGGAGTCAGCGAAGGCCTCGATCTGGAGGTCTTTACTGCCATACACCAAGAACATCTCCTTAGTCCTTCTCAAGTACTTGAGAAGGTTCTTAACTGTTGTCCAGTACTTCTCCTCAGGGTTTGACTGATACCTGCTTACCGCGCTCAGTGCGTAAGCTACAACTAATTTGGTACACAATATCACATACATTATAGAGCCTACCGCAGAAGTTTAGGGTATAATACTCATGCGCCCCCTTTCCAAATCAGTCTTGGGAGACATCTTTTTAGAGATGGTGATCCCATGACAAGCCGGTAGATTACCGCGCTTTGAATCTTCCATACTAAATCTTTTCAGTATGGAGTCAATGTATCTTGACTGTGAAGGTCCCAACATCCTCTTAGATCTATCATGATAGATCTAGATCCTCAGAATGTAGGAGGCATCACCCAGGTCTTTCATGGAGAACCTTTGCGACAAGAATCCTTTGACTGATTGTAGTATATGAATGTCATTTCCTATCAGGAGAATGTCATCTACATACAAGACGAGGAATACTACAGTTCTCGCTACAATCTTACTATAAATACATGGTTCATCTGGATTTTTGATAAAGTCGAATTCTTTGACCGTCTCATCAAAATAGATGTTCCAACTCCACAGTGCCTGCTTTAATTCATAAATAGACTTAAGCAAGTTGCACACTCTTCCGCTGCTCCCACTGTCTATGAAACCCTCTGGCTGATCCATATAAACACACTCTTCCAAATTTCTATTCAGAAAAGCGGTCTTTACGTCCATCTGCCAAATTTCATAATAATGGAAGGCAGGCAATGGCAAGAAGGATCCGAATGGATTGCATAGCCACTGGAGAAAAGGTTTCATCATAGTCCAAACCAGGTCTTTGACGAAAACCTTTTTCAACAAGTCTAGCCTTATTGGTTTCAATCTCTCTATTTGCACCAATCTTTTTTCTAAAGATTCATTTGCAGCCTACGGGTTTTACCCCTTCTGGTGCAATGTCCAAAATCCATACTTTGTTGGCGTACATGGATTCCATTTCGGTCTACATTGCATCTAGCCATTTTACCGAGTCTCTGCTTCTAATGGCTTGCTGGAAACTAGTTGGCTCATCATCGTTGATGATGCAATCCTCTCGATCCTCTTCTATGAGAAAATCGTAGTATCTCTCGGGCAGATCAGACTGCCTACTAGATCTGTAAAGTGGCACAGGGATGTCCGATTATTTCGAAACTTCTGGTTTCACCATGCTTTCAGTAATAGCTTGTGGTTCTGGAATTTCTTCCAGTTCTATTGCACTCCCACTTATTTCTTTTTCAAGAAATTGAGTTTCCAAAAAGTTGGCATGCCGAGAAACAATGACCTTTTGTTTCTCCGCGTAATAGAAAAGATACCCGCTGGAATTCTTTGGGTATCCCACAAACTTACACAGTACTAAGCGTGCCTTGAGCTTGTCCGCATGCTTCTTTTTGACAAAAGCTTGACATCTCTATATCTTTAGATACTTAAGATAGGGTTTTTTCCCACTCCATATTTCATATGGTATGGTTGGCATTGGCTTAGTAGGAATCTTGTTCAAAAGATATGCAGTTGATTCTAGTGCATAACCCCAGAAGGATCGCGGTAACTCAGCGTAACTCATCATGGAACATACCATATACAATAGGGTGCAGTTCCGCCTTTCCGATACACCATTATGTTGAGCTGTGTATGGAGGAGTAAGCTAGAGAATTCCATTCTCTTTTAAATAATCCAGGAACACGACACTTAAGTATTCACCACCTCGATCAGATCTAAGTGTCTTGATACTTTTGCCTGATTGTTTTTCCACTTCATTCTTGTATTCCTGGAAATTCTCGATGGCCTCGGATTTATATTTCATCAAGAATAAATGTCCATACCTTGAGAAATTATCCGTAAAAGTAATGAAGTAGGAATAACCATTTCTTGCATGTGTAGACATTGGACCACACACGTCGCTGTGTATGAGTCCCAAGAGCTTGCTTGCTCTTACCCCATGTCTAGTGAACGGAGTTTTTGTCATCTTTCCTTTGAGACATGATTGACAAGTTGCATAAGACAGATATTCAAATGGATCCAAGTATCCCTCTTTATGTAATTTCGTCAACCGTGTTTCATTGATGTGACCCAGTCTAAAATGCCATAAGAAATCCTAATTTAATTATGGAGACTTTCTTTTAAGTGTGTTATGGATATTGAAAACTTGGTGTTGGTTTAATACGTATATACCGTTGTCTAGTTTATCTGACTCAATTAAACCGTGATTAAGGTGGATATGGACGACATCGCTTACAAATGTAAAATCATATCCTTTTTTAGATAGTCAAGAAACAGAGATGATATTATATGTCAAATTAGGTACACAAAAACAGTTACGCAAAACCAAAATCTGCCCACTTGTTAATCCTAGGTGATATTCCCCTACGGATACAGCATCCACGCTCGTTCCGTTAGCAACTCTGAGAGTCATATCACCTGCCTTGATAACTCTACGGTTTCTCAGAGCCTGAAATGCATTACAGTTATGAGATCCTGATCCGGTATCTAATACCCAGAAAGTAGAGTTAATTGACAGACAGTTTTCAATCATAAACACACCTGAAGACGAATCCACAACGTGCTTCGAATCCTGGTTTCTGGCTTTCTAAGCCCTGTAGTCCTTCTTCCAATGGTTTTTCCTGTGACAATAGAAACATTCCTCCTTCCTTACTATCGGCCCTGAAATTTTAGCCTTGCCCTTTCCCTCTAACTTACTGACACCACCTTTCAGCTTGATGGGGGCCTTCTTCTTCTTCCCCTTGGCTTTCGCCTTGGATCTAGAAGAGGATGGTTCCCTAATAAGCAGAGCGGAGGTCTCCCTAGTTTTCTGTAGGGTGCCCTCTGCATTCCTCAACATGTTAAGGAGTTCTGGAAGTGAAACTTTCTTATCCTGAATATTCAAATTCAAGATAAACTGGGCATAGGTAGAGGGGATGGACTGTAGAATCAAGTCTGTATATAACTCGTTCTCCAACGTGGTCCCAAGATCCACGAGCTTTTCATCTTAAGGACGTGGTCCCCTACAGATAACTCGACAGCTAACCTTGCCTGAAATAATTTCTTTGAGGTCTCATATCTTGCGATACGAGATTGCTCTCTATATAAATCCTTGGTAGGGAGGAAGGTGGAAGCTAAGTCATCTTCTCGTGCCGCCTCTGGTGTTCATTATCAATTGAGGCCAGCACGAGGCACTTGGTTCTCGCACAATCTATTTCAAATGTCTTTCGGATCTCAACATCTGCCTCTGGTGTTCATTATATCAATTAAACACTTTAATCTATTTAACTCATCGCCCATGGCCAACAAATCACAATAACGTCGAGGCAAAACTGTTAATTCAACACTTGAAAAAACACTATTCACTCCGACATAGAAAAACCTGTTAATTCGTGTGTATCACATTCACCGACGATACAAATACATTAAAAACTTTAATCTAGTATATACCATAACGACTAGCTAATGAATCAAACAAATTTCTAAGTCGAAGCGAAGATTTCAAGAATTGAAAACACTATTCACCTCGACACTAAATCGACACTTTTTGGTTCGGAAACGTGTCGAAACGGACTCGAAACGCGCCGAAACTTCGCGTGGACCTCGGGGAAAAAATTAGATACCACATTAAAATGTTCCAGGGGGCATGACCTTTGGCCACCTTTACGGTGGCCAGAGGCCTTGCTAGAGCTAGAGGCCTTGCCAAACCCGAAAGCACCCTTATGGGTGCTCTCAGGTCATCAACCCCCCTAAGAGCACTTCAAAGTACTCCCGGGTATGGTTAATCCACTCCGATGCATTCCATAGCGATACAAACCGATTTAGATCATATCTACTATGACCGAGCGCAAAAAATTTAGCTGAAAAGAATCAATTTAAGTTCATGTTTGAAAACAAGTGAACATACCACATTGATTCAATGATTTGGATTTCAAATTGGCCAAAAAAAATTGCTAAGTTATTCGATTTGGCTCCGATACCATTATGGTTAACGGGGGTTAGTGTTAAGAATATGTATGCCCTAGAGGCCATTATTGTATGATATAATAGATGCTTGGACATATATATAGAGGACTTTCTTGCTCGACATGATAGTATGCTATCTGGTTGCTCTTTATCTTAACATGTACACTTGTTTTAGTATACTGTCTCTCTGATACATGTTGATAAAGCCCTTAGGATGTAGGCTTGACTACCAGGACTATGATGCAGATCATACTAGTGGGGCTTGTGTAGTCCACAAGCACATCCTTTAACAGTTCCTAATCAAGAGAATATCGAGACAGGGCATCGATATTCAAGAGTAGACTAGTGTGTACGTTTCTTGATCCTGTATGGGGAGATGGTTGATCCTACAACCATTGGTGTTTGACATCAAAAATTATGCACATGTGCTCATTAGAGAATGGGTACACCGAACAGGACTCATCGAGAACTCCTAGATGGTACCATACTATCGTCAGATAGCACTTCTCTGACGACACTTGTACAGGTTAGTCTGTAGACCCGAGATCATCATAGTTTCTTTGTGTGGTTCCTACTTTGCTTTGATTTCCGCCCTACTACGGCTCAAAGGAGTTGTGCAAACAGGTGAATTTTGGGTACAGTCCCGAGTCACATGGAGGCAGTGAGCGATAGGAGGGGTTTCGTCTCTTCCGGTATTGAGAGTTGATGTTGCGCTATGCTCGATTAGCTATAACAGCAATTCCCTGGCCAGGGCTAATGAGATTTACTGGTAAGTGTTTTCAGTAGTTTCTTGAAATGTTATAGGCCACACATCGGCATGACTTATCAAGTTATTGAGGTCTGACGATACCATCCCCAGACTCGATATGTGACATATCAAACAAAGAGACCGTACTGTACTGTAAGTGTTACTTATAAGATTTACGGAAGTTTGGACAAGTTTTCTTGTTGATCTTCTATTCTCTCAATACCTGGATAGCCGTTACGTCCAGCTCGTACCGATGACGGCTTATGGGTATCTGATGTGATCATTACCTACTGTTGGCGTATTGACGAGTCTTTAGAGTCCCACACAGAGGTTTTCTAGCTCAAGCGAAATGAAGTAGGGCACATATGGAGATATGTGCGGGAGCTTGATTAAATACGAGTATGTGATACCGTATTATAATCTAGCGATATTTGATATCAGTTAGGTTATATGTGATATAACCGGATTGTTGAATCAAGTGTTGATTCAATAATTTAATATATATATATATATATTTGATATTGGCCGGTCATATATGATATGACCGGATTATTGAATCAAGTGTTGATTTAATATACAATATTGAATATTAGCCGGTTATATGTGATATAATCGGATAATTGAATCAAGTGTTGATTTGATGTTTTGATATACATATATATAGAAGATATTAGTCGGTTATATATGATATAACCGGATTATTGAATCATGTGTTGATTTAATAATTTGATATATATTTATATATTTGATATATTTATATATATTAACTAATATTAAAGCTCACTTACGATTTTCTACTCTTTAAATACATTTATATGTATATATGTGTGTGATATATATTTATATATGTATTTTGATTTGTATCATGATTGATGTTACATAGAACATGGGCATATGAGAATTACACATGAGTAAAAGATAATTGGGATCATTTATATTTTAAGAAAAAGGCAAAATAGAGGAAAATGAGTTATGGCTTTGGATGTTTGGAGAAGCATTGAGAAACCATGACTCATCACCTATATTTTTGTTTGATTCATAGATATTTATCTCATCTCATCTTATCACTCACTTCATGGTTCATTCTCACATAGCCATCCAAGTTCATCCCCTTATCTTCTCCTCTCTAGGGTTTTTCTTGAGTTGGAAAAAGAAAAGAGAAAATAATTTTTAGTGAGCAAATCTCCTACTTCATTAACCTATACTAATCTAGCCCATTAGTTTAGGTTGTTTACTTCACTAATACCTTTATTAGTGAAGAGTGAGCTTGAGTGAAAGAGAATTCAAGGTAGATCATCTTCGGTATCGAAGTCTTCAAGCAAGCTCGATTATTTCTTCAAGTGGAGTCAAAGAAGAGTTCTGGGGACTATTACTTGGAGCTTTAGAAGTGAAGGACTTGGTCTATAAAGGTTGTAAACTCTCTTCACTTAGTTTAGAACTTGTTAGCTTGCTTTAAAACCCTAATTCTCTAGTTCAATTCTTGGTTAGTATGACTTAACACTCTATATTTTTTAAAATTGCATACTTGATGCTTTTATAAACCTAGTAGAGGTGCTAAGACATACTTTCAGTTAGGGTCGCGAAGCTCGCGACCGTGGCGAAATTGCATACAAAAATTAGTAGCAAGCATAGCCCCAATCCAAACAAGAATCTATCGAAATAACAATGCAATTGACTAAAGATCTATACTAGAGAACTAAAGGAGAAGAGACTAAAACCTTTGTATTATGTTAGCCACCTCTCTTTGGACTCCGGTTAGTCTCCACAAAGCCTGGAACAACCTTGCTCTGTGATCTCCTTGCCGAAAATGATTCACCTTGAGATAACTCCAACACATGTTTTAGCTTCAAATTGATCTCATCAAAATGAAGCAACCCACTAATTAAACTTGTTAAGGATGATTAGTAGGAGACATAGAATAATTAGCTCACTAATTCATCTCTTTTCTTTTTCCCTTTCTCACATAAGCAAAAACTCAAGAGAGAGAGATGAAGTGATAAGAATGGCTAAGGATTTTCAAGATGAGAAAAATATATCATATCTTATTTAAATTAATATATCATAATGAGTCATCCATTTTATGCAACATTCTAACAAATGACTCATTTATTTATTTATTTAAATGAGCAAATATGTTTAATCCTTATCTTTGAATCCTATGTGATTCTTATATACACATCTAATGTGTATATACAACCATGACAAATGATATATATATATATATATATATATATATATATATATATTATTTATATCATATATAAATAATATATAAAGAAAAGGAAAAATAAAGTGAGCATAATATTAGTTAATATATAATATATCAATATATAAATATACATTTAATTATTAAATCAACATTTCATTTGACAGACAGAATACCCCTCATAAGCTTATGCGAGATAGACAATACCTTCCATAAGTTTCTACAACCTAGAATTTAATTCTCTTTTGATGTAAGATCATTCTCTTTCTTCCAAGAAAAACCCTAGGTAAAAACAGAGATAAAATATCTCCCTTCTGCCTATTTTTATATATGATCTAAGAGTTTAACCATTTAAAAGAACTTAGTTCTTCTTCTGGATCTGAGATCCACGAGATAAATCTCCTATAAAAATATGAGAATTTAATTCTCATCGGGAAGATCTTGTTCTTCAGACTCAAGATCCAGAGGAAAACTATGATATTTTTTTACCCTATATGAACAGAAGAAAAGAAAATGGAAGAAAGAAAGAAAATGATGGAATTTATATTCCAGGAACTTAGTTCCTTCAAGATATAATTTTACCTAAAAATAGGTTTTTTTATCCAACTAAGAACTTAGTATAGTTCTTGTATAAACAAGATCTGCAAAAGAAAATTTGAGATTTTAGAGTTTAACTATAATTTTAAGAGTTAATCTCTGTATGAACATGGCAAGGCACACGAGAAAGATGAAAGTGTATGTTAGCACAACTACTGAGTTTTACTAGCATCAATCATGCCGTTTTTAAAAATTTCGGGGTGCTAATCTACACTAACAAAGATCTTAAACTAGATGATTAGGGTTTAGCTTGATATCATAAACTTTACACTAAGAGATGGATGGCTGTAGATCGTGTCCTTCTCTTCTAAAGCTCCGGGTTGTAGTCCACGCGACTCCACTAGGCTCCACTTAAAAGTTGAACGAACTTACTTCGATGACCTTCGTGCCAAAGATGATCCACCCGAAGTCTGCTAATCCAAGCTACCTCTTCACTAAACTCTCTAGTAAAGTAAACACACTACACCAAAGCGCTAATCTAGTGTAGGATGGTGAAGCAGGGGTGTTTTTTGCTCACTAGGGTTCTCACAAGGTCAAGAGTTCACAACTCATGTGAGGGATTGAGTATGGAGGTGGAGGTGAAGAAGACGGAGAGAGCTAGAGAGCAACTCATCACATGAGCTCTCAAAAAATGAAGAATGAACTAAGTCATGTATGAAGTGTAGAATGGATCTTCAAAGCTCACATTATTGAAGCATACAATTTTTAACACTTAAAAATTGTAGCCATGCTTCAATAGTGCAAGCAAATGAATATAAAATAGAATAAGCCATGCTATGTTCTATACCACAAAAGTCTCCCCATTTTCCACCTCAATTTCTATTTTCTAAAAATAGAAAAAACCATGCCATACTTCATATATATATATATAATCATATAATTAGTGAGCAATAATATTAGTCAATATACAATTATATCAAATATAAATATATAATATATTATTAAATCAACATTTGATTTAATAATCTGGTTATATCACATAAAACCGACTAATATCATCTATCTGTATATCACATTATTAAATCAACACTTGATTCAATAATCCGGTTATATCACATATAACCTACCTGATAACAAATAGCCGCCAGATTACAATACAGTATCCCATACTCGTATTTAATCAGGCCCCCGTACATATCAGCATATATGCCCTACTTCGTTTCGCTTGAACCAGGAAACTTTTATGTGGGACTCTCAAGATTCGTCAATACGCCAGCAGTGGGTGATGATCACATCAGTTACCCACAAGCCATCAATGGTACTAGCTGGACGTAACGACTACCCAGGTATTGAGCGAATAGAAGATCAACAAGCAATCTTGTCCAAACTCCCATAAAGCCTATAGGTAACACTTACCGTACAGTCCTGTCTCTTCGTTTGATATGTCGCATATCGAGTCTGGGGGTAGAATCGTTACACCCCAATAACTTGATAAGTCATACCGATGTAAGGGCTATAACGGTATGGGAAACTACTAATAATACTTACCAGTAAATCTCATCAACATCTCTAGCCAAGGACTTCCTGTTATAGCCAATAAAGTATAGTGCAACATCAACTCCCTATACCGCGAGAGACGAAACCCCTCCTATCGCATATTGCTTCCATGTGACTCGGGACTGTTCCCAAAATCCACCTGTTTGCATGACTCCTTTGAGCCGTGGTAGGGAGGAAATCAAAGCACAGTGGGAACCACACAAGACTCTATGACGATCTCGGGTCTACAGACTAACCTGTACCAGTGTCGCTAGATAACTGCTATCTGACGATAGGTATAGTACCATCTAGGAGTTCTCGGCAAGTCCTGTTACGTGTAGCCATTCTCTAATGAGCACCAATGTATAATCTTTGATGTCAAACACCAATGGATATGGCATCAACCATCGCCCCATACAGGGTCAAGAAACGTACACACTAGTCTACTCTGCAATATTGATGCACTGTTTTGATATTCCCTCGACTAGGAACAATTGAAGGATGTGCTTGTGGACTACCCAGGTCCCAGTAGTATGATCATCATCATAGTCTTGGTAGTCAAGTCTATATCCTAATGGCTTTATCAACATGTATATGAGAGATAATATAATAATACCAATGAACATGTTAAGATAAAGGCAACCAGATAGCATACTATCATGTTGAGCAAGAAAGTCCTCCATATATATGTCCAAGCATCCACTATATCATACAATAATGTCCTTTAGGGCATACATATCACTAACAATCTCCCACTTCCACTAAGGCCCGTTGTAGTAGTATCTCATACCCAACATCCCAAAAAGTCTCTCGATTAGCATCTGGGGGAGGGCCTTGGTGAGTGGATCCGTTATGTTATTCTCTATGTCAACTCTCCTGACCTCGATCACCCGGCGATCTACTATCTTCCTGATCAGGTGATACCGCCTAAGAATATTTCTGGATCTCTGATGGGACCGGGGTTCCTTGGCCAAAGGCACAGTTCCATTGTTATCACAATACATAGTTATTGGATGCTCAATGGATAGAACCTCACCAAGTTCATCTTATGAACTTGTTCATCCAGACAGCCTCTTTGGCAGCATTGTTGGTAGCGATATATTCAGCCTCCATTGTCGAGTCTGCTACGGTATTTAGTTTGAAACTCTTCCAACAAACCGTCCTTCCACTGAGGGGAAAACCCGAAAACGACTTACTGTCCTCCTTATCACTCTGGAAGCTCGAATTGGTAAACGACTCCACCTAGAGTTCACCGTTACCATACACTAAGAACATCTCTTTATTCCTTTTCAAGTACTTAAGAATGTTCTTCACAGCTGTTCAGTATTTCTCCCCAGGATCTGATTGATCCCTACTCACTACACCTAGTGAGTAAGCTACATCTGGTCTGGTACATAACATCGCATACATGATAGTCCCGACTGCCGAAGCATATGGTAAGCTTTGCATTCAAGCCCTCTCCAAATCAGTATTGGGAAATATCTCTTTGGAGATAATGATTCCTCAACAAGTGGGTAAATTACAATGCTTAGAATCTTCCATACTAAACCTCTTTAGTATGGTGTCTATATACCTGGATTGTGACAATCCCAACATCCGTTTAGATCTATCTCTATAGATCTATATCCCCAGGATGTAGGAGGCATCACTTAGATCTTTCATGGAGAACTTTTGTGATAAGAAGAGCTTGACCGAGTATAGTATAGGAACATCATTTCCTGTCAAGAGTATGTCATCCACGTACAATATGAGAAAGACAACCTTACTCTCTGCAACCTTCTTGTATATACCTGGTTCATATACATTTTTGATGAAGTCAAACTCTTTGACTGCTTCATCAAAATAGATGTTCCAGTTCGGCGATGCCTGCTTCAATCCGTAGATTGATTTAAGCAGCTTGCTTATGCTTTTGCTGCTCCCACTGCCTACGAAGCCCTCTGGTTGTGTCATGTACACGCTCTCTTCTAAATCACCATTTAGAAAAACGGTCTTGACGTCTAACTACCAGATTTCGTAGTCATGGTATGCAGCAACGGCAAGTAGGATCCTAATGGACTTAAGCATAGCCACCGGAGAAAAGGTTTCATCATAGTCGACACCTGGTCATTGACGAAAACCTTTTGCTATAAGTCTAGCTTTGAAAGCCTCAATTTTTCCATCTACACCAATTATCTTCTCAAGATCCATTTGATCCCGATGGGTTTTACCCGTTCAGGAGCAACTTTCAAAGTCCATACTTTGTTGGTGTACATGGATTCCATCTCAAATCGCATAGCATCCAGCCATTTTACAGAGTCTCCACTTGTGATAGCCTGCTCGAAACTAATTGGGTCATCATCTTCCATGATGCAATCCTCACTCCAACCGTCTATGAGAAAATCATAGTTTCTCTTAGGTGGATGAGAAACCCTACTAGATCTGCGGAGTGGCTAAGATTCGTCGGGGACTATTGAATCTTCCGGTTCCACCAAATCGTCAGTAATAGTTTGTGTTGCTGGAACTTCTTTTAGTTCTACCTCTTTACCACTAATCTCTTTGACAAGAAATTCCTTTTCTAAAAAGGTGGCATGTTGAGAAACAAACACCTTTTGTTTCTCGGTGTGGTAGAAGATATACTTTCGCGAATGTTTGGGATATCCTACAAACTTGCATAGAAATGACCTTACCTTTAGCTTGTCCGGATTTTGCTTTTTAATATAGGCCGGACAACCCCATATCTTAACTCGTTTAAAAGATGATCTCTTCCCATTCTATATCTCATATAGAGTGATAGACATGGATTTGGTCGAAACTCTATTCAATAGGTATGCAGCTATCTCAAATGTATAACCTAAAAAGGAAATAGGCAACTCAGCATTACTTATCATAGAGCGCACCATATCTAATAGGGTGCGATTCCCCGCTCCAAAACTCCATTGTGCTGTGGTGTATACGGAGGAGTAAGTTGAGAGAGAATCCCATTTTCTTTTAAGTAGTCTCTGAATTCCGTGCTCAAGTATTCTCCTCCCCGATCAAATCGAAGGATATTAATACTTTTATCCATTTGGTTCTCAACTTTGTACTTATATTCCTTGAATTTCTCAAAAGATTCAGATTTGTGTTTGAACAAGAACACATGTCCGAATCTTGAGAGATCGTCGGTGAATGTAATAAAGTATGAGGAACCATTCCCGGCATGAGTAGCATAGGACCGCATACATCACTATGTATCAGTCGTAAGAGTTCAGTAGCTCTTTCTCCGTGTCCAGTAAAGGGCGTTTTGGTCATCTTGCCTTTGAGACATGACTGACAAGTTTCATAAGATGTAAATTCAAACAGATTCAAATATCCATTCTTATGCAACTTAGCTAGTCTTATCGCATTAATATGACATAGGCTACAATGCCACAAGAAGGGTTCGTTCATTTCTGAACTGTTCCTCTTGTGTGTGTTCTTTATACTTTGAACTGTGTTGTGATTTAGAACGTATTTACCATTATATAATGTACCATACCCAATCAACACTTGATTTAGGAAAAAATTCACAATATTTTTGGTACGAAATAACAGTTGCTCAAAATCATTATGTTACCACTTTGTAATATAAGGTGATATTCGCAAACTGATTTGGCTACAACAATTGTACCATTCCCTACTACTAGAGACATATCACCCTTTCCCAGTTCTCTACCTCGCTTTAGTCCATGTAAAAAATTACATATGTGGGATTCTGATCCGGTATCCAATACCCAGGACATAGAGTTAACTGAGAAACAGTTCTTGGTAATGAACACACCCGAAGAAGATGCATCAACATGCTTATTTTTCGTTTGGGTAGTCTGGGAATCCTGATATTCCCCTATTCCTTACTCAGACTTATGACAATCATAAGATAGAGCAGAAGCTAGCCCAGTATAATAAGTGGGTTCAATCAATACATCCATATTATTATCTTGATTAAGGCGTGTCAATGGTCGCTACCAGGAGAGAGAGAAGGATAATCATTTTGCGTGCGCTCTTTGCAATATTAGATTGGTTATTATTTTATCTAATCAGGATAGCTCCTACCGTTTTTATCAAATCTTCCTTCAAACCCTAAAAGGTATGATTAGCCGGGATTAATTATACCCTACAAGTTCGCCAATCGTTCGGCCAAGCAGGAGTTGGTACTCCGAGGGAGTCTCCTTATGCTTTCGCATGGAACTAATTAAATAACGTTGTTTCCGCAGAGGCATCACCCCGTTAACACCTTTCTTAGATACCTAATGGATCGGCTAATTGTAAAGTGCAAAACTCTCGCAGGACTAACACTTACTCGCAGTGGGTATCGGGATCCAACTATCATATAGAAGGTATGCAATCTCATTGCAAATTTTAACATTTGAAATTCCCAATATCTGTTTTTACCCCTAACGTCCTATGATCTTGACGCAGGCCAACAAACCATAGGGCGCTGGTCAATTTCAACCCGTTTATTTTTTGATTGAATTAAACCCACCCGTATGACCCTTGACGCAGGCCAAACAACGCCGTATGACTACCCTAATCCAATCGCATCATATGCTGCAGATAAGCACTAATCAGCTACCGCACACTACACCTTGACGCAGGCCAACAAATGCAGCACGAATACTGAATAGTACTTATCTGAAATGACGGAGGGCTACTGCTGGTTTTGAAGAAAATCTTTAATGTAATGAACTTGATATCGTTGTAGATTCTAGTGATTTGAAAATGAGTGTTTTTTGTAGCTTTTGCTAGTTTCGCTAATGAGGTCACTCCCGGTGAATGGATCTCAGCTCTTTCCTCATCGAATGAGGTGATGGATATTCATCATGGAATATCACTATGCAAAACAAGAACTAGAGAAGCTATTAAAAAAACCGAGTGGGTTGTAGCATTTGCTAGTTTTGCTAAAGAGGTCACTCCCGGTGAAGGGATCTTGGCTCTTTCCTCATCGAATGAGGTGCTGGATATTCATCAAAAAATACCACTATGCAAAGCAAGAACTAGAGCTACCCTTTTTAAAATTTTGATTCTATAACATCTATAGATTTCTTTTCTTTTCATTAATCACATTAATGAAGTCACATCATTTAATGTTTCCTAAACATCACAGAAAATGAAACGAAAATAGAACGTACTCTTATGCTATCCGCATTCGCCATGGGGCCCCGTCATGCACTGTTAGGTTACTTAACTAACGGCAGAGCGGGGGCTGGACTAGCGTGG